>JAOEFI010000003.1:34060137-34077629 GCA_034621735.1 Anopheles plumbeus
CTCGAACAGTGGAAGGTGCGGAGATTTCACTGGGATTGCCATGATCGGGGTCGCTTTCCGCGAATATGAGGCTCGGCCGTCTTGGCCGTCGTCGTCGTCGTCACGGCTGTCAACAGCGCAAATTGCTGCCAACCGACGATAGGCCACCAGGAAGGAGGATGCACCCGGCACCGGTTGCTTCGAGGTGCGGTATGCCAATATTTGCACACTCCGCCAGCTCGTCTTGGCATCACTGGAGCCTCCTTCTGAACACCTCCCGTCCGTCCCCCCACGGGAGAGCAAAAGGTAAACAGTGGGGTGGTTCGAAAACGAGACACACGCTGGAGATCTCCCCCGGCCGGGAGTGGCAAGGTATCGGAAGGATTTTCTGTTGGTTTTACGTAAACCCGTGGACCCACTGAATGGACGCCAGAGAGGGGTCCAGGAGTCCCCGGAGAGGACGTGCGCCCGAAAGGGTGCGGTGGAAATGCAAAGAGAAAATAGTTGAATAATTTCGCTGTTCATCGGATCGGTCGTTCGGTAATGGCAGAAAAACAGCACTTAAGCCGATGGTGGCAGTTAATAAATGGTGCGCGCGGCGGTGGTGGCCGCGGCGGCGGGGGGTGCCAGCACAGTGCCGGAAAGGGTGCACGGTTTGCACGACGGAATGGATACCCGATGGTACCCGATCCAGCCGAGTGCCCGTTAAGCGACTAATAAAGACATTTAACGAGCATTTTGCTCCCTCACGCCGTTGCAATCGGCCACATTTCGTTTTCCTGGCATGTTTTTTTTTGTGATTCGCCAGCCTATTCTGTAATACATCACAATGGGACGAGAGTTGAACGTTCGACGGACAAATTGTAACTTCGACGGTTTCGGGTGAAACATATTTCTTAGTCTCGAAGAAACGATTTACTTTTTTGAAGGAAGATTATCTTCTGTGATATTATTCAAACCGAATTTTCCATACAATTTTGGACTAATTCTGAAACCCATTTCGTGCCAAAAATATAATAAGACCTAAACTGAACTATCAAATCAACCAAACTGCCCACCGTGTCCTAGTTCAGTGTGATTTCCGCGAAGCCAGGGCTTGCTTTTGCTTCACTTTTCGAATGGGTGGAACAAACATAGCTCCACCAAGGTTTTCTCTCTTTCTGTGCATCTCCCACCCGTGCCACCCATTCCGGGGGTGGGGTGGAAATTCGAGCAAATCGTGAAATCGCGCCACCGGTCCCCATTAGCCGAAAAAAGGGGCAAAGATTGAAACACAAATCGGTTAATGGTCGTCGTAGTCGTCGTAGTCGCCGTCGCCGTCGATGACAGTCCCATGGCACGATTTACGGAATGTGGTGGGGGAGGGGAAATATAGGGATCCGAAGCGAGAGGAGTCGCTGGATAGAGCGAGGGGAGTGCGGTTCCCACTGGTGGTGGTGGAAATATTGGCAGGAAAAGCTGACGAGCCGAAAGCGCGGGAATAAACATTTAATTGCATTGTTTTCTCCGACCCCGCGGGTGGATTTGGGTGGAGGGGAGACGAAACGGGTGCCGGGCGTGAACGGCGGAACGGGATGGATAGGACGTGACAGGCGATAGGCCCACCCCGTCTCCACCCTCTCTCGGAGTGCGCGGCAAAGGCTGCCTGTTCCGTCGGTGGTGGAGCGAGAATAAAATGAAATGAAAATAAAAGATGGGGAAAAATATTACGCCAACCAAGGAGTGCCGATAAACGAGCAAATTACGTGTCCACTTAGGCACCCAATTACCGGCCGAAGGCTTCGTCGGAGGAGTCCCGGGGCGGGATTTTCTTGTGACCACCGTCCCACCCACCTTCCTCCCACCATTGGGGTGGGGAAACACCGGACCAATTGATAATCCGCTCATTATCGAATTAATGCCGATAGACACAGCTCGAGCGGTGGTTTCGTACACGGCACCGGCACAGAAACGGTGACCAGAAAGGACGTCGAATGTCCGGCCAGTTAAATGTCGGACAAAGTTGATTGGATGTCGAGCGATTTGGTTACCTTTTTTTCCGTTCGGCGTCACACGAACTTCCATGTAAAAGAGTTACTTTTAGGTACAACCAAATATTCACCCGATTACGGACATGAGATGTTTTCTATTAACTTATTCGGGCAAGAACTATAAGGTTGAGTACAATGTCCAATGCTATGTGGTAATGTTGAGTAATCACCATTAGTCTAAAAAAAGGGAAACACTTTGATAAAGAAAATAATGTTCGTTGGAATAATTTCCAAGAAACAATAGTGCCAGAAGGAGAAACACTGTTTATATTCCACTGAAATATACAATATACATTTAAAAAATATGTTTTACTATAGCCTTCAATTAGTTGAACAAGTTTATCCTTGGGGTGGATGTTTTTCAAGTAGTTTAACCAGTCAATTAACTGTAGTACAATTATCATTTCATGAGTGTATCCAAAAAGTATAATGGCAATCGATATTTGAACGTATTATTTATATAGTTGTTTTTGATATATAGGACCCTTACTCTTATCTATCGAAGTAGTAGAAAAATAAATGACAAACTGTCTGCGAACTGCGCCTGAAACGGGCTGCAAAAAGAAAAACCTTCTTTACAAATCGTAAAAATAAACACCCGAGCTGGGGCGAAACACGAATCACGCCTGGGAGCGGCCAGGATGGCCGGAAGCCATGTGTTTGATAGTCGAAGAAAAATTAACTTCCAACCAGTGACCAGAGTGGATCGAGTGTGGAGAGAAGAGGGATGAAAAAAAAAACACCAAGCATAAATTGCTTTCCCCCCTGCAGACCCCTTGCACGGTTCCGCACCCACCGGGCCGCCATTAAAAAGGACAATTGGGGAGCATCGGGAGCCCGAAGCGCCCGCCCGGGACTGGGAAAAAAGGTCACCACTTCGATTACGGTTCTACGTCCGTCCGCCGGATGGACGTCCGTTCGGCGCGAGGCGAGAAAAAGGCTGGCTCCGAAAAAGGCAGGGATCCGGATCCGGCGTGGAGAATGCAGCGGACAGACCGGAGATGGAATTCACGAAACCTCTCGCCCACTCCCCTTCTTTCCGGGGGCTCGGTGATGACTTGAACGGTCCTTTTTGCCTTCGGTGCCATAGTTATCTCCGGCGCTTGGAAGTTCCGACAATACTACTGCCGAGTAGCGGAGGAAGAAAAAGCTTACCACCGACCGGCAAAAAGGACGAACAAGGGAGACTCCCGAACCGAGGAGACCAACAACAAAATCAATAAACTTAAATTTTCTGCAAATTTCCAAATTGGACATATTGATATTACATATTTATTGGTGTCGCTTCGTTTGTTGGTGGTTTTTGTCGATTCCCACACATTCACACGATGTTTCCCTCTCGGTTCTCGGTGAGCGAGTATATGTGTAAGAGGAGCGGGTGTCTTCGTCCTGTCGTTTTGGGGGCCTCGAATGGGCGCGAGCGAAATGAGGAAGGTATCGTATATAAACACTTTCCAGAGAGAACAGTTCATCGTGGAGTCCTTCAGCTTCCATCAAGGATTCGAATCCGACCGACGGGAACTGTCTGCTTGTGGTGGTGTGTACACGGCACTGCACCCCTGTTTGTCGGATGCGCAGAATCGTGTTCGCGATCCGATGCCGGGAAAAGTGAGTGTTTGCATTGCTAACAAACGGTTTTCCCGGGAAAATGCGCAGACGCGTGCATCGGAACTGTGTGTGCATCGCGCTAAAATCGAGAACGGGAGAGAGAGAGAGCCCCCGAGCGAGCGCCAGCATCATCGCAGAGGCCATTTTTCCCAGCCTCAAACCCTTCGGTGGCAAGCTATTACATAAACTCCCACAATTTTTGATGTTCGCTGTCTTTGTCTCTCTCAATCTCTCTGTCTCTCCTTCTTTATCGTTTCGTCGAGGTTATGCTGCTCCCTGGAATTGGTTGTAACCGCCGTCGATTACTCGCCACATGGGCGGGTAGCCGTCCAATGTTGGTATGTGTGCCGAAAACAAATCCTCAGTGTAAGTAGTGTTAGTAGTAAAAGACGGGAAGAAAGAAAAAAAGAAACGAAATCGAAGAAGTCACCTTCCGGCGAGAAAACGGTGGAGCCAACTGCAATCAGAGAAGACACGGTCGGAGCGTTTAGCATCGGTGGTCGCAATTTCTCAGACATGGCTTGTTGAAATATTATGCAAATTAAGTAATTAAAGTGCTCCCTCCCCTGGAGCATCGGAGGGTGTACCGTGGGGCCCTCATTTTTGGCCCTCGGGTTCTGTCCGACGAACACGGGGAGGGCTCGCGGGACACTATGGAACGGACGCATGCCGGACCGGACGTGGGAAAGGTTGAGGCGTCGGCGAGGATTCGTCGTTTCGAGCTGGAGGACATTTATAATTGGAGCTATTTACTGGAAAACAAATTAATTATATAAGGCCACTGCTGGGTGGTGGGAGCGGCACAATGGAGCTGCAGAGCTGGGTCTGCTTTGGACTGGATTTTTTGTCGTTATCACGATAAAAATTAAGCTTACAAATACTGGCGAGCGTCTAATGGTTGAATTGGATAATTGACCTTTTTAACAGTAACATAGATTGTGAGATATTGTTGGCATCATTTTGCAGTGTTTGGCTATTTGAGAATTTAATTAATTGAAGAAAGTAAACAATCAAGAAATAGTTCTTCAAAGGTGTTTTTCCGAAAAGGACTTCTTTAAATGTGTCTGTATTATTAAGCATATAACATAATTATGCAATTCTGTGCTCTTATAGAAAGCCAACAATTGAGAAGAAGTTGAGCTGTAAAGTTCACTGAGTCAACCAACCTCCGGCCTGTGAAAGGCTCGCGGATTATCTCAGCTGGGCCAATAAATAAAGATAGCTCGATAGCCTTTCCTGAGTGCTCAGCTTGCGTCCTGGAGACGGAGCCAGACTCATTGCCGTACTCCTCACGGACTCCCGTTTTCCGGCAAAATTAATCTCGAAATCTTCCTTCCTTATTTCCCCGTCCGGCAACCGTTTCACACACATTCACATGGCCTAGTCACGGCCGTGCGCAAGGCGTTTTAATTGCTGCTTAAACGGTTTTTATTCTCTTCTTAGTTATCAATATTTTGATGTCTTAATTAGTTGTTTCATTACTCGCCGTGGCTTCGCTACCGTCGACACCGTCGTCGTCCTGCCGTTTTGGGCTCTCTTGATGCGTCGCCGGCTGGAGAATGATCGTCCGACTCTTTAGCGACGGTTCAGCACCGGGAGGATTAAGACCATTATCGTATGTTTTACGATTGTGCTCGCTTCGCGGGTCCGTGGGGGCTTCGGGAACCTCAAGATCTTCTGAATGATCTGGTAAACTGCCGCGGAACTGCCGCCGTGAATTCTGCGCTATACATACAGTGCTCTCCTTTTGTGGCCTTTTCTTTTTGTCATTGACTTTCTTTCCGTCGTTCTTTCTTTCCGCCACGGTTCGCTTTCTTGCCCAAAACTTCATTCATATTTGTGGAGTTTACCATTCGCTTCGGTTTTGTATATCATTTCCGAAAACAGCGAGACAGAACGAAAAAGCTTCCGCATGGAAATGATCGGCTTGCATGGACGCCACTTCCTATCTTTGTTTTTCCTTTCCGCTTCTTCACGTTCCCCACGTTGGATGGTGATTAGATTTCGGAGGTAGTTTTCCGATGTTCTACTGGCCCTGCTTTCGGGCCCCCAACTGGCCCCTCAACTAACAATGGAAATGAAAATGGGCTGAAGGAACCCGGTTATATGGGCTCGACTTCCAGGGAAGTCGTAAAGGTGTTTCGTGTTTTCTGGCCACGATTTTATGTGCCGCTGGGTTCGGATCGCTCCGCGACGCGGTTTTCGTGCCCCACAAGCCCGCCCGTGGACGCTTCGGTTGTGTTGGTGAGCACGTAATTCCCCGTTTCTGGCGGTTTGAGGGTGTGGTGGCCTTGGTGCGGTGGGGGATTAACGAACTGGGCGCCGACGAGCATTATGTTGAGATTGTTTCCCGTAATTGAGATGTTCGCCGAATGGTGGTTCGACGCCTGCAACCCTTCTGCCTCGCGCTGTACTCCGACGGGGGTTTATCTTTATCTCCCGGTTATTTTTTTTTTTTAGTGATGGTGGACGTATATCATAATGAGATCCACTCCGATGCTGCCCTTGGGACTGTGGCAGCAGGCTCGACGATCCGCCGACGACTAATGCCGGAGTTCGGGCGGGTGATGAAATTTATATTGGCGGTCGGCGGATTATGTGGAGGACAAATCGATGTAAACGCGCGAACGTGTGTACGGCCGCAAAGATTGCGTAAAGTTTTTGATGTTTCCCGTTTCTCCCGTTCGATTATCTGGCGGACGGGGTTTAGGATTATTGCTTTTCGACAAAACGGGTTTTAGCCGAAGGGGTGAGATTAACCCACCCGCGGGCAGGAAGCAGAACGTGAGAACACGCTGTTCTGTTTTGTTAAATTCTTACTACCGGTGATGTCACCCCAGGGCTGAGTTAGAAGGAATTACTAAAACTCCATGAAACCAGAGGCATAATAAAAATATGCAACAAAATAATGAAAGGTGATCATCGAAACGTTTTGTTTCTTCATAAATCTGTAACCAAGTTTGGAGGAATCTTTATGAGAAATACATGTATGGTATTACAGTTCGAATTACAGTTGATCTAGATTTCCTAAATTCTGTTTGAACATGCCCACGAATATTAATTTCCTCGCAATGGCGAAGTAATTTTGTGGTGCGTTTTGGTACTACACGTAATATATTCTCATTTATTTATTTGCTGGCCGCAACCTTCACACCGCACACAATAAACGATAATTTTGAACAAATTAATCAATATCCTAGCGCCGGTCGGCCCACTTCCGACGACTTCCGACGACTTCCGAGACAAACACCGCAACTTCACATTACTCGTGCCGACACGCAAACTTCCCCCATTCGGGGCCAACTGCGATTGGCCTGAAATGTTAGCATCCCGAACGGGGGTGTGGGTTCAAGAAAGAAGACGACGACGACGACGACGGCGAAGGACAGCGTACAGGGAGCAATCCGTAGGGAGCAGGGTTGGTGTCAAAGTGATGAACCCAAGCAGAAAAATATGATTATTCGTTCGAGCTCATTTCCGACTGGTTGTTTGCGTTGATAAAGCCCGCTTCTCCATTCTTTCATTGCGCGTCTCCCCTTCATCCGTCGGCTTACGAGATCTCAAGTTATTCGCGTAGGGTGCTCGAAGAGTGCTACGTATTTCCACATTTTGGGTTGAGATTTTTTTTCTTGCTTTTTTTGCTCTGGGCACAATTCGCTTTTATTGTCTCGACGCCTACTCTTCGCTGTCTCCTCCGATCCGGCGATGCGTTGAGGGATGGGAGATGTTGACGGTATCTCGGCGCAAAAAAAAAAAAAACCCCGAGACACGCAACTGGAAGCAACCCCCGAATAATTTCCCTCTTAAACTTATTATGCCAGCACGGGAGATAATGCTATTCATCGTTCATTTTTCTGCCGCCGGGGTTTGCCACGGCACACGGCCTCCGCTCTTATCTACCATTTTCTTCACGTAACGTAAAAGCATCCTTGCATGCGGCAGTGGGAAGGATTTTTCCTCCTTCTGGTGGCCCGCTTTCCAACGGGAGGCGAAGTTTTATTGTTATTTAAGATGGCAATAATAGCGCAGAGCTTCCCACCCACCGCCACCAGGCAGCATCCTTGGCGATGAACCACATCACGATGGTTTGATTGTGTGCATGTGTGCAGATTTGAGCGAGAGAGGACGAAACCAGGATAGAGCAGGAAGGAATCTTTGGAAAACGCGCGAAGAAAAAGAAAGTGAGCTTGTTTGTCAGTAGCTCAGCATTTGCGGCGCTCTCTATCAAGCGCAACCACACAAATACAAATAAACGGTGCAGACATTATATTTTCCAGCAAAAAATTAAACACTCCGACACTCCTCCCCGGGACCCAGACCAAGAGGCTCGGGCATCTCTCGGAAAACGGTGCCAAGAGGGAGAATAATGGCAATCGCGATAGCACACAGGAACGATGCCGCTTTTCCGAGCGGTAGGAAACTGGAAAAGAGATGGTAGAGGTGAGAAAACTGCCCCGACGGGCCAGGACGATGGAGCACGGTAACTGCACTAGTAAGGCCAACCGATGGTGGGCCGACATGAAAATTCCGTTCCGATCGACTTAATTCCTTTCAGCAAACCATATCTCTCCGGCTGGCTTCTTCCCGACTACGACGGGTGGCCATGGTCGACCCCCCTTTTTATTTACCCCGAGGTTGGATGGGGACCCCAAAAAAGAGGAGAAGAGCGGATGGGGCAAGGAAGTGAGATAGCAGGAATATCGCGGGGTGAAGGGAATGGGTCGACTAGCGAAGAATTTTACTCCTCTCTGATGAATTATGCACGATAAAGTGAAATATAATTTCCTCTTTGTATTTTTCACGTTTTGTAATTAATTTTGCATTGTTGAGATGAAAATTGGTTCAGTTTTTCTTCATCACAAGGGGGCTGGAGGTGTCGTTTTGGGGGAAGGCTACAGTGCCCTACAAAATCATGCACAGGAACGCACGAATTGAGAGCAATTCGTTTTTTCTAACTTTACTTTTGGTGTCCAGGTGTTGAAATTATGTTATCTGCAGTTTTTGCCTTCGTTTATTGGATTGAAATTGAACAACATTTAGTATATACAATTCAAAACTTTTTCCGACATTCGATTAAACATGGAGAATAAATAGTTTATGTTATGTTTCAAATATATATGATGTACATAATTTATAGTTACATTTTATGAATGCCAAATATTTTTACCATAACATACATAATGGACAAGACATGAAACAGTTGCTCTGTAATTGAGAAGTACCATAATTGGGGAGTTGGGAGTTGATTCGATGCTAATGCGGGTGACAATTTTCTGATTGCAAAACCTCTCACTCTGTCCCCACTTTGTTTTTCACCCTCTCTCTCACTTTCTTTCCTCTCTTTCCGCTGGATTCTATTGTTTCACTTTGCCACTCCCACCGCATTCTACAGATCGCGAAGTTATTCCGTCGGATGCGGACTGTATTTTCCAGTGTGTGACCGAAAGGGTACGAATGGAAAAGGTGTCGTTTTTCCAATAATGGAGAAAAACTTTTCGCCGTGTTCGCCCCCACCGTCGCTTCCACCAAGAATGCTACGGACAGGGCAGCATTGTTCGTCTCCCACGCTCCGCCAAACGGGCAACGAGCAGTAAATAACAATAGGAATCCAATAAATAAATATTAATTAAACTTTTTCCTCGCACTTCCGCGTCCTTCAGCTCCGTTTTCCCCCCTACACTCGAAGGGAATGGTGGCGGTTTATTAGTACCAGCCGTCCATAAAACCGATTCGGCCGATGAAGAATGGAGTCACAAAAACAATGAAAAACTCATTTAGTACAAACGCTCGGCGAGATTCGTTCGCGAAAGGGGAGGAAAATGTGTTCAATGTTGGGGTTGTTTGGCGTTTGTGGGATAAATCATGCTGTTGGTTGTGGTGGTGGTGGGGGTGATGATGGCGGTGATGGCGTTGCCGACTGCAGGATCGAAGTCGAGTGATAGAGGGAAAAAGGGGTTTTATTTTTGCATTCCCATCAATTCCGTCACTTTTTTTTTTGCATACCATCACAGACCGCGCCGGGAAGGGAAGGGACGGGAAGGAAAACATAGGAACGGCTTGCTTAGGGAATGTCAAACTGTCACCGTCGGTGGTGGGTATCCGTTATTTTGTTCCACTTTTCCTCTACCCCTGGAAACCCTGGTCGTCCATTTCCGTTGCATTCCGCTGCGTGGCTTGTTCAGGCGATTACGATTCTTATTTCCGGGAGGAATTGCGACACAACGCGATCGCAGTTTCTAAAATGAACAGAGATAGAAAAACTCAACCGTAATCTGCCCGAAACCAGCACCGTAACGATGCATATGTTTGTCTACTGTATGTTTCGGGAAACTCAAACTCAAATCATCAAGAAATATATAAATTGTATCAAATGATGACAATATAAAAATGAGATGAATACTCGCCAGACCGCGAACAGTTGAGAAACAATGGGTGGATGGAATAAAAATGCTCCATCGAATAAACCTCCCTTTGGCTGTCGTGAGTCCCATCCAGGGGGCCGGCAGGAAATGGATGGGACTATGGACGCAGCATGAGCTGACAGGTGTCTCGTCCCCTCAGGTCCGACAGAATCACCCGCAAAACAACAACATATTGGCGTTTTAATTGTTTTGCAGTTTTGCAGAAAACGCAGTCGTTGCTCCGTGTGTGCATTGTTTTGTGTGACACTTTTTTTCTTCTACCGTTTGTCTCGTTACATTCCCGCGGGCGCGCGTTACAACCCCCCCCCCCCCCCCCGAAGGGGAGGTTTTTTCTACCACCACTTGCCCTGTTGTCCATGCCCACTCTTGGGGGCGGCAGGAGATTGCGAGACAATTGCCTGACAGTTTGGTGTGTCATGCAGGGCTTGGCGCGGCATGGAGTGGTGGGGCGGTGCGGATGGATGGATTTCAATTAAACATTTATTGATTGCAAACAACTTTGTTACAGATTTATGGTCCAATGGACGGGCGGTGCCCTGGAACCCTGTTGCACACGAGCTGCGAAGTCGGAGATTGGCCGTTGATTAAATGCTGCAGACTAATTAACTAATGCTCGTTGTGGATGAATGCAGTAAACGGAATGTCGATGCGTTTAAAATGTGTTGCAAATACACCAGAAAGTAATTAGTTTCGTGCGATAATATCTGATGTTGATGGAGGTGTTATCAAGCCGCAATCGATTGAGTTTATTCCAATAATTCAATTGAATAGAAAATCGCTTGAAAATGAGATTTTCAAATTATCATATCATATGTGAACTCTTTTTATGTTTATATCATCCATCTGGAATGCAAATACTACTAAATTTGATTGCGTATATTTTTACCAGCAAATGGAACGTTTTTTGATAAAAGGACCCCTGTGTGATGTGAAATCAACGGTCCCATTTCATTTTGAACATATCGGTTTCTCAAAATCCTAATTCTGCAATGGGTATTACCAAAGAGCCGCAACACATCGTACCCATCTCAATTCTTTGTCTTTCCCCTTCGGGTTTTCCAATAGTTTTCCGTTGTTGCTAACGTTGCGTGTTGTGAGGATGCTGCTTGATGTTGATGTGTAATGTTTACAGGCCCACTCTCCTGCCATCTTTACTTCCTAGTGTCGTTTGTGAACTTTTCCCGAGCGCCTGCGGTTGCTCAGCGTTGGCGTGGAAAATCGTTGGCGTGGAAAATCGTTGGCAGAAAATCATCATCCGCCCCGGGGCGGTTGGCTGAGAAGTGGTAAAACTTAAGTCACAGCGGGACACACCGAATGGCATTCCGGTCATCCTCTGCTGGCATCCTCGTTTCCTCAAGATGCTTGAAGATGTCGGACGTTGCGTGTGTCTACAACAATGACGCCAGGAAGTCATGTGTGTAAGTGAGCAGCGCCAGGGTGGGGGGGGGGGGGGGGGAATATTCTGGGGCTGCCCAGCGTGCGTGGAGGGATATTACAGTTTTATTTTTATTACATTCGCCCGCTTAGCCAATAGGGCGCCCCCCGAAGATTACGAATCCGTCGGATGTCCTGACGCGCGGCATGAATATTTGCATCGCAGGCCCGCACGGGGAGGGGTGTGTGGGTTTTGTTGGTTGGTTTGTGGTTGCGTAGCGTGCTTTTTCCGTTTCCTACCCGGTCCTACAAAATTGCGGTTATCCTTGCCCTCGTTACACAATCGAGAAGAAACCTCTCCAGAGGGGTGTGCGCATGACGACAAGCGGCGCAAACAGATTGAATATTAAAATTGTGTGAAATTAGGTAAGGAGGCGCCCTCGGCGAAGGATGCGACGGCGTGCACGGGGACAGGGCGTGCTCGTATCTGACGGGAAAATAAGGAAATTATGACAACGATGGGTCGTTAAAAAAAGCGGTCGAGAAATCTCGTTAATGCCGGTGTAATCCTTATTAATGTGAATTGGGCGCACGGAGCATGCGTGTCATTTACATTTATATTAAAATTTGGTCAACAATTGATAGGAAGCATATTCCGTCGCCGTGTCTTCTCTGCCGCATCCATAGTTTGGGCGGTCGATTTTTGGTGGTTGTTCGAAAGGGAGAGAAGGAAAAAAAGAGCAGTCGAGATGTAACATGGGCCATCATAAGTTGGTCGCGTTGATAAATTGATAATGATAAATTGAGCGAAATTGTTTGATGCTGCACTCGAAAGAATGATTTATTCCATTACGAGTTTGCAGCGGGTTTATTAAACGATTGATAGAATATTGAGACAGTAAAGAAAACATTTCATCAATTGCCGATTATTTATTAATTTCAGCTTGCAGTATTGAACTATAGTTTGAAAGCGCTTCCAAACACAATTTCCAATTTCCAAACTTTTCAATCGATGATCATTAAATCGAATGTATTAATCGACCAGAAACAGATTTGGGCACCGAATGGGAAAAAAAAGAATGTAACCCGCTCTGAACGAACCTTCCGAGATGATCATTCTAAATAAGAATCCCATTTCCGGCCCGCCTGGCTCCGCTGGGGTTCTACTTTGGAGGATCGTAAAATAGACATAAAAATATAGCCTTACATCCACGACATCGCCTTCGATGATGTGGCACTCTGCGGACGGCCATTGGATTGAAACCTTCGAACGATTGAAACCGCCCGAAATCCGAGCGAATCGCAAAAGTTGCTTACTTGGAAAATAGAGACACATCGCCATGATTCCTCGCCGCCCCCGGCCCCATCCGCCTGCGGTCCCTTCCGTTTCTTTCTGGGCCCATCGGATCCTCCGATCGCGCTCCCAAGCGGGCGCCTCGGAAGATTTCTCCCAAAGCGTGCATGTGCAAAGTCCCTTGCATAATCTCGAATATCAAATATCCGGTTATTCGCACGGGATGGATGGCCATCTAAGCTGCAGTAGTGGTGGGACTAACGGTGGGACTATAAGCCGCTCCGTGCTGGTCAACATTTTTGTCCAAGGGTATGTTTTTCACACTCCAATGTTTTATAAAACGTCCGCCTTTGAAGATGGAAATGTCCACGTTTTCTTTAGCATAAAATTTTTCTTTGGATTATATAATTTTTAGTTGAACAACTATAGACAAAAAATTCATCCCTTCACAGTCGAGCAAATTTCCCATAATCCATTCGTCATATCATATTTCCCGATGCTTCACCGTCGCACAAAATCATCCCCGTGCCGACACTTCCGGTCGGCTGGTGGCCGGGCGGTCGGGTGTCACTAAACGAGTCACTTTTCCTTGGTATCCGCTTTTCACATCTCATAAATTTTCACTTGTAATAAAACTGTAATAAATAATAAAATATAAGGCAGCCTCGGCAGCCTTTCGGTGGTGTGGAGGGTCGTAAAGGGCGGTACGGTCGGTGTACGGGGTGCCAATGTGTTAGTGCCCGCGGCCACTACAAACTCGTCCTTTGGCTTCGTACGTGTGGGTGAGCAGCATTTGGGGGAAGGGAATGGGTGATATTTGTGAAAAACCACATCAATCTCCTGTTCCCCTCGTGCTTCGCCTCCTGTCGGTGTCGCCCCGCTCACCTCCGGGCATGTCCTTTACTCGATTTAGTCCACTATCTTGTTCGCCGATAGGATGCTGCACTTTGTGTGCACGGATTGAATTTTCCATGCACCCACCAGCGGGAGCAGCGCTGATACGCACGGAAGCTCCCAAAAGGGAGCGCGCCATTCGTCGAAGATCGTTACCGGTCTGAGATTAATATTCCCGACGACGGAGCAGGAGCGCGGGTACCCGAGGGAGAGATAAAAACGTCCCCAAGCCGCACATCATTTTTCCGCCATTTTTCTGATGTGGTGGGGTTCGAGGTTCGACGGGAGTCGTCAGAGTGAAAACACATTGGGGAGTCACTAATTTAGCGTGCACTGATTAGCATGCATTCCGCCGTTTCCTTCATGTGACGTTCCAACGAGTCCTGTTGACGGTGGAAAACCCAAAGGGTGGGAAATCTAAACGACCACGTCGGTGGTGTCCGGCAGAAAATGGAGATAGATAAAGTAGTTTGACCACCGCGTAGTGTGCCCCGAACGAATTCCGGCTGGGCGTCACCTTTGGCACGGGCGCCCCATAAACCCACGGGGGCCCACAGGGGCTTGCGTACGGATCACGCCACTATCGCGAGCACGACACGGTGGACAGTTTTACTGCAGCATAATTGGATGGCCAGCTTTATGGGCCACCGCGCTGGGCGGTTATCAGTAAGCGTGTGCGGGTCCACCTTTTCCTCCGGCGGTTCGGGAAAGGAAATACGTTCTGAGCGACACCGCGATGGAATGGCGCCGAATAAACCTGGCGTAGTTCCTGTGCGGAACGATTAGAAACTACGCCCGCAGTTTATCGTTCTTTGGCCGCTCGAATACGTAGTACGCCCGAAATGCGTAAGAACGTTTCCCCGGACTGACGACACGGTCCCGTGGATTTGTTGGTCGTACACCTTTTTGCCCATTTGACAAGGACGAGGACATACGAGGTGCGGTGGTCATACGCATTCCGGCATACCGGCGATAGTGTGTTGCTGTGTTGTAGGCTGGCATGAAAACGGAGATATCATCGTTGAACATGAAATTGACCGACGAAATAGCGTAACTCGTGACGTGGCGGTGGAAAATAATGGCCCCTGAACGCGGTTGAATTTTCCAAAACGGCAACCATCGAATGGTGCTTGACCTAGCAAGAACACGATTAGTTGATTTTGCGCTTGGAAGGAGAATGAATTGAGTCGCAAATGTAAGGATGAAGAGATGTAATTGCAATGTTTTCAATTGGTGCATTTGAATAATTCCATGAAATGGAAACTATACGGTATAGATGATGTCCTGATTGAATTGAATACATGAAAAGAATGCGGCAATCCAAATACAGCCAAACTGGAATTATTTCACCTCAGGACCTTATGACAAACCTTATATAAGAAACCAAACCCTTTGGACCGAAATGTGCCCTATTGCTTCAGACACTGGGCGATTTGAGAGAAGGACTGGTAATGAGTTAGGTACCTTAAAAAATACACATTCTTTGTACCCATTTTCAATACCTCAATTTATATTAAACCCACAATCGAAAAAGTTCCGTTTTTCTTTATTTGTGGTGTGAATCTGGTCGACTAAAATAGAATCTTTAACAAACACGATAAGTGAAAATATTTTCTTGGTTTCATATATTTTCGCTTACCCTGAGAGCCTTTAGCTAATATAAATCGCCGGAGATTTTATTTCATTATTGCTCAAATGTATGACAATGCATACGCAGCTGCACTGGGACGGTCTTAGCTTAGCTAGCTTATCTTGTTTCGCAACCCACCGTTCCCGCACAATGGAAAAACCAAACAAACACTGGCTATTTTTTCCACATTCTCACGCTCCCCCCGCCTGCCACACGCCCACGGCTGTAACGAAATCGAACTGTCGTCGGAAAGTCAAAAAATGGTCCTCCATAAAACCGAGCGATCCCGCTCGACGGCCGCCGGCCATCATCGCTAATCCGACGTCCACCACTATACTCACCGACGGCTTTGCGTTGTAATTGGCCGTAGGTTTTGGGTGAGGGTGTGGGAGGGTGAACGAGAATGAAAGAAAGAAAAAAAAGCACGGGAAAACGAAAAGATAATTGAAACAGTCCGCTGCTGCTCGGGCGCCGTCGTGCGAGCTGCTCCTAGGAAAAGCCCCCGGGAAGAGAAGGCTAATGTAGAGGATGGCGTATCATCATCGAGGCAATAATAAATATCGAATTTCCATGAGAAAGTCAACACGGGTCGAGCAGCGTAGCGCCGGTGGCCGCTGTAATCTGCTTCACGCACCACCACCACCAGCAGCAAGAGTGACTCGGTCCATCACTCTCGAAGCGGGATTTGCGCCCGGTCGAGGGCTGAAAGGGGTCCCGCACCGTTGCGCCCAAGAGGATGTTGAGCCTCTGTCGGAACACTAAATCGTTTGTCAAATATTGGGATAAGGAATTAAAGGAGGCATGCGCATGCCGGGGCCCCGAAACCGGAAACTTCCGGTCGCGGCGGAGTGAAGCGGCGAAACATAATCCGTTTAGGAAATCTGAGGGCCGCTCAATTACACCAGCTCCCTTGCCTTGCCCGGCAAGGTTCGCAGCGAAAGGGCGGTGGAAAACGGTTTGGTGCGCAAGTGAGGATGCGCGTCCGTTTTTGCGAATCCGCGCGCTAGCTGGGAATGCGTTCGTCACCTCTAAAAATGCTGGGAAGTTTCGGCTCTGAATAGAACTAATTATGATTGATCTTAGATTAGAACGAACGCCGTCGTTGGAACGTCGACGGCTGGTAGTGAGGAGCAGGAAGGGTTAAGACACAAGAAGGAAAGGGATTCGCACACGGCCAGCGTTCCGAGGCGCACAGGGGCATTCCGGGGAGACCGAAACAACCGGCCGGCATGCACGACTCCGGAAGGCTTGGCAACACACTCCAAATGAAGTTGTTTCCAGCAGTTGCAGATCGGCATGTTCGCGAAATGAACAACTGTGGGCTCCCCCGGCGTCGGCCGTGTAATGTTGGGATTGTTGCATTTTTGCCTCAATGCCCTCCGTGCCACAGCCTCCATCCAACCTTCGCCCCACCTGACAACGGCCCGCGAAATACGTGAGTCGTGGTTTGTTGCCGAGTTCAAGAATTGTTGTCGCTTTGTTCGCCATCAGTGTGTGTGTGTGTGTACACGAACCGCACTGTCAAATGAAGAAATGGCATTTTAATGTAAAACATATCGGTTTTATGTACATTCCGCGCAGTGAGGAAGCGTGATAGCGCGCGAACCAATGTTGGCCGCGGAAAACGCGGGCGAAGGACAAAGGGAACGAAACCCGGTACTGTATGGTGGGGAATGCATATCGCGCGCATTACCCGTAGGGAGGGATTACGTTGCATAAGGCGGACATAAAAAACGTGCACTTTGATTCATTGAATGGTGATCATGAAAACAACAATGAAGTGGGTTCAACGGATGGTTGTTGATAGACAAGAAAGAAAAGAATAGATGTGCGGTAGTCAACGCAACAAAACACAAATACTATTTCTTGGAACGCAATCACAAAGTTCTCAAACAGAAGAGTAAAGTTTGAATAATATTTGGAGTAGGGCAATTAGACACGTTGCAAAAAAAAGATTGTTTTCCGGAAAGACGAACCTGATTTTGGAATTAAAGGGTATTCCAAATTGTATTCGTTTTTCCAAAATGTGAGTCAATTGCTCTTCACTTATTCTCCTAACATTCTACGAATAGTAAGACCAAATAGAATTATCGGAAGTGAGCGCCTGAATTGTGGTTGTAAAATTCTTCTGTTCACGCACAAAAGAACAAAACCCTCCATTCGCACTAGCATTGTATTAAACGTGCCTCCCGAACCCGTTCCCAAATTCAATCAAAACTGCTAACCGCCTTTCACAGGCGCACGCGTCCCCGGCCTCAGTT
>JAOEFI010000003.1:34081273-34093135 GCA_034621735.1 Anopheles plumbeus
GTGGGGTGGACTGCGGTGAGCCAGAAAGCCTCATCCGACAAGCTCGTTACGATCGATCGGGAAGGAGATCAATTTAACGTCAACAAAGACGCAAACAAACGGATGGAAAGCACTCGGGGCACTCTGCGTGCGCACCCTCTGGCCGCCGTTGGGAGTCGTTGTTGTCTCGAAGGATAACGAGCCGAGGAGTGGGGTTTTCTCCCTTTATTTCTTTCTTTCTTCCTTTCTTTCTTCTCCCGCAACGATGATCTTATTTTCCCGATGATCTCTCATACTCCATCTTCGATCATCAACGCAAACGCGCGAGCTGCGCGCGGAAAGGTGACCGGTGGCGGTGGCGGTGGCGGGTCCGGTAAATGGCATTCGATATCAATCACCCGGCGCCATCCGTCGTGCGTTTATCCGAGGCCTCGGAAAAGCGGAACCCGGGGCGCACCGTTTTCGATGCGTGAACTCGATGATTGGGCCGCTTGATTGAAATTCCTGCATTTATTTAGGAAGAAAAGTCCGTCGTTAGAGAAGGGCGAACTGCGGGCGTGCGTTATTTCGGGCGGCCACCGGGCCCCTCGCGTGGAAAACCGATCGTGTGGAAAACGATTCAATCAGTGTTATTAAACAAATGTCACTCCGCCCGCTGTTGGAATGGGAGCGACAATAAATTCAAGGGGAGGTAAGAGGGTCGCTTTTCACTTAGCGGAAAAGTTGCAGGGATGCAGCGGATTTGGGTGACATTTAATTGATCGTATATTTAAACGAACAAGATCAGCCGTTCTAATTCAAATGGCGTGCATATCACGTGACGCGAACAGGACGTTCGCGAGGGTGGAAGCCATTTACTTTTCATTAACGAAACCCGATACGATCACCTTCGGCCGAAAGGCAGCCGAGGTCCGTTGCGGCTTTCATCAGGATCATCCCGATTAAGTCCCTCCTGGCGCCCGCAGAATCCGATTCGCTTCCGATGCACCTTCGACCAGGACACAACCGAAGGGCAAAAGGCACACAGGGTGAAAGCCAAAGTTTCACTTGATGAGACGCGCCAATCGGAACCCTCTCCCCGTGTCGTCCTAAGTCAATATTTTGCTGCCCCATCGGAAGGGAACCGAAATCAACAAACCGCGAGCCCCTCCTTCCACTTGGGAGGATGTTGCGGCGAGCTGGCCTTCTTTGAAGATGTGCGACCGGGTGTTCGGTGTACGTGTGTGTGTGTGCATGGCGGCGGCCTCCGCTACCAAAAAGGGCGGTTGTTGTTCCAAGGATTAGCACCTTCCTGTTGTTGACGTTGTTTCGCGGCTAGGAGCTGCAAAGTGGTGGCCACGTTGGGGTGTGTTGCGGTCCTTTCATGCGGGGGAAACCCGGAGGTGAAACAGAACCTCCAAACACACACAAACACTGGCCCACATCCGTTTGACTTCCCGAGCAGTCGGTCAATATTGGTTCCGAAGAGGGTTCTGCGCTCGCTTTGTTTCACCTCTCGGGGTTTTTGGGCCACAACAACACCCGGAGCTTCTTCTGCAGCTGGCGAGCATCAATTAAGGCGGCGGCATCCGAGTGAGAGATCGATTCCGGAACATGGGCAACACCGCGGTGAAAGTGGGAGCCAAGCGAACCGAAGAAGAAGAAAAAAACACACATACAGTAATGGAACACGAATGCATTATTGCAGGAGTGCATCTGTGTCGCCTGAAAAATGATTTTCCACACCGCACGCGGGGCCGGTTGTTCGGGCGGTTTTTTTTTTTAAGCAATGAACCGCCCGTGGGGGTGCGTCGCAGGGTGCAGGGATGGGAAAGGGAAGTCGTCCTAAATCACTCCGACCGGGGGCGGGCGATGAAAAACGAATGAGTGTAAACAAATCATCGCGCCCATTAGCTTCCATTTTCCACAACCGAACCCCGAGTGGCCTTTTATTAATGGACGCGATTAACTTCGGAATCGGAAATGATGCACCGAGCGCTGCCGTGCCGTTTTCCCCATTTCAGCGATGGCCGATCTTAATTGGATGCAATCAGACGGTGACGCCGCTGCATAATCGAGTCTTTATCATCGTGTGCATCGGCCAATCATCGGTCGTTGGTGTAACCGTGAGGTGAACATTATACTCGAACTGGTATTTTTTCGTTCTTTACATGAAATTTAATCGAACATTTTATTAAACAGTCAAACAGTGGAATTGATCCAACTTTGGAATCTGATCCGAAGAAAGGAGTCCAACGCCATCGTCCTGATCGCATCGCAGGCCTTTTCTGATCGTCTCGATTGGACTTTGGAAAATTTGCATACTACACCCGCGGTGCCGTCCGGAAAAGCCGATCCAATGACGCACCTATTGGTGGCAAATTAAGTTTCCCCCATCGTCCGATGGATGCTGGCGGAAGCAACCGATGCGGAAAAAATGTAAGATGGCCAAAGAAAGCGTGCGAGTGTTGGGGAACGATAAATTCTACTTCTTTTTTTTTAGCTCTCGCCATCGTTGGCCGGCGTCGTTTTCGTCGCCTGAACGAAATCGAACGTGACACAAAGGACGCAACGGGACCGAAGGGAAAAATTGATTTCTTATAAAAAGCCGCCACTTACCCCGCCACCACCACCACCACTGGTCGCTCCGACCCGGCGAATAAAGATGGCGCAAATAAAAGTGGGGGAGGGACGAAAGAAAAATACACGAATCGCTACGGAATGGTCCGTAGTACCGGTCTTGAGACGCCAGGCATAAGAGAGAGATCCGGGAAGTGTCGTGTTGGGTGCATTTCGTGAAATCGAAAATTTGAATATGAATGGAAAGCAATCCCATAAACCAAACAAAGTTTCCACCGCTCGCCTGCAGTTGCGGAGAGATGCTTTGGCCCCTTCGCGAGTAGATGATATGTTCCTTTTTCCGCCGCCCTTTTAGGGGATCCCCCCCCTTTTTCTCCGTCGCGCTGGGAAATTCATGCCTTCGCGGCCTAACCCTGCGACTAACACCGGCGGGCTTTTGTGTGCGCCAATGTGCGAAGCTGCAAGAAGGAAATTTGAATTGCGAAAGAATGGAAAAAGCAATTCGGCCGAGATTGGGCGAATTTCCAAACGCTCACGCTGCGATTCGCCGGGCAACCAGCAGCGCTGGCGAGTGGATCGGGTTTTCTTCGCCATACGCTCCACGTTACATGTTCATTCTTTCCCCCTCTTTAGCATATAAATTAGAAATTGAATTCTTCGAATTGATTGGCTGACTTTCTTTCTGGGGTGCGGTTCGGTGCGAAAAAGGAAGTCGAGGATTTGCGCATCGACGGGGGACGTGCGCCGGATTTCGCGGCGAACGGCGAGAATTCAAATTGAATTTTGTGCTCCACTCCGCGAGTCAATTGACGGAACAATTGATTCTAAATACATACAATTTATATTATCCAATTATAGATTGTACACCGGCGATAGGGGAGTGGGAATGCGGAGCGATTGGGCGCGGATTTGGCGTTCGAGAAACGGTTCTTTCCGGTGCGAATTGAGTCTGCCTTACCTCGGAAAGGAATTTAGAAATACCAGATACCCAAGCAGTACGCTGTGCGTAATTGAATCTTTATCAATGATAATGCCAGCCGTGGAAACGCGACTTTCCAATTCGGTAGAGAAACAAAATATTGAAACCAAAATTTGTTTAGGGAACGCCTACTCGTTAATTTTATATCACATCTTCTAAAATAGAGACGTTGGATCAAACTAAAAATAGTTTCAGTTTCTTGAATAGCAAAAGTTTCGAATAGCAAAAGTTACAGAAAACTTACAAACAAACACTTTAACTTAATAAGTTGTTGAAAGTGAATGAAAATGCAAAAGTTTGTTTGTCAAATCCTCAGTAAAGTAGAAAACAAGTAAAATGCACTACACACACACACACATACACATAAAATATAGGAACGATCAAATAACAATATTATTTTTCAATAACACGAGCATTTAATGAAACCTTATCGCGGCGCACGGCGTACATTTTATGGGCAATCTTTCCGATTCGCTAAAATGGCCGCCGGCAATCCCGTCAGCCGTCAAGGAACCAGGATAATAACGGCGCCATTACCATTTATCACAAGTGGCTGCGAATTAAATTTTCATAAAAGAAAATTCTTTTTATTGCAATTGGTAGCAATATCGCCCTCGGCTCCGGGGTCTGCCGTAGGAAGTCGGCCGGAGTCTGCGATGTGCCGGAAGCACCTAAAGACCAATAACGCCGCCCTGGGGAAGGGCTCATCCAGCGAGCGAAAGAACCATCGGGCCAACCGGGCGCACACACACACACACACACCTTAGCGTTAAGTGACTCAACGACCCGTGGAGGTGCAAACTCGCTTAAATTTTTATGACTTTTTCGGGATGCAACGACCCTTCTGGCTTTCCACGGAAAAGCAGGAGAAAGGGTGTGGGCGCGCACCGTTGTGGTTCACCTGAAGGTTGCCGAGAAAAAGCGAAAGAATGGTGTCACGGCGGCGGCTGCTGTGGTGGGCGAGGAAGCGAATATGAAAATTCATATTTTACGATTATGAATTTTCCGCGAGTCCTCCGCGCCGCGGGTGACGGGAAGAAGTTATTAAATGGCACCATTTTATAGCATTTCTGCAGCGGCGAATCAAGTCCCAGCCAGTTTCCACCCAGAAGCCAGCGCATATTTGGCGCCGTCGAGCGCCAACGGGTTGCCGGAACAGAACGACAACCCTTAACGGCGAGGCCATTTTCCGGCTGCGCGAAGTGTCCCTCCTCCGTCCGCCATTGTTTGCTGCCTAGCTGCTGACGCCGAGTGAGTTATCAACGCCATTAACAAGTGCTGCACACCAGCAGCAGCGCAAGGTGCAGCACCTAAACCACTCGAAACACTTGCAGCCTCCCGAAGGGCCACAAGTTCGAAGGAACATGATCGTCCAGCCAAGGGCCTGTCCTGTCCACTTGTCCTACCGAATGTGCCCCGGGTACATCGAAAGGCACCGACGACTCTTTGCTGATTAGATTATCACTCTATTAACTGGCTGTAAATCCTTCCACTTCAAACCCGGCCCCGTTACTTGACCATCTTGGTGGCAGATAAAAGCACGCCGTAGGACGAGCCGTGGATAGGGGCACTAGACGCCCGTAAATAAGGCCGCTGGATGATGGTGAGCCGCACTTAATCCTTCTGTCAAACAATCCACAAAGCGGGCCAACAACACAACTGCCAAAAGCTGCTGCAGCAGCCGGCGGCCACTTGCGCCAGCGCTGAAGAGTCGAGCGAAGGACGATTTTGTCGAAAAAATATAAAAAAGATAAACAGAAGAGTAACACACGTCCGAGTACGAAAACAACGCAAACCGTTTAAGGACGCTGCGCGCGGTTCAAGCGGATCCTTTTCGTTTGCTATCGACCGACGAACAGTTAAGAGGCAAGTAAGTATGCGATAAGCAAAAGGATGCCGACCGAAGGGCTTTGTTGTTGGAGAAGCACAAATGTTGATGAACATAAAAAAAAAAGTGGGGGAAAAACCAACCAAGGACTCGAATCGCACAGATGCGAGTTGCGCCCGGCAGCGGCTACCTTTTTTTTTCTCCTTCTCTCAAGTTCCTTTGGTCCACTGCCGCTTTCGATCGGTTTTGTCGCATAATTGTGGCCACGAGGCGGTCGAGGAAAAGATCAAAACCATGTCTGACACCGTGTTCCCTTTCGATAGCGGCAGGGTGGAGAGGGGGAGGCAAGCAAGCGGTTGTGGATGTGAGGACGCAGATTTAAACTTTCCACAAACATCTTTCCGGCCATGTCGGTGTAATGTCGACGGCGGCGGGGACCTGCATTTCGTCACAAGGACTTGTTGCCGCCGGAGCGTTCCGAGTGGTTATTTACCGATTCAATTAACACGGCCCAGTACACCACTTGTGCCCGGTGCCAGGGTGTTCGTGTGCTGCGTAATTACCGGCACCGCCGCTGGTGGCAAAATCGATGATGGTGTAACGCCTAAGTGATGGGAAAGTGCGCCTGCACGGAGTAAAATGGTGTGTCAGCAAGATTGCTTTTTGTTTCTGCTTCCAGACACCGTTGGGTGTGATCCTGGCGGCGCCGGCTGCACACAACCCATTTACGCGTCATCCTGCGTCTTGCAAGCTGATTTATCCTTCATACTTAGAGGCAAAGGAAAACGTAAAGTTATTATGAACTCTAATGTTTTTTTTCCGTTGTTGAATGATAATTTTACATGCATTATATATAAATTTCTTTCGGAAAAACTATCAATGGAATCATAAGAAAATTTCATACACTTTTTGGAAACAGTTTTTGTATATACGATACTAATTACAGAACAGCGAAAAGTTATGTCTACCAGTCCGTGATCCGATCTTAACTAAATCAACACTAAATCATTCATCATTCTCACCTTCACTGATGTTAATCTTTATAGTCCGTTTTCAATTTTATCCGAACTGATACCAAAAAAGAAACCCTTGCCGCATGCATTTTTTTGCGTTGCATTGAAATCACTTTATCATTGTTGCACCGACCATGATTTTATCGCCAAAGAACTGCACCAACCACATTTCCACAGCAGCGAGTGAAGGCGTGGTCGGCACGGACTGCACCTCCGTTCCGTTGGGCCGTTATGCATTTTTGTGAAGCGCGATAAAAACTGTGATTCCGGAATGACGGAATCTGCCTGCAATGGCTCAAACGCCCGAAACAACCTCTGGTTGAAGAAGAAGAAAACACGGCCCACACCGGCAGGTGAAGGCGCCATCAGCTGCACCGCACCAACACCCACCCCGATGGACTAATCCGAAATTCAAGATACGACAGTTATGATGCATGGGCCTGCAAGTGAGAAGCAGCCCTGTCAGGCGCGTTGATGGATTTATGGGTTGCTGCGATGCGACGAGGAGTCGATCCCGCCCCACACAACAACACGGCCCGCGTGGAGGGTGATGAGTGTGAAAAACTGTCAAACTACTTACGCCGGAAGTGAGACCTTTGCTGGACCGTGTGCAGCTCGGGTTCGCTGGATGAGATTGGAGCAAATGATTAGGAAACAAATTTCTCCAGCAACCGGGTACTTTGTCTCCGGTTTGGGTTGGCTGGCTTCGGTGGAAAGATGGAGTCAAGATAGCCGACGAAAGAATTCATCAAAGTCACCGGAGCGATCACAACACGATAGTAATGCGGCTACAAATATTGTAGTATTTCGAACTAAAATTTGCATCATTTTTTCTTTGCAATTGAAAATATGTTTTCCCACAATTCGTTGTGAAAAAGTGGACCAAATGAAAATTAAATTGCAAGAACTTCTCTATAGAAAGATATTCTTTGCCGCCCGTGAGAAATCCCAATTGAAAAAAAAATTCAGATTGATATTCCTCCCTCTAGAAACGCGTGACATCTCAATTCACAAAAAAATCATTACCGATAAGCAGCGCTTCCATCTTCAAAACGATCCTGTCAGAATCCTGGCCAGTCGGTGGAGGGACACCGAACAGACCGTTACGAAGATTTCCATTCTCCAGCCAACGCATCGACCACGACGGAAAGAATGGTTCGATTTTCGATGCACTTTTTGTGTCATTCCGAATGCAAATGGATAAATACCGGGAAAAGATCAATCCGATGGCCCCGTTGTCGTCCACCGGATGCCTGGCCGTTTCCGTCAAGAGCCTCCAAGGCTGGAAGGACTGCGACAGGTACGCTGAATCTTGCAACCCTAAACTGAAACCTTGGAACCCCTCACGGCCACTCGGGGAACCTTGGCATAAAAGCATAAGCATATCTACATGCAAAGTGGTCGAAACGGACGAAGTGATCGGTTGTAGACTCGCGGGAGGTGAAAGGGCGGCCCCGGGTAGGGTGGCAGCGGTGTATTGATTTTCAATTTATAGCTCATTAATCACAATTTGAACGAAAAGGCGCGCTCTCGAGGCGGTATCCTTAGTCCCAGGCAACCCAACCTCGGGTCTCTTTCAATCGTCTTCGGTAGTTTTTTTTTTCTTCTCGCTATCGACGATCCACGGCGAAACCCATTCTACCCGAGCTCCGGCCCTCAATCGATCGCGCCGATGGTTGGCGTATGTTTAACATGATTATTGTTTTTCTATAATAATATTTTCTCCCCCTCCGCCCGCGCGCCTTTCTCCATCCCGCCCGCCCGCCGGCCAATCCGAGCCATTAATCCTCATTCAAGGGTTCCTTTCAACGAGCACTGTCCTTCGCCTTCGCCGTCCAGCGTGTGTGAATCGCGCGAGCCGTCTCAACCTTACCGATCGACGATCGACGTACGATCGACTGTCGATCGAGAGTTGGCCGCCAGAGGATCCGCCGATCGTTCTGTCGTCGGGGGGAAAACATTTATATTAAATAAATTAAACAGTATTGATTTCTCGGTTAATTTTTGCCGGCACTTCGTACTCGCGGGCCCCGGCGTGCGATGCTAAATCATGTGTGGGTTTTTCAAAGCGGCCGCCCTTTCTGGCCCGCCACAGCACGCCTTTAACACTCCCTCGTGCTCGCCGGCAATCCTCGCGCGCTATCCTCTCGGCCTCCCCCTCACTCCCAGGACCGGCTCAAACGAAGCCGCCTAAGGAGCGGATGTTTTGCGGCTGTGTACTATTTAGTTGTCGGACGATGCCGATGGTTGATCTGGGTCCCGGCCGACGAGGGCCCCCGCCGATCATGATTGCCGAACGAGCGAACGAGCGAACGAACGATGATGATGATGTCGATGAGCTTGTTGATGGTGGTGCTGTGAATAATTGAAGAATTCTCTGGCGGCGTTCGCCCCGGACAGAGTGAGAGAGAGACGCCGAGCGAGGCGCGGCTGCGTTTGTGCGGAAGCAAACGGAGGCTGCTCAATTGTTAATCACTGCGCCATCGTGCGCTATCGTCCTGCGGCGATCTTCAACCGACGGCGACGCTCGTGGGGGGAAGAAAAGCGTCCCGATCGAAGCCTAGAGGCCAACGCGCGCGGCTCGGAAAACAATACCTTTTCTTCGGCCTCTCGGAAAAGGCGGCAAAGACGGCGACAACGACGACGACGACGACGACGACGACGACGACGAGCGAATCATATGCAAATCTTCCGCAAATATAGACATCTTGGAGAGTCTCGAAGATCCTTCCCCTGGCATCCCGTTGCGTCCACCAGGGGGATGCGTTTTGGGTGAACGGTTTCGCGGCCGCGGTCTCGGGCTGCGCGTATTAGTCGAACACAACCTCGTTCCCGTTCACGAAGGCATAATGCATTTCGAAAAACAATGCAACAAGCCGACGACAGCCCCACAGTCGGCCCGGGCGTGCTGTGGACCGTGGAGAGCGCCGGTAGGGATGCGTGGGAAGCGGGTTTTTCGGATAAATAAAGTTGGTCTTTTGTTGTCTCTTACATGGCCCCTGGCGGGGGGGTGGGAGGTGGTGACACATCCGAAAAACGTTTGCTGCATCGTCCGGGCAGTTATTGGAAACCGCGGAATCGTTTGAGCGAGTTTGCAAATTTGAGATTTATTGAACCGTACCCGGGCTGTGTTATTGTGCAAATGTGTCCAAAGAGTCAGCAAACAATATTCGGGAAACTCCAGGAAGGATTTATTCTTCGGAAAACTTTGCAGGAAAAGAAGTCGTCATGAGGAAAGAATATCAAAAAGCGTCAAAGATGGTATCTTCTCGTGTCATATTCATCCGGTTAAATCGATACAACATGAATAGTTTGCAAACTCAAATTCGAAAACTCTTCTAAAACTTTACTTGGAAAATCAACGCCAATAGAAAACATTTGGTCAAACCGGAGGGGGTTTAGATCGATTGTGTTACACGACGATTGTAATGAAGCACTTCGCTCCTGCCCCTCACGTCACATCTCGAGACGTTTTTAAACGATGTTATGATCAACATACCAAACCCCACCCCACGCTCCGTCCCCCCTTCCGGGAATCTGGTCCCAAACACACACACACACACAAACTGATGGTAAATGCGTGCTCAAATGTAGTGTAAATGTTCAATAAAACGCCTGTGTGCTGAAGAGATTAACAATTAACACTCCGAGTGCTGTTTCGTTATTAATTGTTTGAAAATCTCCAACCGGCGTCGGGGCCGAAAACAAAATCAAACGTGAAAAAAAACGTAACGTGGCCACGAACACAAACAAAAAGTCAAAGAAACGGCACCTCTAAAACATCACACGAGTGATTGGCGGCGTTTCTTTCTGTCTTGCGCACCGAAGTGGCCGAGGGCAAACACGGGCGGCAAAACCCCTTTCTGACCGAACTCGAAGGCGAAGGCGAAGGTACGAAGGTGGAACGCGGCGAGTGGAATCTGTCTGTCCATTTTCGGGCAACACCTGCCCCGCCGGCAGCAACAGCAGCAGCAGAAGAAGCATTCCGGGCCGACGGAAGGGAACCCCTATCGCACGCCGGGGAGGGCTTGAAGGATGTGTCCCGTTTGTCGGTAATAATGACAAATTTTGCCTCGACAAACAGTGCCGCGGCACACACACACGCCGCGGGACCCGAAAGTGGCCGCAGGCCGTGGTCGGTCAGCCCACGGAACCGTGGAGGAAGCCGCCTCTCCGTAATGAGTGAACGTGGCCGACGGATCGCTGTTTGGCCACCGCAAACAGTGAGCAATATAATGCAGCGCGGCAATTTAACGACGCGCCGGACGAATCGATCGGCTGTAGTTTTTCGAGAGGATTGTTTTCTTCGATCGGTTCTGGTGGAAAAAGTGTCCGGCACGAATGCCGTGGCCCGGAAGCAGTCCATGCTCACTGTTCGAAAACTCAATATCCTTCCAACTTATCGCGAACGCGTGATCAAATGGGGTTTGCGTTTCCCCGGAAAGCGACACAAGCTTGTAGGCCGTGGTTTGGTCATTTCTGGGGAAAACTACAAGCCGAAAAAAAAACACACACACACACATATCAAACGGAAATTAAGTTCAGCTGGAGTCAGTTTTATTTTATCCAGTCGCCTGCAAAACAACAGCAGAAGCGGAGTGTTTCCATTTAATTTTTTTTGTCAGGTCAAACGGCACGAAGTGTCGCCCGGAATTGGTCCGAAGTTGATGAATTTATGATTGCGGACTTTTGAGGTATTTCGGTATTTTTAGGCTTTCCTTATTCCGTCCCCGTGCGTGTGTGTGTGACTTTTTCGCGCAATTCCCATGCATCGAGGAAGTGACATTTGCATGGAAATGGGAAAGGTATCGACGGGGTTTTTTTTTTTTTGCGGAAGGATTTGCATTTTTTAACCATGAATACATGGTTGGCAGATTCGTAGATATTGGACGCAGTTGGTAAAAGTTCATTTCTATTGTAATTTGCAGACATCCCCTTTCGTTAAATCTGATTTGAAAATGTGATATTCGTTACATGTGTTGCAGTTAAGTGATCGTCTATATAACTATGATATGCTACTAATTTTCTTCGCTTGGTTCAGTCCATTTTTAATCTGATGCTGATCTGCACACTTTCCTCTATCAAGTAATCTACAGAGCCTGGCCTGATTCTACTTGATTGAACACAAAAATGCAACGAATGCACAACATTGTTACGATCGATTGGAAAGCTGGTCGCTCAATCGTTCCCTTTAATTTCGCTTCCTTCCCATTCTTCCTACCGACACGGCGTGTAATTCGAAATCCAATCCGATTATCGCCGGTTCGGCCCGTCGCCGTAGTCCCGGGGCCACCGGCGATATCCGTTCGGGGCGTGTACGTGTGTATGAAGTGATAATTGCATTTCGCTTCCGTTTTTGCACTGCAACCAATATCCGCGGCGCGGCTTCGAGCCCGAGGCGAACTGAAATTAAAATCTCATCTCAAATCGACCATTCCGTGGGGCTCGTTCCGTCTCCCTTTCTTCATCTCTCCCTTACTCTTTCGGAAACGCGCAGTAAATTA
>JAOEFI010000003.1:34093235-34111288 GCA_034621735.1 Anopheles plumbeus
CTTTTTAAGGGCAATCGGATTCACTTAGTCATCATCGTCCGCATGCCCTAAACACTGGCGGTGTTTTGTTTTTTGGCGGCATTTTAGTCCAAAACAACAACGGCCACAAACATCCCGGATTGTTTGAGGATAGTATGATTAAACCCGCCGACGATCGTATCGCGCAAGCACGCGAAGCACTTGGGCGCAATTTGTTAGCCGATGATTACGATCGGCATACCAGCGCCCTGGGTGGTCCGGGCTGATTAGCATGGGCATCATCGTGCGAATTTTTCCCGTCGTTCCGTGTCACGACTTCGGGGCGCAGCTTCGAGGTGGACGGTGCCATTAAACTAATCGATTGAAGTTGTGAGCAAAATAGTATTCCCATCACGTATCAAGGTACGATCACATAAACGGACCAACTGTGAGGCAACTGTGGATGGAATTTAGGTTTCGGAGTTGCTGATGGCTATCGGCCCGTCATCAAATTGGATCTGGTAAAGATTTCCTTTTGCTTTATAGAGTAAAAGATTCCTTTTGATACATTTTACGACCATTAAATTCATGAATGAAAGGCAATCATGCTTCGCCGAGAATATATGGGAACAAATGTACCCATGCCCATGCCACGGTTACAGTTTCCATTAATCTAGCACTATCCAAACACAGGTTCTTTGTTTGGCAACATGGAAAACGCACGCAGCCGGCTCGGGCTGCGGGCCGTTTATCTTCCCAACACAATTGCGCCGCTCGGCACAACTCAACCGTTATCGATAAATCAAACGCACATACCGATTGACAACTGACAAATGCACTGCCTAACGTTATCGTACGTCCGTACGTGTACACACACACACACACACGCACACACGATCCTTCTTCGCGGACGGGCTTTTCCCATCACAGATTGACGGTGGAAATCTGGGCCCAGCCCGGCCGGACATCCTTGCTGCGTTTGCGGCGGCGGTGCGTTAATCGATCGCTCGTTTCATCTGTACCGCATCTGCCGAGTGCGGTGCAGCAATTGCAGGTCGCGTCACCGTCACAGGCCGCAAAATGTCCTGGCGGTGCCAGGTACCGGTGGTGCATGTGCAGTTGCGCAAAGGATGGGAACGAGAAAACCGAACCACAGCAGCAGCACAGAAACAGATCGTATCTCGGACGCGCATCTTATGGTTGATCCTTTTTCGGAAGGATTTGTCAGCACGGTTTACCTGTGGTTTTACTTTTTGCTCACTTTATTCCAGACTCCACCTGCGCAGGGCTGGGAACGCAGTGGATGACAACTTCATTCCGAGCGGGTCGAAAATTTATAGACCCAGCGTGCAGCATCCCTTCGGAGGATGGGCCGAGGATTGCTCGGAGCGATGCAATTAATTACCGCTCAAGCAGGCGTCGATGGCCATGGGAAAAGCGAGCGGAAGCGGACTTCGCATGCCAAAACATGCCTCGGAGCCGAGCATCGAAGCCGGCCGCAGCGGAGAGATACGACGGATCGATTAATTAAAATAAACTTTGCGCCATTCACGATGGCGGGGACGCGAGTTTGAGGCGCTCTCCAGATGGCACAACTACTCGAATGGCAAGTAGTCGAAGGGTTGCCCCGAAGAGATGAAATATCGCTACCGATAGTGCGGGAATTAATAATTCATCACAATAAATTAGATTCGCGATCGGGCCCCTTGTTGCCCGCACGAAGTGACACATTGACAAAGATCCTGAACCGATCCTGCTGCAGGAAACGGACTCGAGCTTGCACATGGCTGGGCCGGGATGCATTTCGAATTCGGTCACCTGTACGAGCGGTTCCAGCCTTTCGCCCAATTGATATTGAAAAGCAATTCCACAACCTTCCAGGAGGCTCCCGAGCTGGGCTTCCAATAATTTTGATTTACAACTCAATTAACTTTCCCACAGTGTGGAAGGCGTGTCCGGTCCGTTTAACGATCGCCAAAGTCGAGGGCCGTGCCGGCTCTCCTTCAGCACTTTCCTGCTGCCTTTAATTGGAAACAACAAATCATTACCACGAATGGACAAATTCGGAAAAACTCTGAATGCCGACAGAAGGAAAGAAAAAAGATCGATGTCCGAGGCTTCGGAAAAGGCACAAGCAATTAGCTAAGCTGTTTCCTGTTTTCTAGAAAATCGCCAAACACACAACAACGAAAAAAAAACCCTGAACGCCCAGGAAAGATACGAGGGCGAACGATCGAAGCCAAACGCCAAAACGGTGCAATGAATGCAGTCCGAAGGGCAAAGTAAAAAATCGTCGACGAAAGCCATTCCGATGCAAGGTGCTCGAACAGGACAGGGAGAGGCACCGACTACAAACGCAGCAGTTCTACAGCTGGAAGCGAATTTTTAGGGAACGATCATCCGCGCTCTAGTTTTAATTTTTTTTCCGGCCCCATCCACCTGATCCTTATCGAGCGCACGTCGCCAAACGCTAAACTGCAACGCGCGCCGACCCGGCACGGAGACGGTTAGCAGTAAATGACAGAAAAATGGATGTCATCATTAAACGCTTTACGACACTGGCAACGGGGGAAAAAGGTGATCCTCCCCTTGGCACGGAAAGAGGATCACTACAAATAAAAGGGAGAACAAGACAAATGGGCAAGTGTGTTGGAGTCTTTTTTTTTAGCTGAAAAATATTTCCCAACAGAAACACACTCCTTACAGAAGCAAGTGGTTGGGTTCGGAAGGGCGCTGGTGTTGCCCTAAAACACCGCCCACGGGAACGATTTAGGACGATCGGTAGTCAATTAATTCCCTACTGAAACCGATCATAACGTTAGGAATAGGTATCGCTTGGCTTTCGTTCGGAATGTGTTTTTGGTCGATGCTCGCTAAAAAGAAAAACCCGAAGAAGCTACGGGAAGGCAAGGACATCATCCTGAACATGTGTCCTACTAGAAGAAAACATCCTTCAGAAGCTTGAAATACTTCACGATGAAGAATTTCTTGTTCATAAAATATCAAGATCACATCTTTCCCTTGTCTAGACACGCGGAGATGTTGTGAAACATCAAGTCAATGCCCGTCAAATCAAGTGATAAACCGTTAATTGATATATCAATTTGAAGAAAACCGCGAAATTAAACTTTCCTATTTTTCAAAATGTCAAACTTGACTTTAAAGTTCATCGGTGATGCGTAAAGCAACTGTTCCTGTTCCTAAGGTTTGAAACTGTTTCAATCGATTCCACTCCGCGCGTCAAAACGGCAACGCCTCCGACCGTGGGAGTCACGGTGTCGCAGTGCTTCCCAGTGTGCACCGGCGGGCCGCTTGAGAAAGCTCGGTGGCGCTTTCCCGTTAAATATGGAGGAGAAAATTAATATTCCACTTTCCCAGCGACTGCGATCGATCGCTCTCAGCGAGGTGGGAGGTCAGGAGACCCTCCATCGATCGAGCATCGATCGCCGCAAGTCATCGTCGCCACCTGGTCCGGAACTGCGAGAAGGAGCGCCAGAAGCCACCGGGGCCGAGCTCAATTCCGGAACCAATTTGTTAAGCAATCACCATGAGTCAGCCACAAGCCACGAACCCGTCTCACGATCCGTGATTGCGGCGATGATTGAGATCTCCTCCCCGCCGGATGGACGATCTTCCCGTCCCGTTGGTGGGCGATTAAATTATCGCGCCCTCATTGCAGTCGTTCCCATAGGGCAGGCCGAGCGATCCATTTCACTCACGGGAAATACGGGTCTGCAGGGCAGGTGGAAAATAAATCGACAATCTGCAGTGCACAAATGAATCACTGGTCGTCGCTGAATTAGCGCAAGCCGCGTTGACGAATCCGTCGAATCGTTCCGTTCATCCGGTTGTGGGAATGAATTCTTATTCGGTCCGAGAATTCGCCATTCGCCAAGACGCCAAATTTATGAGTGATTTCTCGAGCGCCCATGTTTTCCGTGCCCTTAATGAGGATCGCAACTTGGAGGGGGAGACACGATCCTTCCCCCCTAGGACCCCAACCTGGTCTCGCGCCCCCTTTCCGTCCGAGTGAAACAATCGAATTCTTTCCAATACAAATTAACGATCATAATTCATTTGCCTGTCAATTTGTAACGCTCACATTTTGGGGGCGAATGCTGCAGAATGGAAGAACTAAAGGGCTGTGGCTACAAAAACGGGCCCTTTTCTTCCCCAAAAAAAAAAAGGAAACCCTGTCCCGGTGAGGGAAATAGCAATAAATAAATTCAGCAGCATTCAGAAGGGGGACACTCGATTGACAAGTTTTTCAATACGCACCCCCAAAACAAAAACGGACGAACTAACGAGCACAGGATCTTCGGCGGGGTCTCAGCTGCAGGCGAGGCCAAAAACTGGCGGTTTCTTTTTGCGTTCTGTTTTGGTTTGGTTTTTGTAGGGTTTGCTGTGACCCACAACCACAGCAGGGGGGGTGAGTTTCACTCTGTCCCCACGAAAGAGTCCTTGCGGATTCGCTTTCCTGTTGCAAATTCCCCGTTTTCCTTGGCCTTCGTGGCGCAGGCACGGCTGACAGGATGGTGGAATAAATCGGAGATTGATTCTGAATTAACGACCGATCGAAAGTTTGACAGAACTGCAACCGAATCGCAAACTTGCCATCGCTCCGCCCGAGAGTGGGTGAGACAAGCGTCCGCCTTGTTTGCAATGCACGAAGGAAGATGTTGGGTAGAAAAATGGTCGAAAATATTTTACGTCAATCCCCGGACACGACCTTCTCCGTTTGCCTGTTGACTGTGTTGACTTGTTAGGAAATAATCCTGGCACAGCATCTAAATCTGTAATAATGATGTGAAGCGAAATGTCAAATTGGCAACCCGATTGTCCCCAGTAGGAGCGAGGGATGTCCCCAGGACGTAGACGATGGATGAAGAGGTGCTGGGTATTTCGTTATCGTCGATTGTGGTGCGATCGCCATCGGGTCGGGAGATCGTTATAACTGACTCGAGATCATGTCCCCGGGGGTGTGTTCACAAGTGGGGTGGAGAGAAGAGAGACGCCCCTGGAAAGCGCTCGACAAATTCTCGAGAAATGTTCAAGATGTGATGGGTGAATCTTAATAATGCTCATATCATTAAAAGGAGAAAAGTATGCTTTCCGGGGTTTCCGGGTCGTACGTACGAACCTTTTTTCTCCTTCTATCTCTTTCTCTCTCTTTCTCTCTCTCTCCATGATGTACGGTTCTTGAATTTGTATTTATTTCGGAGAAAATCATTTTTTGATTGGAACAATCCATTGTCAGTTGCCATGATTCATTACATGCATACCAATGCTGCCGTTATGAGCCATGTTATGTTCAGAAATAATTGGCCGTTTTGAAAATACAAACAGCCGGACTGGTTTTTGGCCGGGGCCAGAATAGCACACCAGAAAGAAAAACTAAATTTTCCAACTTGAAATACTTATCGGACGGACAGAAAACAAATATATGCTGGATAGTATGAGATCCTTTTTCAAACGAACAGGAAAACTGTAAACGATAACATTGAAGTTATGCTGTGGAATTACGTACCTATACTCATGTTATCAGCCATATAGTTTTTGTATATTTATTATACCTTACGTATGTAGGACCCACGAAAAAGATGCATAATTGTTCATAAATTTCCCTTTTAATAATGTGGGTTTTGGAAATATAAAACGAACAGTTACTAAACGTCTTATGAATTCGGTTTTCTTGTGTGTTTTGTCACAGCTCGTTTGAATTTATGGAGCACAGACTTCCAGCCAAATTTAAACACCCTCGACTGCTGCAGTGATGGAGGTCGAACGGAAACAATCAATCGAATTTACGAACCTCAAACGGTACGGCTCAACGAATCGGTAAGCAAACAATTTTCAAAACCTGAACTCACCGATCGTGGCGTTTCTTCTGAATCCTCGCGTGGTGAAGAGTGAATCCGAAAGCCCTAGAGAGGGATGTGGGATTCCCCCGAACGATACCGAAGAACGGAAAGAAAAGCGAGCGCGAGAGCTGTGGACGGAAAGGGGTCGGTGAGGAAAAACTGGATCCCCGCACGGGGGATCGGGCACGTGCCCAAACGATCGGCACACGCTTTTGGGCTGTTCAAATTGGAGCTGTCGAAAAGGTGGCCATCGTCTCGGCTGGCCAACAACCAGGCGGGAACGTGTTGAAACCGCAACGGCATTGTCGTCCGCATTTTTCGGCACCTCAATCGGGGATCTGATTGTAATTGATGATTCGTAATTACTCAACGGGAATGCGCGGGTGATGAATCACAATTCTAAGCAATTGTCATCGGCGGAAGGAATTCGCCGCGCGGTATTCGTGAATTCAAACACCACCACCATCGTCGGCGGCAGGGCCTTCCTGCTGATGGCTGAGGCGATATTTATCCGTGGCGATCGTTTTCCGTGATCGAGCATAATCTTCTGGCTAAACAAACCGAGTCGTGATCTTCCCTCTTTTGGTGGGGAATGTATGGGAGGGGGAGGGGAAAAAATGGTTGCGGTTCGAACTCGACCCGAGTCATGAAGTCAGCTAATCACGCCAAATGAGCCGTCGATCGGATCGGAAGGGGAAAAGAGAGATGCGGCCGCGGACAAACGATCGATTAGCGCGCGAGTCATTCGAACGTCTGGGCATCATCGTCGCAAAAGGTCAACCGTTGGAATGCAGGCCGCGCGCAGGTTGTGGCAACGGAGATGGCCAGCCGGTGCTCGGGAGACCGAAATGAAACTATGCTCATATTAGGAAGCGCTCGGAGTTTGAATTTCGAGCCAAACAGCGCAACAGTTGCGCTTATATGCTTACTAATTTTCCTCATCCTCATTCGTAACTACAAAGCCATAACCCAATCCCGACTGCTACATGATCCAGTGCTGAGTAAATTTAGTGCATGTCTCCTCATGGACGTTGAAACATTTGTTATGATCGATTTTGTGAAACTCCCGGGCGGAAATCACTATGATGCCCGGTTCCGTATAGATTTCCCCAGTATATAACAGTATGTGTTTCTGGATAAAGAGTTTCACGCAAAACCCTTATGTGACAGGGAGTTTGTAGTTGTGACGGAAAAACCCTGCCTTACCTTAAATCCTTAAAAAATCAGGGGTAGATTTAAAAAAATAAAATTACGAACTGTTCTGTTTGATTCCAGTAGATGGCGCTAGCATACCGGTGGTGCGGGTCTCCGACGGCAAATGGTGCAACCATTTGTGATTTCATAGTTGCACTATTGGTCGACAGAGGGCCAATCCTCCGCTCCGCTAGGGCATCCCCTAGCATCTACTGGAAACAAACGGAACAGTTCATAATGTTGCGTATTCAAATTGACAGTTTGAATGTTTTGGAAACTGGAGAAGTCATTTCGCGGCCAAAAATATTTTCAACAATGATATAAACACAGGATGGTATAGAAGGCAGACATATCAAGAAATTAACTGCCAATTTTGAAAACGATTTGTTAAAATCTGTGTTACCTAGAGCGAACGCTTGACGCTGGCTAATAATAATTCTATGGAGTGACCGCTTCGTTTGCCACACGCTTAGGCACTCAACGAATCAATATTTTGACATGAAACATTGGAATCATAGTTTTTAATAGTTTGACTAACGGTTTATGGAATAAAAATGAAATGATTTCCATATAGTTTTTCAAGGCGCAAATGAAAATTTGGTCTCATAAACAAAACCCTTAAATTTTCAATGGCAAATGCACTGAAGAACTGTATGCCACATTTTGTTGTTCATGTTCATACTCACTATGAACAAATAGCAAATCGTCATTGTGAAATCATGATTGGTCAATAAAACGGAAATAGAGATCTGATTGCTGCGACTCCCGGAAAAGCGTTCGGTCGCAGCAACCAGCGTACATTGACTCATTGCCTCTAATATAGCGCATTTCGATACAGCTCCTGATCGAGGTCGCCCCGAGCAGTCAAAACCCTGCCGCGACCCTGCGTCATTTGCGAAACAACTATTCATCGCCAGAATCACAGCCTCCGGGTGGGGACGGGAACAGCCGCTACTCTGGCAAACAACAGGAGCCGGAACACTCTCCGAATGGGTTATCAGTTTTATGACACGAATTAAAATTCAATTAAGCCCCCGTCGGGGTCTACAATTCCACGGCGCAATCGGCATGGCATCTGGCAGCGACATAAATTTCCCCGTTATCGCAACACCCTTTACACCCTTCTGCCCCCGGCACTTTTCCCTCCCACACAGCCTACAACACTTCAATGGCCGTCGGGGCAGCGAGCACGTTGTTTTGGAAAAGGCGAACGGCGAGGCGCTAAATGTGCGGCGGTCGTTTATTGATCGTCATTAATCTTTCCCACACCGCGTCTGAGTGCGGAACAGGAGTGATGGGTTGAGGAAAACAGCGTTCGGAATTATCATAAATCTGGGGAGAACATTTTCCATTTTCACAGAAACAAAGCCAGCCCCGATTCGGTCATCCGACGGCATTGGCGAATAGTTTCCGACGTCAGGTTTTCCGATAATGAATCACATTTTTTCTTGTAAAACAAAACACACCACACAAACACACACAGATAGCCAACCACACCGGAGGCATCTCAAGTGGATTTCGTTCCGCTATCTAGCCAGCGATCCCCTGAAGCAACGCAAACGGGCGAATCTGGGTCTGGATTGGATCGTTCGAATGTGCGATCGGAATGCCACCTTCCGATGTTCGATTTGGAAATGATCGAAAGGCAGCGGCGATCATTGATCGATCAACGCAAGATGACGACGATGATCCCAGACGCCCCGGAATGGGGGAAGAAGCAGCGGACTGTCAGACGCGATGATTTGTGCTCCGGCGGCTGACAAATCCTTCCCGAAAAGGCTGTGGCGCCACGGAAACCCCGATCGCGCCGAAAGCAACCTGCGCCGTCGAACGTTTTCCCGCAAGTCAAGAAGCGACCCAGCGAAAACAGAAGACAGAAGACAGGGCAAGCCGTCGGGATAAGTCGGGCCAGAACGTCGTCGTCGTCGTCGTAGTCGTCGGTTTGCGGCGTCCATTCCCAGCCCCGGCCGCGGTGGTTCAAGTGGCTCTGTGACAGTAGCATAGCGGCGGCATAAATTATGTAACGTTAATGCATCCCGGCAAACGGCGCTGGATATTGCAATTTGTCAGCATTTGCCTCCGCGTCCAGCTGAACCAGCGCGTCCCGAACCAGAAGCCAGAAGTCTCGACCAGCTTCCCTGTTTCGCTTTGATGTTTCGTGCGATGGGTAAAATCCCCGGGCCCGGGTGGAGAGGCCGAAGCAGAGGCCGATGAGAAAATTTTCCGGTGCATTAAGACGCACACAAGGGCATAATGGCACGGCCCCTGCCGGTGGCGGTGATGGGTGCATTATGGGCTCGAGATGAACTCTTTTTTGTTCTCCATTCGTTCGATCGCTGGCGAGTTCCCATCCGGAATCTAATACACATTGAGAATTTAGTTTGTTTTCGGGTTTCATCGTCATATTTGGAAGCAAGGCCGTTTTACGATCGCATTGTTTGCGATTTCCTATTTCAATAAATCTATTTTCAAGTATTAGTCGTAAAGCAGCAGAAAGTGTTTTACGTCGACCCGAGTCATGGAGCATAAAAAAAAAACACACGTCGAAGATCGTTCCTGTACGAAATGTATTTATGATATTTGGCTCTAGATTCGGAAGATTGTTCTACTCGAAATGCAGTAAAATTTCTCAACAATCATTTAAACTAACCAATTAAGATACATGAAGCTCAGTTGATGGAACATTCATATTCCGGGCAGTTGGACAGCAAACTTCAATGTAAAAAACGGTGCGAATAAGAATTTACAGTTAAATTGCCCCAATTATCCGCAATTCAAACAGTATCTGCATTATGGAAAATCCATGAACAAGGAAAAGGAAAAGTTTCGCCGCATTCCTAAAAAAGAAAACGCATGGGTTTCGGGAATTCAGTAATACTATTACGAGGCCTGGGCCTTACTATGCTGTTTTGAACGTTACATATGCAGCCGATTCTGAGCCGGTTTTAAATTGATCCTTTCACTTTTCCTAACTACCATGTATTCTTAGTTGGCTACAGTTCGCTTAGGTTTTATTACCCTTTCTTCCATTCGGTCAAATACCCGAACTCAAAAGGCTGAACTCGAGAGGCTCCAGCCAGACATCACAAATGATGAGGAAAAAGGAAAAAACATACAATTCATCTCGATGTAACGGCATACCTTTCCGGGCGTTCTTGGTCTATAGCGCTGGAAAACACACAGTGATAAAAGTACGAATGCACTGCTTTCTTCAAAACACGCTTTCCCGAAACAGTTTCCATCAGTTTTCCACTTCTCGACACTTCTGTTTTCCGTCATCGATTCGACCAAAATCGTAGCCTTTTTCAACCTGCCACAGGAGAAAAGGGAAACACGCGAAGAAAGCGAAAACTACACAACACACACGAAACGTCAACAATGGATTGCTTTGATGGCTAGTAATGCTGACATTGGCCCATATCACTGACAGCTCATTCCACCCGCGCTGACATGATCCTTTCCTCCGAACGGCGGTGACGGAGCAAGTGTCGAGTTACGCTCGTCCGACGGGAGAAGGGCAGGACTATCAAACAGCAGTCCGTCACCCACCGAGGGGCGCGACAAGCTCCGTGGAACTTGTTCGAGGTTTCTGCTGGACAGGACGGGAGATGGACTTGTCATTTCCATAGCGCACCACCGTGTTGTTCCCTCTCGTGTGTAGTCTATTTTTCTATGTTTCTGTCGCTTGTCATCGTCCGTCTCTGGTCTAGACGCAGGACGGCATCCTGTCCGTCCCTGGCGCACCAGCTTCGACCTCGTCCTCGGAGGCGGCGCTTTCCGGGGGTTGTAAATTTGTGTTACACAACCAAAGTCCCAAAGGTTGGCATTCCGCTTGCCTTCCCCTACCTCAGACCGGCGTCGCCGCCCAGCGAGGGATCGATTATGTAAAACAGGGTCCGGAGTCCTTGGAGGTCCTGGCACCGAACCGAGTCCTGTCGCAACGGGCCAGAGGGAATGGAACAGACGAAACGCAAGGGGAGGGTGACGCCATCGAAACACCAAAACACAAATCAAACAAATTGGACACTGAACATTGCTTCCAGATGTCGTCTCGGAGTGGCCGACGTTGTCTTCGCCTGAGGGCCAGCGACATATCGTTGCAATGGTTTTCCTCGTCCGCCTCCTTCGCTGGCTTCGTTTGTGGCCTTTCCGCAGATGCAACGTTTCGGGATCAGGATAACATCTTCCTCGTGTTGTTTTACTTTGTATTTTACAATAGAGAAAGTTTGTCCTATTCATCGGAATCGGAGATTATTCGATCGATTATTAATCGGCTTCGCACACCTTCACAGAGATGCCGTCGCCATCTTGAACATCGTCTATGGCGCGGTTGTATTGGTTGATGGCGGGAAATGAACAACCCTCGGCCCACGGACGGTTCTGCGCAGGTCCGAACATCCCACAACATCAACCCTCCCCCTTCCGACCGGTGCGCTTACCAGGTTTTCCACCTCTCTATCGACAGGGAAACGAAACGGCCGTTCCTCCATAAACCCGACGGTGCGAGTTTCCCTCGACGATCGAACGCAAGATCGTGTTGGCTGGAAAAACAGTCGATCGGTGCTGGTGTGAGGAAAACCAGCATCACACAGGGAACAGAAAAGCAGAAAGGAAAAAAAAACCAACCCAGGAACGAAACACAGACACGCAGCAGGAAAAGGACGGCAGTATTCAAATTGCCAGAAACGCGCGCCCATGGTGATTGCTCAATTTTCCAACTCGGGCACGGACATCGGTAGCGCCCTCTCTTTCCCGGGCATTCGATGTCGCCCGTATTGCCAATGTGTGATGCTGCCGCCTGTTCGTTCATTAGGGAACAACAGTGTCGGAATTTGTCTCGCTGCCAGAGGCCTGGAACAGTCGGTCACATGCGGTTACGTCGTAAGGACGTTCGGGTCTCTGTTTCGATTCGCCGGGATTGAAACTCGGAACGGTCTGAGGTTGGCCGATTGGTGGTTGTGATTTTATTTAATTACGAGTGCCGGTGTGTTTCTGTAGTGTCTGGCCGAGGTCGTGCCCGTTATCCTGGACAGTGTGAGCCCAAAAGGGAGATTTTTTTCATGGACAATTAAAGATGGTGATCATTGTGCAACAATATAACCGCATCCTACCTCAGTGTGCAAGCGAAAGAAAGAACTGAACTCCACGAATCCATCGGCGTTAAGTGATCTTTTATAAGGAAATCATCAAGAAAGTAACGTGAAAACGTGCGTATTCTCCAGTGTGGATTGTGCGGAGGAAAATGCTCCAGCAAGGATACTACGACGTAACGCACGCGGAAGTGTCTAGCGGAAGTGAGTCGAACAATAATACACCGTTCTCGGTGAAGGACATCCTCAATATGGTTGAATCGGGCGCCGGAGTGGTGGACGGATATCTCAACTGCCAGATGGAGGGGTGAGTCGAAACAAATGTAGATTCATTAAAATTACTTTGTTTGCAATGAAATTATTGATGCAATAACATGGCATTGATACAATTCTAGAGACAGGGAACACTTAAGTATTTTTCATATAAAACATCAGCAATGATGTTTCTCTAAATAGAAAAAAGACAATATTGATTGATTTCACACTCTAAACTCTAAACCCGACTCTAAACTTTCAACTAATAAGACGAAATAACGAATGATTTGGGAAAGTATCCTACAACAATATAAGTGGTTTTTGCTATCAATGCTTAACACTTTCAAATGTATAAATTGCACATTTGTAAACCACAGAGCAATCGTCAAAATCAGGATGTTGGTTTTTAATTTTCCAAACATAATTTTAAATGAATTGTGGAATTTTTCTATCATTGATGAGACAGTGCGTAAATCAGGGCGTTGATGCTTTAGCCAATAATCTTAGATGTGCTTTTTTAGACATATAGTTTCATACGAAATGGTACACCAAACAGTCAAGCTATGGTATCACCTTTTAAAACACAGATACTATTAACACAGATTAGCCCAACTCAACTTTAATCGAATAACTATTACTCTAACCGAAGAGAAAGAATTTTTCTGGAACCTGATTGCTCCGATAATATATTCAGATTAGTCATACGACAGATGTCTTGGCATAAATGCAAGACTAATGCCACACAACTAAAACTATGCGCCATAGACGCAGGACATTTGTGAACATAATTGAAATAATCTTTACTGCCTCGAATGGCGGATAGTGCATCACTTTAAATATTTTGCTCCATTATTTAGAAAACACTCTATCACTTTTGGAATAATTTGGAACCTTTATAAGTTTGTCAACATAAATAATTTACTTGATTTTTTCCTCAAAACTCGGGTTGCGCTCCCGCAGGACATCTTCTCATTTTTCCTACGCCAGCTACTCGGGGTACGAAACTCCGTACCATCCGTCGGATCCTTACGGCATGATCCCGCACGGCTACCTGCCCCAATCGCACCACCACCATCACGACCTCGGCTACGGATCGTCCTCGTACGAGTTCAGTCCGGGGCCCGTTCCGTCGGCCCCCATCGCTCCCCACCTGCCTCCACCGCACTACTCGCACGTGCAACCGTACGGTTACCATGGCACGCCCGGCATGAGCGTGACCACCCTCACGGCCAACGCCACGTCCAGCCCGGCCCTCAGCAGCTCCGTCGCCAGTTCCGTCGGGTCCGAGCTCGAGCTGGGCGGCTACGGTGGAACGGGAAAGGCGGCCGTCCCCGGTGGCCCGGTGCAGGAGCAGCAGGCTTGTACCTTCCAGATACAGGACGTTCGCTCGATCGCCATGCTGGACGGTGGGTCGAGCGCGTTGGATCATCTGTCCGCCAGCTCCGGAAGTCCCAGTGGCGGACTGAAGATAAAGGACGAACCGTTCACGAGCGCGTCCACTTGCGTCACCTCGGAGCACGTGCAGGAGCTGGACAGCTTATGCCAGATGAACAACAGCAGCCTTGAGGAGACACAAAGTAAGCCAAGCTGTCCATTCCCGTAGGAGTCCTTTCACCTGTCGAAGCAGCATTTTAATCCTTTTCGATGTTTTTGTTTTCCCTTTCCCTTCCAGAGGAATGCAACACACAGCTCGTCACGTCGTCGCGCTGCGAATTGCGCAAGAATGGGAAGCTGCGGGCGAAGCGGAAGCCACGCATCCTCTTCTCCCAGGGGCAGGTCCTCGAGCTCGAGCGCCGCTTCCGCCAGCAGCGCTACCTGTCCGCACCGGAGCGCGAAACACTCGCCAGCATCCTGAAGCTGACGCCGACGCAGGTCAAGATCTGGTTTCAGAACCGTCGCTACAAGTCCAAGCGAGTGCAGATCGAGAGTGCGTCGGGCCCATCGCACCAGTGTGACCCGGACGCGAACCCCAACAAGTGTCCGCCCGACTCCAGCTCCAAGGAGTACGACGACCTCTCGCTCGGCATGGTCATGGGAACGGCCGGACCGGCAGGTTTCGGGGCCGGGTATCACACATCCGCGTCCGGGACTTCGTCGTCGAGCCTTGGGCTTCCTTCGACGACGGGAGGAGGTATCTCACCAGCCCCACAACCACCACCACCTCCACCGCCTCCCTATCCCTCGTACGGACTCCAGTATGCCGACCACTATTCGAGCTCTCCGCCGCAATCCCTGGCGCACCCGTACTACGAACAGAAGGCGTCCTACTGGTAGTCGGCGAGGATCGAACGCCCCCGATCGAACGATCACTGCTCAATGCTGTAAATAGTTACTCCGCCTGTGTACAAACCCCCCATTGGGGCCGTTGTGGACAATAAAGTAATTGAATGTTTAAGCACGGACCCTGCGTGGACTGTTTCTTGGTGGACAAACGAACGCTCATCAATCTCCGAACGCACATCTGGGTTTCGCCACTGGAGGCCCATACTCCATCGCTCCAGCGTGTGTTCCGTCGACCGTAATCTGATAGTGGATATCGAACAAGAAAAAGAAGAATAAAGCGCACGCAAAACCTAATAAAACAGTGGCCAACGGCATACATCAGGCGGGCTGTCAAAAAACGACTAGAATGGCTCCAGCTTTTCAATCCAGTTCTTCCACCCCAGACGTGTTCCATGGACTGCTCCGTTTCGATGATGAAACCTGATTCGGCGCTTCGTATGTCAAGCAAGTGAAGACCCATCGCTCGTCCGCGACACCCGCCACGCCACAGCTCTCCCCCCCGCCCCCACCCCCCCTGCCCATGCTGCGTTGCATTATGATCGATTAAAGCGTTTCCATTCATTCATCCGCTTGACGGTTGGCTTGGCTGACTGACGGATTGCCCCCCACCTCCGCCCCGAACCGTGGGTCCTTTCTGGTCAATATGTTTTTCCTCGTCTGCTGCTATACGTTCTAGGTATTCGTTCCAGTTTTACCAAACGCGGAAAACTGTGCACCCGCCCGAACGAGCGAGAGAGGCCGCAGAGGGCATCTGCTTTACGTTCTGTCAAAGAAACGATTAGCCCGGATAACCCTTACGGTCGGGATCCCTTTTCCCGGGCTCGAGGGTGGGGTTTGCCTGTTGCCGGGCCGGTGGTCGTAAGTCATGGCGTGTAAGTGGCCGCGCGGTTATGGTTAAGCTCGGCCTCGGGTTGTGGATGGAAAATGGGCAAACGACATAAATCGTTCGGGTTTCCCTTTTCGACTCATCGGCGTATCGTGGGTGCAGTGTGCTGCAATGCGAGGAGGAGTCCCTCGGAGCGGGATCACGTTTTCTTTTCCCTCGGTTTCTAGTGCTGCCCATTAATTTCCCATCAGAGATAGAGCGATGCGAAGGGCCGCCGACTAGTAGGGAGGCGCAGTGGCGAATGGGAAATTAAATGCTGTCTCTGACTAACTCTGGTGTCCTGTGCGTGGATCATAAGTAGTTGTAGGACTCACTCCGTTTTCTTTGGGAAATAAAATCGGATGGAATTGGTCTGTTTTGAATTTTGGGTTATCAGTTTCGGGAATTAGGTTAACCGAGAAGGGAAGCGAAGGAATGCTTTACGATTCCGTTCCGATGAAAGGGGGTGGCGTAAGACAGAAGCTTTGAAAATATTTACTCAAAACCCCATAAAGTAGAGGAAAGTACCTAATCAAAATCGCATAAAGCGTTCTGTAATAGGGGGCATATTTTGTACATGTAGATACTCGCCACACTTACCTCATAATTGGTTGTTAATTCATAATTAATTCTTATTTGAAAGTTAGTTACGCACACCGTAACACGATTGTACGGTTGGCCAACAGCAGCCGAGAAGGTAGATTTTCAGCTACAAGTAAGCAAATGTAGAAATAATAATTCGGATAGAATTAAGACTCTAGACTAGACTTGTTTCCCTTTTCATTTATCTTGTATACAGCAAAATATAGTGGATTTTATTTCTTCACACCAAAGGAACTTTCTTATTGTAATACAGTAATTTGTAATTTGATTTTTGTTTTATATAAATCCTTCGGTTCCGTAACTTTAAACGCACATAGTAACGCTTTTCTCTGTGTAGCCAAGACACAAACCAATGCTATGCCAGCTTCGCACATGTGACACTGTAGCGCTACAATCGTTGAAAGGAAGACGGAAAACGCATTTGATTTTTTACGCCGCTTTAACTATTTCTACTTGTAATTGTTGTAACTTCCTCGTGTTGATGAAAACATTGGATATTGAGGTAGTTGGTTGATAAATAACGTCATATTGAAGAACTAAAGTCTTTTGTGCAGGATAAATTTTCGTTCCGTAGATCGCTCCGGTGTCTTCACACATTCTGAATCTATTCGTCCGTTTGTTGCAACATTTACAAAAGATAACTGTTTTTTAACCAGTCAACCTATCCAACCCAACGATTTTAAACAGCGCATAATCGCACAAACTATATCCAGTTTTATCGGGATGCCTATAAAGTGCAGCGCAGGAGGTAGCATTCAAGTTCACAATCCTATGATTCAAAATTCAATGCTATGCATTGGAAGTGTGGAATATCTAGCGTTCATTCGTCTTTGCTCTAGTTTTTTTCCGTTTGCGGAATCAATTGACTATAATCAGATTAAACCTGACTCTTCTTCTCCTACCTTCCAGCAACGTGTAAACAAAAAAAAACAAATTTAAAATAGGTTAACAATAACAAAAGACACCTGTAGTTTGAAAAGTGCGTTTTTTGGGCTGTTGCTAACCAACGATGTTTACATAATTTATTCATAGATTTGTTAGAGTATTTACAATAACTAGTATTTCGTTCAATTTCTTTCGCCTTCTATAACTGCCTTCAACCGGTTAGGCATGGTTTCAACATATTTTTATCAAAATCTAAAGTACAATTGTTTGAAGCTGTCTGAGGTTCGACCTCCCCTTCATACATTATTCCTTTCCTTGAAGCTAGTACGCCAGGTAGCAGTTGCAATAAGTTCATGATTGTCATTCAAATTTCATACCACAAGCTCCTTCCATCAAGGACCCTCAGTCAGTAGTATGCGCTCCGACACGTCCTTCGTCCCGTGACGCCATGCGGAGCTGAAAAAAGGACACTTTTTACTCTCTGAGCTCCTTCAATTTTAGGACAGAAATCACAAATTTGCCACTTACCGATGGCCCGACCACAACCCTGTGCTCCGCCCAAGGACACTCTTGCCCTCCGGGGACGAAAGCAGTTTTCGGAGAAGGCGCGTGGCGCACGGACACGGGATTCGCGACAGCACACAAAAGCAGGGATAATCTCATCAGGGTAGCATATTGTCCTCGCGCACCCAGCCCGAACGACACTTTCCATATTGTGACCGTCAACGGAGCTGCTCAAGTGGCGCCCTACGCAAATGGGAAAAGGTTGGCGAAACTCGAGAGACGCTTGCTGACTGTTGCTCAACTTTTCCCATTGTTTCTCGATACCTCGCACACTGACACACACTGGAGTTAATCTCCGTCCTCCGTCCCGTTGGGCCATGTTCCGGTGCCGTTTGCCTGGCCGTCGGATAATAGACACTAATTGAAATTGCTGCCCGGAAGGTGTTACTTTTGTGAGACTGTTTTGCCTGCGGCTTTTGCGGCATCCGCTTCGAGAGGCGTGCAGATGCGGGGTGCGATGGGGGGGGGGGGGGGGGGCGATTAAATAATGGAAGG
>JAOEFI010000003.1:34138849-34153102 GCA_034621735.1 Anopheles plumbeus
GTGGGGGGGTCGATCGAGGAAAAGTCAATCTCGGCTGCTTCTTCTCTCGACGAAGAGAGAGAGAGAGAGAGAGAGAGAGAGAGAGAGAGAGAAAGAGAGAGAGAAAAATGGTTGAAACGAGAAAGCTTCACGAGACAACCAATTTAAGCATTAGTGTCACGCTTATCGGAACTCGCCAGCGCGCACTCCGTCCCTCCACAGCCCTCCTCCCTCCCTTATCTTTCCGGTTTCCTACGCGTCCCTTCCACGCCTCCTCACCCACTGTCCACCTTCCAGTGTCCAGTGGGATGGATGAGTCGTTAATTTACTGGTTTTTTAAACTCGTCCTTACTCGTGCTTTATTTTTGCTCCTTTTGCTTTATTTCCTTCCCCCGGTTTTTTTTTTTTTTGCAGCCTTGACAAGCCCGGGTGTTTCACTCTGCTTCGTGAAGGCGGGAAGCACAACGGAGAGTGGTGGCACGGGGGACAAATCCACGCAGAGGGGAAAGGCAAAACAGGTAAATGAAAAGAATGTCTCCGATAAGGGCGACGACGACACGAGAAGAGCAGGACTTGTCCGGCGTTCCTGTTTTTTCTTCCGCTCCTTCCTTTTCGATTTAATTTTGTGGTACGTGCTGTTGCTGCTTCTGTTGTTGCTGCTGTTGGTGGCCCACCTAGGAATGTTAAAAGCATTTTCAGTTCCTTCGAATCTCCTACCACAGGGGTGGTGAACGAGAGGGACAGCGGCGACGACGACGACGACGCCGACGACAGCCCCTCAAGCGAGGGCCCTGGTACTTCTGTGTTACGCACCGCACCGCGGAGAGACGAAACAACCGGCCGTGTGGAAAAAGGATCCGATCGAGCGAAAAACGGGCGATGACGACGGAAAAACGTTCGACAGCAAATGAAGGCTTTAAAGCGTAAGTAATTGAATATAAACCGCCCGATAAGATAACAAGCCGCACGCATATATATATATATATATACGCATCGATCGGGAACCCGGCGGGGCCGGATGGGATATTTCCGCCCTCCGCCCCTCATCATGCGTCCCGTTCTCCCTTAGACCAAGCTTCGATTCGATTTTTGCGGAATAATTAAAATACCGTTCGAGTGGAGGCCCCGGCGTTGATAAAGTGGAATAAAATGTTCGTCGCCCGTTTACCGAACCGACGCGGGTGAGGGGAAGGGCCTGGCGGAAGTTTGAGGGAAGGTAAGGGGGAGGGAATCGCGGGCCCACCAAACGTGTGCGCCGACGCCGATCGTCAACGAATTAACGACGATCGGGACGATTTGTAAACATTTCAATTGTGGCTCCCCACCCCTCGTCAGCCCTGGCCCATTCCCCTCCCCCACCATCGCCGTCGTTAATGGAGGTTCGGTGTACACGATCGCACACGTGGGGATCGGTGGTGGCGATTTTTCGACTTCTCCCTGCAAGGCTGCCGTTTGCGCTACCGTTTTTTTTCGCTTCGCGCCAGCAGAGAGAGTCCGCGCATGTGTGTCGGCCTGTGTCGGCGGCGTGTTGTTCGCTCGTTAGGCATTATGCTAAATTGGAAAACACCTAAAACGGAAAAAAAAGAGCGAGCCGGCCCCAAAGCGCCGAGAAGGGAGTTGATGAGGGCAGATGAAAGACTCCCTTTTCGGCGCACGGCTGCTGTGCACGAGCCAATGGCACATAATTTGCATACTCCGAAAACTGTTCCGTGTTGCCTAATTAATACGAATTTCATTACCACGACGACGACGACGACGACGACGATCGTTTGTTGGAAGCCCTGATTTTCCGGTCGGCATAACATGCGCAGCGGTGGATCAATCCGAACGGAGTCTCCGAGGGGGTAAATGTTTGGAATTTTGGCTAATAAGTTCTAGACAGTATGAAAGTTTCAAGTAGAAATTCATGATCCTCTTGATCGTTTGATAGTTTACGCTTATGTTTATATAATCCGTTTTTGTAGATATTATAAGCAACCCTATTCCTATTTCATGACAAAATTTCAATGTAATTTAAAAAAAAACATTACGTTAGCAACAAGTCATTCGCTTTAGTTTGCTATTTACTGGAAAGAGTGAGATGGGAAGAAGAAAGTATAGAAAAAACACTTATCATGCAAGTAGCAGTTGTGTGCAACTTTTGGGATAAAGTTTCACCACATCCAGTACAGATGGCGCTAGCAGCGCTTGTGGGTAGTACTAAAGATGTCTCTGCTATTAGGCCAACATTCAAGTTGTTAGTTACAGTGCTCCTCAATAGAGGACAGCACCAGAACAGATCAGTCAGTACAAGAACCTCACTGCTCGACGCGAATCGAGTGGTAGAGCGTTCTCTCGCGGAAAGCCGTAGAACCAACTTCGTCATTGCAAAATTTTTCATTGTACTTAATTGAACTTGTTTCCTAAATGTGCATTTACGGTTTCGATCAAGATGCTGTTTGCGTGGCTCCAGATTATGTGGCTTTCTAAATCACCCCTCTAATAATTTCAATTAAGTATCTTAGTTTGGTCTGTTGCGTCAATACGGCTCGCTATTCTGTTCATGTTGGAAACAAGCTTCTCCGCTCCGAGTATTGTCCAAGTAAAAAACAATAGCGCAAACTGTTTTCAGTAATACATCAATATGACATAACAAACGCAGGAATCGTACAACTATCTGGTACGCGCGAGTGTAATAATAAACCAGTGTGTTTGAGATTTTTCGTGTTTCAAGCGATTGCATCTCGATGACGAAATATCTTCCGCGCAATCGCCGCAGGCCTCCACACACGGGAAACGCCGTGCGTGATTTTCGAAACCTGCCAAAAACCAGCAAACCCAATCGACGGAACAAAGTCCGCACCCCCCAAACCGGGTGCGCCTGGACCGCGCGCGCACACAAACACACACACTCCGGGGGCGCGCTAATTCGCTGCAAACGACAACTTGACTTTGATTGGAAAACGGTCGAAGTGTTTAGCACCGCCGCGCGATCGATACTTCAGCCGCAACGCCAGCTGGGAGGAGAAAACACAGTGGCCAGTGGCTACGTCCACACATCGCAGTGCTTCGTGGGGTTTTAGGAGGCCTTATTAATTTTCGATATCGGCCGCTAATTGCCGAACGGTGGCTGCTCGCCCGGGAAGCTATTTTTCCTACAACTGCGTCCAGAGAACGCGAGGGCCCGGACAAAGTTTCCCTGCCATTTTGGCACGTCCGCCAGGCCAGGCCGGGGCGCGCATTAACGATCGATTAGCGGACGGGTGCGAGAACGATTCAATTAAATTGTTGTCTTTGGCTTGCGTGATTTGAAACCCTAGGCGAGGACGCGCACTACCGGCCGGACTCGACCCGGCTCTGCTCATCTAATTTGCTTTTAGTTTTCGCAGCTCCTTCATTCGGTTTTGGTTGGACTGCGTTGGATTGGGCTAGTTATGGGGCGTTGTTTTTTGTGTGCCTCTCCTGCTCCTGCTTTTCGTCATCCCCCGGGCCGTTGTGTGCGAAAAGCCGAGGACAAACATGGTTCGCCTGCTGGCTTCGTTTTTTTTTGCGCAACCTTACGTGACTTTACGTTCAATTGAGAGCAGATCCTCCCGTTGGGAACTCGGACCCGGTGTGTGGAAGCAGGGACCGGCGGGGAGGTGGGGGTAGGGGCTTAAGTTGTTCGCATCATTCGCACTCGATTAGTCAGCACCTATCAATTGGAATTTGGCTCGAGCGTGTTAACCAGGGGCGCAAATATGGAAAATTTAGGTCCATTGGAGGTATTTTTCCGTTCGATAATCATGGAAAGTTTGTGTTTGTCCGTTGCTGTTACATGAAGGCGAGAAAAACAAAGTGTCCGTTCCAGATATGCACTTTCCTTAAAAAGTGATGCTCGTTATCTCCTCTGCATTTATGATTCTTTCACTTCAAAGAAGCTCTGAACCTTCCAAAGTAATGCTGGTCTACTGCTGTATCCCTTATACCCTTAAATCACAGCCTACTACTTCATATGGCCATGTTGGATCTAAACACGAGGGAATACTGTCCAAGGCTTCTATAGGTTAACAAAGTTGGCGACGACACACGTGGAAGCTCAAGATTGTCTCGCTTTAGATTGTCAATGTATGTAAACAGAAAAATATCTGTATAATTATATGATTTGACGACATTTTTGGAGGAATATAGTTTTTCAGCTCACCAGCTAACCTTTCAATGATCTCTCCACATTTTGAGATGAAATCTCTCCACATTACACTCTGTACCGATAAATCCACAGGCATTCAAAGGCGCTCTATAGTTTTATTCCAGTTTGTTGAATAAATTTCGCGTTCAGTTGTGTTCTCAAAAATATAAAAGGATGATGTAACCAATTACTTCCAATTACTATTCCGAATTACTTTACATTGATTGATCGAAAAAGATCGCAGTTAAAGCGCGTCTTCAAAGGGTACGCACCCCTTCAGTACATTCGGTTGTCGTGTAGCTTTATTACAACAATTTTTATCAACCATTTTCGGCCCCGTGGAAACTGACGCCCAAATGAAAAACAACCAGGACCGTTGATACGTCGTTAGCTCCACGAGATAGGGCCCAACGTCCGCACCATTTATCTTCGCGCCCCCCAAACAACCTTCGGCCAAAAATGACTTTCCCACCTTCTCCCGTCCTCCATCTTTGGTTCACGCTCGTTGGACAAAACGTGGGCTGGTTTTGGGGGGGTGGAGGCAACCAGACAGAACCGCCGAAAAACCGGCGCTCCTAGGTTTCGATCGTTCAGCTCCGATAAGGCAACACAAACAACACCCCTCCACTCGGCTACGCTCCTCCCCGCCCGCGGAAGGATTCGTCGTCCGTTCTACCACCTGGGTCGGGCTGGGCCGGTGCTTGGAAAACAAAGAAAAGTTCTCATTAATGATAGATTATGCTGCCGGTTGTTTGTCTGTCCTTTTTTTGTTTTTGGTTCGGTTTCATTTCGTCGGTGTCGGTCTGGCAGGCGGGTGGAAAATTAGGGAAAATATCTCCTCTAGGATTCGAGCGGGGCCATAAGTGTGGCCATTATTGCCACACGGGTGTTCCACACACACACACACACACCAGCACCAGCGCCACTGACTGGAAAGCGTAAAGGAAGCCTTTGTCTCGCGGCTCCAGAATGGAAAAAAGAACTAAGCTGCCCTCTCTGTGGAGGGCTTCACTCGGTAAATGATAACCTCCTCCCTCGCAATGGCGTAGGGCGCAACGGCAGGATGGGACGGTGGTCCGCCGTTTCGTGCAACATCAATTATTCAAAATTAATTTATTGCCTAGTCTTATTTGCATTTGTGCCTCCGAGGGGTTCGGACTTCGAACTGGTGATGGCCGTCCGACGCTAGCCGGAACCGTTTCCTCGTTCGCCGGTTGTCTTTTCTGGTAAAACGAGCCAAAGAAATGACGCCATTGGTTCGGTTTGTGATGCATGATGTATTGCGAAAATGAAGGAATGAAAGTGGATGATGGAGAAAATTTTACTTTCGGTAGAAATGTGAGGAATCCGAAGTGAGGAATGGAAAACTGTTTCAGACAATCGAACAATATGTGGCGTCTCAGGGGAAACTATTATATCCAACCTGTCATTAACTTTACGCTTGTTGATTTCATCCTACGCGAAGTTGTATATTCTAGAAGAAATGTTATTTATTTGAACAGGAACGTAACGTAAACGTTCAACATTGAACCCGAAAAGCCTATTGGTTCGGTATCATTTGTTGAAAAGAAACCTACACATAGAATGGCATGCTTGTGGTGTCTAAAATGAACATCTTAGTAACACGTGATTCAATAGAAGGATGCCATGACGGGAATAAAAGAACTCCTACAGCACTTTGGAAGAAAGTCAATTATGAAACAAATGAGTTAAATACGAGTTCATGGTTGTGAAAGTCTCTTGAACATTCCCTCACTCCTGAAACACATCCTTCGTTTTAGACGACGATATCTGCATATCCTTGCATTGAACACGGATGGAACACAGCTACGGCGTGATTCGTCTCCGCTGTCTTCGCGGCACGTTAGAAAACCCTTCGACGGCCCTTCTGTCCAAAATTTCGCCATTTCGTGGCGAGCTCGTGCCACCGTCGAAAGTGCACGGTGGCAAAGCTTTGTGAATCGCCACTTCTTTTCTTGCCTTTTCGCCCTAATTACAGCCCTTCGCCCCGTCAGCTTGTCATTAACGAAAATGATACATTTATGTAAATTCTTCCCCGGAGTCGTCGCTCGTCGTCGTGGGCAGATTGGCGATCCGATCCGACAGGACGTCAGGTCGGCCGGAAGGGTCATTTGAATAAAAGACGCTCTCGGCCGCCCTCTTTCTCCGTAGGAAGTGTGAAACCAGAAAGGCAGCACACAAAAAAAAAACCCATACCCTCTAACGGCGCGACCGGAGCGCGATCGGTTTGGACACCGTTTTATGACTTCATTTTGGTTTTTTGGAGCCGCGGCCACCGCACACATCCTGCCGGACAGCCGTCGAGCCCGGTGGAGAAATGCAGCCTGGGAATTCGATTTTTCACACTTTTTGTTCGCGACCGTTCAACCGGTCGGCCGGTAGGGTCCCGACCTTTCGACCGTTGGCCAGCGTGGCAGGCCGCCGGTGCGCCCGGCGGAAATCGTGTAAAAGGTTAATCCACTTTTTTCGCTGAGTCAACGCCACCAGACCCGTTTGACGTTTCATTAGGGCTAATTGATTTAATTTACGAGCCGTCCACTCGTCCTGCGCCACTATCTCGGCCGGCGCGGTGCCTTGGCGGGCCCCCGGTGGTGGGAGGGGGGTGGGGGGTGGGGAGGACTTGCCCTGATTGATACCTTCGCCTAAGCGACCGATTCGGAACCAATTTCCTGTCCCGATTTTCGTGGCTTCGTCGGCCCCGCGCGCTCGATCGACCGATCGATCGGCCACTCCAGCGAGCGATCGACGGATCGGGCAAAGTGTGAGCCGTCAGAATGGGCGTGGGAAAATGTGAGCGCGCGCTGGACGGGCCGGCGCGGGCGGCCAGAACACTCCGGCACTCGGCGCCGCGCGGTTTGTGCCGGCGGTGAGTTGAAATAATTGTTCAGATAATTAATAAGTGTTGACTAACGAGTGGAACCCGGGGCCGAAAAATCGTTCACCTGGCCCCAAGAGAACCATTAGGAGCGGGAAAAGCGGCCGTCCCGAGCGGCCCCCTAATGGATATGTTTAGCCGCCGTGGCATTGCGGGTGGCGCTCGTGAGAAGAGGACTCATTAGCTGGACGAATGGACGATTGGACGAAATGAAGTGTTTCAGTCTGACGAAGTTGGCAGTTTCCAAGTTCGTGCCAAGTTTTCACAAAACATTTTCCATGTGTTCTCCCACCCGTTTGGCCACTGTTTTGGAAAACTTTCTCGGAAATCTTGCCCCTCCATTTCCACGAGGAACGCCAACGAAGAACATTATTCCACATTATCGGCCATGTTTGCACACCTTCTCACATTGTTGTCCGGCAGGATAATTGCAGGCGTTGGTACACACTTTTGGCAGCGTACACGTAATGAAGTGTTTGCCATTGTGTAGCGTGTAATCACTTACTTTGGCCCAGCTTCGTATTCTCAGCCCATTAGGCGTCTTTTGTTAAAAAAGAAAAACAGATGTGCAACGATGAGTTGGTCGTTTTCTTTTAAAGATGAAAAAAGGCAAATATTTATTGATTCGTATTTTTTTAAAGGTTTTGTGAACATCTTCAAGAGATTTCGCTTCTTTAGTTGTGCAACAGGATCTTTGTGCAGTAAGCGAATTCAGGATAAGGTAGGCCAACAGCCAAGGGGAAGTTATTTATAGATGGACATACTGTTTAGAGTTACTAGTTGTGAAGGGTTTAAAGTGTCCACAGCAGAGCATCTTTCTACTCCTTCTATTCTTAAATATCTAGGATCCACTATTTGATCCTGTTCATCTGCAAACGGTTTCTCAATAGAGCTCTCCTTATGGGTTAAAATCACACTTCTTCCACACTTCTCTTCACATTCTTCCGTTGGACATTTCTCTCGTGGAAAAAGCTTTCCCTTAGCTCCTACCAAATGATGGCGCATTTGGGCTAAGGAGAAATAATTTATGCAACCACGTACGTGGCACCTCGCAAACGGTCCTGCGATAATGAGCGAATAAAGTGTCTTAATGAATTGTGTTATTGAAATCTGCTCGAGCAATAAAGCGGAACCATTGCGCCAGAGACACTGTACAATCGCACGGGAGACCTTGGGCTGACGGACGGGGAAGGGATCGCCAGGGTCTAGCCAGTGGCTGAGCTCAAATAAATACTTCATTAAGTCCCATTAGTCGCAAGCGAAAACGAAACGCACACCAGTGCCGCCCTTGGCGCGGCCTCCAATCTCGGTACGCGAAGGCGTTTGAGCAAAAGCGTCCCTTCCGTGTCAGCGTGCTTCCCTCCGCTTCGGTTGGACCGTCCCTTGCAGGAATCGCTGGCCCCACAGCAGCGCAGTTCCGGATGAGCAACGCGAACGAATCCCAGAATGAAACGGAAGATTAGCCCCGTTGGAAACACGTGTATTAATTACGACAAATTCAACGACCTGTCAAACCGACCGACCCCGGGAAGATGCACCGTCTTGGCAGTCATCGCAGGACACGTCCAAGTGTGTGTGTGCGTGTGCGCAAGAGTTGGTCCGTTTTACGTGTCGAACAAAAATCGTGCCGGCGCCTGAACAAACATATTGCACTCTTGCGCGGATTGTCGCGGAATCACGTCCCGGTCGCACAATGCCGGGTGCCGGCACAAAGTTAATCCGCCACTCGTTGTGTGCATCTTTGTGTGAAAGCGCATCCGCGCGCGCAACTACTCCCTCCGATCCGATTCCGAGGGAAGAAAGAAACTACGGAGTAATTTATGGATGGGCCACGGCGGGCGACGCTGAGCTGGGGACCGACTTTTGGCTAATGTTTTTAATTACTACCACCGAACCGCGTGACTTTTCCTCGTGGCTTTCCGTCCTGCTCGTCCCCAACGTCCCCGCACCCAACGAGTGTTGGGTTCTAATGCATGATGATGAATGGCACAGGATAGTGTCGTCGGTTTCGCGAATCGAAGACTCGCCTTTATCCCGTGAACGCACGTTTGTCGTGGGATCCCGGGTTCGGATTTGCATAGGAGGACTGCTCTCCCCCCTCCTGGCGTTGTCAACAGTCAGGCGGTAAATGATGCATGTAAACAAATCGTTAGATGCGCCCTCTCGGAGTTTGTGCCACCGTCACTGTCTTCGCCGTTCAGAGTCACGAGTGAGTTTGGATTCGGGACAATTTGTTTCGAGCAAAAGCCAGGGCTAATAAAATCTGAACCTTGGCACTGAATGCAACAAATATCAGGATGAGCTAGTTATAATCAGACTAGTTAAAGAGTAGTTGGAGTATGTTGAAGAAATATACTCGTACTTTTACTCAGATTTATCGGATTTCAATGTCATTTACAAATATTTTAATTCTCATTAAGAGCCAGTATATTTAGTATATTATGTAGTATATTAACTAAATTTTTTCTCCTTTTTCGTACCTAATTCAGCGAGCCTGTTCTGCTTCTTCATACATCTTGTCTAAGGAATAATAGTTATAGCAAAATGTAAATAATACGATTAACCTTCAAATAGACGGCAAAACATAGAGTTGGCACGCATTCGTAACGTATAAATGAAACAAACATTTACCAAATGGAACTAGAAAGGAAATGTAGTAAGGGTGAAGGATGCAAGATGGGAGGAAAGAAAAAAATCTAGTACCCTGAGGCAGACAGGCGTAGGGAACCTGTTGGAGCTGTTGGAGTTGTTGGAGCTGTATAAGGTGTGGCAGCGTGTGTTTGGTTGTCGGATGATCTGATCCGGGAATAAATAAGGGAATTATATTCGATACACACATAAACAAATGTGAGCTAATTTTTCCTATTGTCATGGTAACAACATGTTGGAGCTCTGTTTTTACCGAAGGTGCAATAAAATTAGCCCATAGTGTGGCAGAGAAGAGCTCTGCAGAGGATCGCAAACTTAATTCAACAGTTACACTGGCAGTTTTCGCGTTTGCAAAGCAAGACACGGTGTCTCTATATTTAAATTGACACTTTCCCGCCATCGCGAACGTTTACGAGCCCTTTGGGCCGTGTTTGCCAATCGAGATGGTCGTCCGGGAGTGTTGGTGGGAGGGGTAGAGAGAGAGAGAGAGAGGTAAGGAGATAGACGACACCGCGAAAATGAGCCATAGTATGCAAAGTGAGTAATTTTGAAGAAATAATTAAACTCAGCCGCGTTACTGCCCCCCGGGACAGACTCCGCCCGCTGAAGGACTACACTTTGTGGTTACTTCATGACCAAAGGGAGGGAGGGAAGGGGCGGTGAAACGGGCGGGCGAAACGATGGGCGGACGGTAGAAAAGTTTTTGGCGTTTTTCAGATTGATTAAAGACGACGATTTAAAGGTGCTTAATTAACCCGGCCAGCACTCGAGGGGAACGGCCGGGATGTCCTAGTGGCTAGGGCAGCGTCACATCATTACCGAGGAGGAGCTCGAGGCGTCCTTGCTGGCGTTGGCGTTCGGTCGCGCGTTCGCTAACGGAATCATTTAGCGCGTGTAATGTTTAATTTGCTAATTATTTTAATTATTTATGTGCAATTTGCAGTCACTTGCAGCTGGCGTCCGTTTGCGGTGGCGAATCCCGTTCCTGTTAGAGTGTGTGCACGGGACTGCGTCGTGAGTGTGTGCACACTATCGGTGGTTGGTAGTAAACTCCTGAAAGCGAACGGGAAGGAGTGTTCCGAGTTTTATTTACTCACTCGAGATGGAAGGGCCCAGACGAAAAACGGAGGAACATATGTAATGAAACTTGCGGTAGCTTCCGAGCCTACTACGACGACAACGACGACGACGTCTTGGGACTGCGTTTAGTGAAAGCGATTGCGAAGGAGCGAAATTTATACGTTCGAGGACAGGATGTGGTTAGCCTTGGAAATTATTATTATCGTTACATCGAAGATGATCTCGAGCCGGGGGGATTGGATGTGGTATGATCGATGGGATAAGCCTTCGGATGGCCGGAGAACATGAATCGACGCAATCGTCGTAAGCTGCAACATTGAAGCGAAGTTGCGCATGCGTAAGGCAGCGTGTTCCATCGCGTGGTGGTTGTGCATGTACTAGTTATGGCAAAACAAATGAATGGCGATCAGCCGTCAGGGACATATGAAGTTTATCTGGATAAAAGGAAACCCAGATAAGCGAAAGCAGATGAATCCTTTTGTAATTTCACGAATTTCACGAACCAACCAATAGGACATTTGGGAACCACCCTGTGGGGAAATAGCGCGTGAAAACTCTCTCGTCGCATGAATGTAAAGGAAGGGGGGAAAAAGGACTAAAATCAATCACCACGAGCAGCAGCGCGCACTGCATTAAGGGCCCTTGATGATATCTTCCCAAATTCCATCATGGCGAACGTTAAATTGAAAGCCTCCCGTCGTCGGTTCCATTCGGGCGGCCCCGTTTTTTACCCCCATCCCTCCGGCACCGTTCCTTTCCGCTCCCCGGCGACCGTCCACGCACTCACTTACTCCGGGTTCGTCCGTTCGTTTCTGCCGTGTGTTCGATTATCTGCTGGCGTTCTTCTCTTGTGTGCCGCCCGTTTGACGACGGTTCTTAAACAGCCCCACACATCGGAGCTCACTTAGCTCCGGACAGTGTTTGGGGTTCAGCGAATGTCCGGCCGACAAGGGTCGACCGCCAGCCGACCAATCGCGGCCGAGCAATTCATCAATCCGCGGCTTCGCGCGACCGGCGGTGGTGGAGCAGTGTGGGTGGAATGCGGCGTCGGAAAGCGGCCAGCGAGGTGTGGGTTTTTCTTTTCCCCACTTTGGGTCCGCATTTCTTTCGCCGCTCTTTGGCCGCCCGCTTTTTTGTTTCCTTTCTTTCTTTCGCTCCTTTTTGCCGGCCCGTTCCTCTCGTCGTCCGCTTTGTGCTCAAATAATAAACGCCTTCACCACGTGCAAGGAAGCTGTGGAAGTAAGACGTTGTGGTTGCCATATCTTTCCACACACACAGACACACACACACAAACACACACCAGGGTGACTAGCGCACACTAACACCAAAACTCCCGCGACCTCACCAGTCTCACTAATTTCACATTTATGAGCGGTAATTTATATTTCGATCCTCCACCTGGAGAGCATCGTCGCGCAACGATCGTCGTCGTCGTCAGCTCGACCATCCTACGATCGCGAAGGCTGGGGAAGTGTTTATCTTCATCTTCGCGATTCCTCCCCCCGTCGCCGTCCACCCAGCCCAACACCAGCACCTTCGGTGGCGATCGGATTGGCGATGCGTTGGTCGCGCTGTTCCGTTCTGTCCTTCGTTCTGGAGGTGGAGGGCACCGTTTATGCTTCGCTTATGCTTAGGCGAGCGGGAGACCAAAAGGACCACCGCGGGGTGGAACGAACGATGGAAGGATGGCAGGAAGGAAGGAAGCGGGATCGAGAGATCGTTGGCAGCGCCGTTTGCGGGCCACCAACGTTAAAACTGAAGCCGGTTCCGTGGGCGTCCCGGGCGACACGGGACAACGGAGAGAGAACGGTGCAAATGGCTCCGGAGGCCCCAAAGGGGGACGGTGGGGGTTGGGAGTGAAATTAGTCGCCCGGGGGAGCAGCGGGGTGGAGGCGTCTCAAAGCAAACGACCGACGGACGACGCGGCGGCGAACGAAGGAGAAAACCACCCAAGTGTCGGCATCGCGCCTTTGATGTTATTGTTATAAGCAAAAATAAATACATCATCATATTAATATTATAATTTCCATCCTACGTTTTCTCCTCCTTCCCCCTCCCATCTGTCCCCTACCCGCCACCTCCAATTGGATGTCGCATCCTTCGCGTCTTGTCGGTCCACTTGTCGTTCTCGTTGGCTCGTTTGTCCTGCGCCGCGGTGCCATTGCGCTGCCGAGTCCTGCCCCTGCTCGCCCATCCCCCACTCACCGCCCTCCACCCTACTGAACCTAGCCCTGCCCTGCATGCGTTGAACCGTAATGGGACCGATTGTCTGGTCCGCGCCAGCGCTAACCACCAAAAAGGATGCCGCCTGTCGTCTGGGCTTGTGCGTTTTAATCGGTTTTGCGCTCGATTTGCTTTTTCCGCCACGTCGTTTGCGCCGCCGCCGGTTCCATTTTGCGCGCCGAGCGTTTTACGAGCAGCAAGAAGTGCGCGCACCTTGTTTGATGCTTCTTTTCGCAGGAAAGAGAATGGAAGAGAGCAAGTGAGCGATAGAGAGGGCTAGAGATTGAATCTGGCCGGAAAGGTAAGGATTGTTTAAACGATTGCAATTCAATTGCAAACATGGATGGATGAGTGCGCATGGAAAGCCTGGTTGAATCATGTATAGAGTATGTATAGAATGTATAGAATATTGTTTTCTTTTCATTTAAAACTCTTACATCGATCGCAGTAAAGTAAACAGCTGATTTTATTGAACCACAACTAATTATGTGCTAGTTAAAGTTGAATTGAACTGCCTTAGTTGTGTTATTGAAACTCTTGGGAAATTAAGGAAACACGCTGAAATGGTTATTGCATTCTATCAAACACCTAGCGCAACAAGGAAAGACATGACAGGTATCGTTGAAGATTGGTCCAGTGACTGACGCCTCTATAACTCTGTATGATGATGATGTCCTCTTCTTTTACCCCCGCACAGATTTGAGCAAGCGATCCATCATTCGATAATTTTACAAAATTCTGCACAACGAGTGGATGTATGGAATGTCGCTAAAGAAAACCCGAGGGACATGCTGTCCACCTACGGAAGTCAACTCCTTGGAAAAGTAGAGAGTAAAACTTGTCTATACGGACACTTAAGAATGTTTTCTGTTATCGAATTACTTCTTTGTTTTTCGTATTAAGTGTGTTATTACACTTTGTCTTTTTGATTGGTCATCCTAGTTCTGCAAGGATACGAACATGAACCAGTACATTGGTAGACCAGATCAATTAGTCATCTCAATCCATTGGTTATCATTGATTAGTTCGGTCGACTCATGCCTTCAGATAAGCGTAAAACTGCAAGAGAGATAGGAGCGATTTAATCAACACCGTCACTTCCAGTGGCCCACTTCCTTCCCTTCTGATTTTGAAGAGAATAGATTCTACATTGCAGGGAAAGGTTAAGCACGCTGTTAAGTAGCCCCAGTAGAATGTTGAACGTCTTGTAGTTGTATGTAGTCAAAACTTAATGTTTGTGAACACAGCACTCGTCATCACGATCTCACAGATGATGATG
>JAOEFI010000003.1:34153202-34167930 GCA_034621735.1 Anopheles plumbeus
CTTTTGAAATTGTGCTAACCACTGTACGAAAGGAAAAGAGAGTTGACTGGTCTTTCCGTGAAGGGTCACTTTGATACTACCAACCTTCGTGTTTTGATTAGAAATGTATTTTTAAATATCTTTAGATAACTCCGCCATTCTCAAACCTATGTTGGGGTAAGAGGTGGGACTCATCACATCATATAACTGTGGCGACATTGTGTGTGCGATTTTTCCCGTCACCTTTCCCTGCAATGTAGAATCTATTCTCTTCAAAATCAGAAGGGAAGGAAATGGGCCACTGGAAGTGACGGTGTTGATTAAATCGCGCCTCTCTCTCGTGCCGTTTTACGCTTATCTGAAAGCATGAGTCGACCGAACTAATCAATGATAACCTCGGCGATCATCACCACCCCTTCACATCATTGTTGCCGCGGAACCCTGGAGGGCATCCTGAGTGCGGCCCCCGCATCCGTGGCGTTGGCGTGTTATGAAGGGGCCGACTCCCGCACAGGCTGGCCCGAAGCTGCTACCATCCAGCGGACCACCGTGGCTGCGTGAAATGGTAGCTAATTTTCTACCGATGATTAAGTTGTTTTCTCGGCGCGCTGGGTTTTCTTTCACCTTTCCAATGGCCCTCAGCATTGGACACAGTTTCGTCGCACTCGAGGGGCCGCACACGGCGGGATGGTTCGCGAGTGTTGTCTCCGCGCACAAACACTAGCAGCACGCGCGGCCGCGTTGGCGGAGGTCGTGTGTGCGGCGCGCGAGATCTCCGCGACAATCGGCGTTCCTTCAGTTGAGTGTTTTAGCTCCCCCGGGGGCCCCCAGACCCTCTTCTCTACCCTTCCCCTCGCTCCAGAATGCATGAAATCTTGATTTTCTTTGTCTTAATTGCGTCGCCTCTTGTGGGTCCATCGATCGGCCACCCAAAATGGCCGCCAACAGCGTTCGGATGCCGTGGAAAGAGTCGCAGGAGGCAGCTGGCGAAAAAGGGATAGAGGTAGCACTCGAGCGCGAGGTGGAAAGGAACAGGAGGAGGAGAAGGAAAGAAAAGGGAACAAGAAAGCCACACAACGAAAAATGAGCAAACGAAATGAGAAAACAAACTGCCCGACCGCCAAAGGTGTCAATTAATTAGTGTTTACAGCGATGACTCCACACAAGAATAAAGACCGGTGCCGCTCGCCGGATCCCGGTGCGAGCAGTTTTCAAGGATTTTCGGGCCGGGTCCTTCGAACCCGGGGGCGAAACGGAACGGTCGGCCGGGGTCGACCAATCAAACCGGGAACGAAGAAACGAAATCCCGATCCTTACACGATTCGATCGAGCGCTTGTGATCGGTTTGTGAGGGCTTCATTAGGATCCTGTTTTCTTTCGCCCCTTCTTTCTCACCACCGCTTCTCGTACTCTCGGTAGGTGTAAGGATGCAGCTACCTGGCTGACCGGAGCGGTAGGAGAACAATTAAAAACCACCGCATGCATCAAAGCGGTGATCCGTTCGGTAACGAGCGAAAGATATATGAATCTCAACCGTTTTCGTCCCGAGCGCCCGATCGCCGCCGAAGGAGCATCAATCAAAAACGGCTTTTCTGGCCAAAGGAAGACGGAAGGGCACGGATAACGTTTGAATTATTACAGTTTAGCCGGTTTTATTGTGGCCCACGATCGTGGCGCAGTTAGTGTTTTCGAAGCATAATAAGTCCGGAGGAAAACCCACTTTGTCGGACTGATCGGAATGGTCGATCGCTGGTTTCTTCTTCCATCTTCAACCACTAGATCGCATCTGTTGGGTGGATTTGTTGATGCAACCGAATCTTTCGGACTGACGACTGCAGGCTAATGATACCACGGCCCAGCGAGGGTCGATCGATAGGGGAAAGGAGGAAGCAGACATGGAACCTGTTTCAGAAGCAATAAATCTTTGTTCAGGTGTTAATTAGATTCCTCATAAACTGCACCGTCGGAGACCCCATTTCGCCGCACGAAACCTCCGGGGTCTCAGCTTCTCCTCTGCGATCGTTCCCGTATCTCACAATCGGAATAAGATTTATTCATCAATCCCTAAGGCTTCACGGGCAGGTCCTTACCGGCACTGGCCGCGCGCCGTTTGACAGCTGTCAAGCCGAAATGGAATGGCATCAACATCTCAATCAATCGCATCAGCCCTTCGCTGCGCGGAGAGTCGGGCCGCGGTGCAATAAATAAGGAACAAAGGGTACAAAAGGAATTGCAAAAATCGTTCCCCTTGCCCCCGTTGCAGGCCCCTTCGGCAGTGCCTGGCGCGAATGAAACCGAAGGGCCCGCTACACTGACGCCGAAAAGACCAAAGTGTGCCGATCGCTTTTGCCACCCAGGTGAAGGCACATGATTATGACTTTGGCCGTCAAAACTGTCGGATGATTATCTTTCGTTCCGTCGTTCCGCGCGCCGTGGGGGGGGGGGGGGGGAGACGAGGGCGCTAAGGCTGGCCCCGCAATGTCCCTTGCCCCCAGAGCCGCGCGTCGATGAACTTCTTCGATCCGTAATAACCGTTGCGCGTGAGTGACAGCGAGCGATCGCGCCGGAGAATGAATGGGAACGCGCGGTGAGAGAAAGCAAGTGACTTCGGCGGAGTTTTTCCCGGCCTGGCCGGAGAAGGGTTAACGTTTCCGATAAAATGCCACACATCTCGCGCGCCGGCCCGTAGGCCCCGCGACGGTAGGTAATTATCCGTTCCGTCGTTTGGTTCCGGATACCAGCGACTATCACTATGGCGACTGGCGTCGGTGGCGTCAAGGCGTTGTTGGTGAACGGCAAGATGAAACACGGACGACACGGTTCACGTTCGGGGTTCAATCCATCAAGAAAAGAATGCCAACTGAAAGCGATGTGTTCTTTCTCCTAATCCACGATGCTTAGATTCTCAACATGCTTCACGCTAAACATTATTCCACTTTTCACTTTCCAATATTTTCGAACGTAGATCAAGTTGCGATCGAGAAGATATTTTTCCTGCGACGGGAAATGTCAAAATTACTCAAAAGCCACTACCACTAACTCGTTAAAAGTGTCTTGTGAATTTGCACTAAATTCCCCCTCTCGTCTTACCACAATCTCGTCCGTTGTTTCCGTCCGTCCGGTACAGCTTTCGTTCCACTCTGTCGTTCGCTGGAAGATGATCGTTGATCGTTGATATGGAAAACACATTCTCAGGCGTGAATCGTCTGCATCTGCAGAACGTTATGGCACGTTTTGAGAGTCATCAATTTGCACAGCATTGTCTTCCGTCACGCCAGTCACGTCGGATGGAGAAGGAACGAACCGATTGAAAGCAACGTGATGCAGCAGTAAGAGGATGAATGCAGTTTGTTGGTGACAAAGTGAGGGAACAAGCATGAATAAGGGAGATGCTTCGACCGTTACCCATTTGTAACAGTTGCCCTGTTTAAAGTACTCGACGGTTTACATCAAAATTTGCTTCTTAATGATTGATTATAGATAAATATATAGAAGAGGAAGTTTTAGGAATTTCTAAATCATTTGAAATAGTTTACTTTTTTGTTCTACAATAACGAAGTAACGGTTCAAAACATAATCGCGCCACGCGAAGAACAGAAAATCTTTTCCAAATTTATTTCCGTCGCGATCTTTATCGGCGAAGAGCTGGGAAAAAATTCTCATCATCACAGCCATAGTTTTAAATCTTCCTCTAGTGGCCGCTTTTGGGGCCTTCGCGCACACCCCGGCCCTTCTCGCACTGCCCTGCCTTGCACCGCACGGGGAAGTTTTTCACTCGCGTACTCTGACAAACGGTTCAGCCATTTATCATGTTAGATTACCCGCTACTAATTGCACATTGTTTGCATTAGTTTTAATTAATTGACTAAATTGTGCATGCAAAGAAGGTGCGTGCATGTGGACTGCACGAGACAGGCCGGCAGTCGGAGTCGTGACGCTGTTGAGTCGTGTTGTGTTCGTTCGAGTCGCGCTTGGGATGCCAATGGCCGACAGGCTTTGTCCGTTCCCTACACTTCGTGGCTCTGCTTCTGGGCTTAGATTCTGGGTACGATAACAAACCTGGTTCGCGCGATTCCGGCAGACGAAGTGTCGGAAGCAATTTCTCCACCATTACCGTACTCCGGTTACTTCCGCCATTTCGGATTCGCTCGAGCGTTTGCGTGGAAGAAGATCCGGAGGAGCCGATAAGGGCTACCGACGTTTGGTTGGTTCCGCGAGGCGGGTTCATAAATTCCGGACTGTTTAATTTGGCATCGTATTTATTTTAAGCACCGTATCTGTGTGGGGAGTTAATAATAAAATTGAGTTCACATCGCCCAGCCGATGTCCGACGGGCGGAACTGTGAGGCCACCGGGCAAGACAAATAATCCGACCACATTTTTCGGGAAGTTCTTTCGCGATCGTGATAAACATTCACTCCTGTCGCGGCGCGGCCATGTTTTCTCACGCGTAATTTCAACAAAAAGGGGACCATTTTTATGGCATCCCGAGCGAAAATAATCAATAAAAAGCCTAACCACAACCGGTGCAACTGAAGCGGTCGGTTGTTGTTCTCAATCAGCCTTCGGTAGGGAAAAGAATAAAACCTTTTACGATGCGACCCGATGCGATCCACCGGGGGTTGCTTTCGCTTCAGACCTTCAGGGCACCGGGAGAGATTATGTGCTGCTTCTGCTGTATTAATTTCCACGAAATATCAGCGCCATAAAAGCGGGCCTGAGCACACCAAACAAATCAAAATCGGAATGATTAAACAAACACGCCCTAATGCTGCTAAGTTATGGCCCCAAGGAGCGATTAGAAAATAATGTTCACAAAAAAAAAGAGGAGGTACTTGAGAAACAGTCATAAAACCGTGGACTGTTGTAACACCACAAACTTCGCTGTAGGTAACAGCCATCATCAATGTGGCCGTGTCCTGGAATGAGTGCCCAAAAACAGGACCTTGATCAGCGTCGATAGTAAAACAGGAGAAAAAAAAGCGGAATGATTAAAGATCGCGCCAGCTCCAGAATGGAATGGGGTGTGCGGGTACGGGTTCCGTTTGATTGTTGTTTCAGCGGGGGTTTTCATGCTCGTAAAATGCGGTGATACCATGGTTCTAGGCAGCGAGTGTGGCGGCGATTCTGACAATGCTCCCCGATGTTCCGCGATGGATAAATAATTCATCGTACGGTCGCTATCGTTCTCAAAATATGCCAGATATAAATAAACAGTTAGTATAACATTATCCGATCGAGTTTTTCCATCACGAGAACGGACGCCAGTTCCTTCAACACGAGAACACTGGTTAAAAAAAAGGGCCTTTTGTTTTGTTACCTTCAACATCTTGAAAGTTTATTTTGACAATGTCGAGTGGTTCTGGATATTTTCAAGGCAGTCGTAAACCCGGAGTCGTTGAATTGTGTCTGACGGAATTGCTCGAATATTTTCCAGGATCATGTTTATTCAACCGGAATCTGCTGATCTAAATATGGAGTCTATATCATTTTGTTCTATTGAACGTTCTAATGTGTAGAGAAACAATTGAAGACTGAAATCATCTCAATTCAAACACACATCTTAACTGGAGAGCTCTTCATCTTTCCATCCTTTGTTGTTTTGTTACTAATGTAGTAAACATTTCATTCAAAGCCTTACTTTCTCCCATTCTTCCTCCGATTACATGATTTGCATTTCCAAACTCCAATCGGGTGTCATTTGTCAATCTTTGATTTCGTCATTCCCACTCATCCCAGCCCTTCCATCCCTCCGAGATCGACGATATGAACAGAAAACAAGAATGAAAATATTCTTCTCCGCTCCCAGCGTCCCGATCTCTCGCGCATCCTCGACTCGCAACGGCGACGACTTTGGGACGGCTCATCAGCATAAGAAACGCGCGCAGGCCTATAATTTCGATTCGTCACACTGTTTGAACGTTGCTCCGCGAGCGCCCTCACAGGACGACGCCGGGAACGGTGCGGAGTCCGTGTGTGTATTTGTGTGTGTGTCTGTGTGCATTAAACCGGTGGAACTAAATACCACCCAGCCACCCTCGGCATCGCCAGTCCCCGGCACGCTCTGTCCAACGGCTCGGCGCTTTGTCTCTCGTCGGCAGCCCATGAGAACCGAACGTTGAAGCTGGAGCGAAAAGTCCGCCCGCCGGAGCTCCGGAAAATTTTTACGGCAGAATAGCGAAGAAGCGCAGAAAACATACAATGTTAATAAATAATAATAGATCGATTAAAGTAAATGAGATTAAATTGTACCCGGCTAACAGAACGAAGATCGGCCGGGATGGCCAAGGAATGGCAAGATAACAACGAAACGATCGCTGCCCCGGGTTCGAGAGCGTTCACGTCGTCCTTCCTTGGCGTAAAACGTTTACTCGTTGGCCAATCGATCGATTGCAGAATTCTAAGCAAATGCCTGAAGCAAAGGGTCGGTGCTGAAAGACAAATGCACAAGTCGATAAGTTGAGAGCAAGGAGCTATAGTTTTTCATCTTATCTTAGTGAATAAATAGTGTTAGACATTTCGCAAATGACTGGCAGGATTCAAATCCTGTTGCTTACAAATTTTAAAACATTTTTTAGATAACTTCATTTTACTTCCTTTTTACATTGCAGAACTGTGTTACAGAATGGCTTGTGTGTTATTTTCACCGTCCTAGTTACTTATCAACTCATCAACTACATTCCACGGGTCCCTTGCAAGGAATGCAGCAACGGAAGCCAAGGGCTCAGAATGGGACCCTGTTGGTGGTTTTGAGCTTCGAGGCACGAAAATTGGTAATCTTCCTTCCGGAACACCGGAATCGAACCCGAAAGGAGGCACACCTCTGCTCCGCTGTAGGTAATGGCCGAGGCCGAGGCGTGTGGAGCACGAACCATTCGAGTGGGGGCCTTCATTAGGAGCCGGTCACGGCAAATAAGACCTCCACCGTCGAGGACGCCGCGATGTACGGAGGGGGCACGTAAATTTGGACGCCTTACAACTATTATTAGGACGTCGTACGACAACGACCAGCGGTTGCGCCGCCGATGACGACGTAGAAGAGGAAAATGATCACGATGATGATGATAATGATGATGATGATCAACGCTCCGAGCGGCCAATCGGGCCGGCGACCACCCACAAATTAATTACTCCTTTTATGGAGGCGCGATTTTTATTGTGTTTCCAACGCCTCTCGGTCCCGTCCCGGGGGTCTGCGGTGGGCTTGCGCTAGTTAATGATTCGGATGATTTGCTTCACCCTCGTGGTCACTTCAGGGATCGGGCGACCACCGCCACCACCGCCGGGGTCCCTTGTTTCCACGAGTGCCAGCTATTTCTCTTTTCTTTCGGATTTGATTTATTTGATTGGGAAATAATGACGGCCCCGGTGGTCCGTGGACCGGGAGGACTCGCAAGGCGGCGTTCTTTTCCACTCTACACGGTGGGTCCGTCCCCGGGTCGTTTGTTCTCCGCGTTGCGCGCTTTGCTGCCCGGAGTCCCGGTGGATCGTGTGAGAAGTGATAAATTACTAACAGCTTCATCAAGCAGAAGCGAAGCAGGATGTCCAGCAACGGCAGCCGCGGCCGCCCCACGAGGGGCCACAAGGAAGCAATAACAACGAAGCCAATCTCGACCGGCGATGGTCACGGAATTCGACCATCTGCTTCCAAATGCTCCGGGCGTCCTGGTCAAACGCCCGAGGGGGGCCGTGGGCCGTGATCGCGTTTCCTAATCCTTCCGGGCGGCTACATTTGCATGTGTTTCCATTTTTTACGGGATTTCGAGGTAAATTGTAGACAGTGCTTAATTAGGGTCCCGAATCCGTCGCCTTCTCGTTGGAAAAAGGTGGGGAAACGTCGGCAGCGATTCCGTGCCGAAACGGAAACGGCACCCAGGACCGCAGAGTTGCCGCAGAGTGAAGATATATATGGTCGCGCACGCTAATGGAAACACATTCAAATTTGCTAATAATGTGGAAACACAGGGCGGGGGGTTGAAGGACGACACTGGGCCGACAGGGAATATGCTCGTGCTGTCGGAAAATGTTACGTCAAAAGTTGAAAACGAGACATGCCACAACAACTCACCGGGTCGCTTTGTACAGCTTGCGATACGTGAATGAACCGATAGACACAATTATTTTAAATGGCAACCATTAGACTTGAAGCATTATTTATAAATCTAATTAAGAAATTCGATATGAGTGAGCATCCTGTATGACATGGTAATGAGATGTGGGAAGCGAGTCAAGGATCTGGAAAATCAATTAAATTTAAGCAGGAGGATAATTTCCTTCGAATCATATCTCTCTCCGTATGCAAGCTGCTTCCAGAACGACCACGGAAAGCCGCAAAGTGAATGTGCAATTCCGAGAAGCCCTGCCAGCTCCTCACGTCCTTCTGCAATCGAAGGGAGCAAACGGGAAACTGTACCGAATTCACCGAAACCGGCTCGCCCGACCGCGCGCTGGTTTGTTCCCAATGAGCCATCCTTCCTGTGGCCGGGCCACGTTTCCCGGGCGACGCTCGTTCGTTCGTTCGTCGGGTTAGCAAATTAAATTAAAATAAATTATCCTTTTATGCCTCTATCCCCGTGCATCTGTGCGTGGCGTGCCATGGAGGGGCAGGGAGCGGGCCGTTCCGTCCCCCACCGGGGAACATCTTCGGCCGATTTTCGGCTGCGATTGTCAACCGCAGATCCAGCAAGATCCTCACCGGAGCAAATGGGCCGCAAACCACATATGGGGAAAATTTAACGAACGGAATTGGTGTTGCGTTTCTTGCGCCGACAGAGGGCTACGCGAGCTGGGTTCTCCTCCAGTTGGGGTGGGGAAATATATGTAGAAAAAAAACGTCTCAATTGCATCGGAACGCGTTCCGCAGATTTCCATCAAAAGTATGCTCGGGCCGGGGATGGATTGACAGGTTTAAGGTTTGGTTGGTTGGTTTTTGTCGTCATCTGTTGCGCATTCGGCAGCCTACTGCGAATTTCTCTTCCATTTCATTTCGCGTTTCGAGTGAAACCAGGATCCGTTCCTGGTTTGCTGATCTGCCGATGGACGATGCCGAGGAGATGGCAGATAGTTTCCTTGGTCCGCACGCAAAGCCCGCGCCCGGACCGCTGGAGGAAAAGTGGATCTCATTAATTACTAATTAGCCCCCAACATATTTACGTCGATGTCATTTCTCGTCTTGTCAACGGCATCTCCCGGCCGCATAAATGAGCTGTTGTCGGCAGCACAAAAAAAAGGAGCCGAACACGGCCACGCAAAACGGGCGAAGGGCACAAACAAAAAAAGAAACCCCGTGCTGCCGTTGATAAGCGACGGGTTTGCGGGCGCAGCCGGTAATTGCCCTGCGAATGGCGCAGCCACTCAATTGCGGCCGTGCGTTGCGCAGCGATGGGCTAATTAATTGTCACGCACAAAAGGGCTCGGTCGCGGAACGGGCGGGAAGAACCGCCCGACCGGCGATACAATGTAGACCGGACGCAACCAATCCACTGGAAGATTGGATTGGCATTCCCGGCACCCGATCGAGCGCAAAGTGCGCTTTGGAGCAATCTTTGGTCCCTCATTAAACCTCGACGGTGGTGGTGGTGGAGGTGGTGGAGGACGACAGCGACGACGGGTCCTTAATATCGTTTAAAGAGCAGCATTTTTTCCCTGCTCTTGCTTCCCATTGCCACCCGGTAATAACAGTGATCTGTTTCGGATTGCGCGCGCGTAACTCCCCGGTACGGGTGGACATAGCACTTGCCTGCATTGCGTGCAAATGTTGAACATTGCACCACCGTTTTTTTTTCTTCGTGATTGCAACCCACTGAGAATTGTGTGGTGGTAAATGCAGTCCAGCAGAGTGTTATGTTGATGTACGAGCTCGTCAATACGCCAGATGCGCCACGTGTTAGAGATTTTGAATAGTTTTAAAGCACATACGAGCTGATTCATTTCGTACTTTTTCGTACTACTGTAGTGTGTCAAAATAATATTAGAAAACCTGTAGACCATGGTAACATTATTATCATTCTTATATTTACGTACATTGTATGATATCGAATATACGAAAACGAATAACTAATCTCTTGAAACTGTCTTAAATTGATTGCATGATTGAAAACAGAAGAAAGTCAAAAACGTAATCTTGTAAACAACTTCTGGAAAACGTTATTCCAAAAAAACACTCTACAGTTTATAATCAAAAAAAGGAATTATTTCGACAACAAATGTTTCAATATTTCATATCTGTCTGCAGATAGCTTTGTGTAAAACAGCGAGATAGTTGGTGTAATATTTGTATTTCCTTGAACTCCTATAAATCAAACATTGAAATTCACTTATTATACAACCCGTTTTTGCTATATGCCATAGTGCAGTTAGCGAAATAAATTTAGGAAAAACACGAGCAACAGACACGCAAGGAACAAAATGAATTCAATCAAAGTATTTTAAAAAAAAGATTGCGGCTATTTAGTCCGTTCAGCGGCGCCATTTCCAAAATAAGCATTCCGCCGGAGAGAACGGAAACCCGTTCTCCTTCCGGTTCCACACGCCCGGCCCGGCAGAACACCTGCTGTGTTTTCCAGCACAGGTCGGCCATCTGCAGCATGAGAGAAAAAGGTTGCGAACTAATTCCTTTTCCTTTCCCACTTTCCAGCCGGCCAGATATCAGCGGGCGGTGTGTGTGTGATTAGTAAACGTCGGTTTGATTTGAATTTCACACGAAGCACAGTTTTACATGAAATTATCGCAATGTTTGCACGCGGCCGGGGCCGGGGCCGGGCGCGGGGAGGATGCGCCCGGGGTTGGCGAAGAACTTCTCTCCGGGGAGGAGGGGGCAGAAAAAGCACTCGCATGTGAAATGGGATCGGATTGCGATCGCTTCCATTAAAACAGTTATAAAATCAAGCCAATTATGAGAAATTACCACTTTTTCCGTCGGCACACCGCGCCGTTTTCCTCCCGGCGAGCCGCGGCGGCGGCCGAAATTGGTAGCCCAAAAGTTCCGCATCGGTTTGTGGCATTTCCCAAATTTCAGACCACGCCATTCCACCCCCTCAGTTCAATTCCCCATATGTCTTCCTCCATGCCGGCCGCTGCCGAGCTTCGGTGCGTGGTCGATTTTTTCTTCTCCCACTTATCGGTTTCCACCCAAACGAGGGGAAAACAAATGGCAAGCGCGGTGGTTTTCGGCCGCAGAAGCCTGGGCGTCTTGGCGGCATACGCAAAGCTGTCGGCGAAGGCTAACGAAACGAAACTAGACAGCCAGTTTCGTGCGATTAACGGCCGGATTTCGGAAAACCATCCCGGGGGAGTGGTGGTGAAAAAATAATGCAACCGCCCCCACCCACTGGGAGAAAGGAAAAGGAGAGAAAGAAAAAAAACTACAAACGCTAACTCGTACTGCTAAACATTCCCGCACGCATGCTGCTTCTGCTGCTTCGGAAGCAAAGTGCACGGAGTGGAGCGAAGAAAAAGTATGGCCAAGAAGCAAAACACTCCCCGAAGATTGAGACGGAAGCAACTGGTGCGGGCACCATTACACCTTGGCCCCTAACTTGCACTAATGCACGTAATGCCAATTTCGCAATTAACATCAATCTAAAATATCGCTAATTAGTTCGCTTTGCCCCGCGTCGCCGTGCCTCCTCCCCGCTCTTTCGCCCTGACACGTCCCTTGCAGTTTTCTTTTCCTTTCTCCACATTATGCTTTAGATTTTTCTGTACTCCCCACCGCCCCAACCACCGCCCACCCCTGCTCGTTTGTCTGTCTCCTGCGATCCACAAGTCGAGCGAAGAGCTCCATCCTGGTGGAAAATGGCGCTGACTGAGGGTGAGGGCCACCGGGATAGGGAATGGGAGCTGTTTAAAAGCTTGCGCCTCGGAGTTTTAGTAAGTTCCGAGAAGGAACCGCTGCATGGCCGCCGCTTTATGGCCGTCCCGGTCTGCCACCCAGCGTCGGCCACTGTCGCCGTCGCCGGGAGTGGCAAGTGGCAAGTCACACAGCTATTAGACAACGACAGTTTCTTTAGGCCGCGGTGCCACAACCCATGTCGACGAATGGAAGTGCTGGCCGCGCACCGGTTCCAACTTTTGCTCCCCTGAACTTTTCGGAGAATTGAAGAAGGAGACTTCGAGAGATGGAGAGAGAAAGGAGTAGACCGACCAACGACCGATCCTCCCCACCCCCCGGACCGGATCGTTTCCGATGTCTGCGGTTTCCCGGCGTCGTCGCCCCCCCACCCCCCCGTCGGCCCCCTTCCGGGAACGCAGCCCAGCCCTGGCCCAACCCTGGCAAAAGGCCGCGTAGACGCGTTTGTCTGGTTAAAAATCGATACTTTGCCTTCTCAACGCTGCGCCGGCGCGGCAAAGTTGTCGGCAAAGATCAAAGCAGCAGCCAGCGATCGGCGGAATGATCGGGCAGCCCCGTTTGTAGTTAATGCTGTAACACACCTTCATTTCCAGCTCCAGCGTGAGCGGTTTTGGACCTTGGGGGCTATGGTGGGGAAGGGGGAAAGCAAGAGGATACCGTGGTCCCGGATGGGTCCCGGGGGAAGTGTTCCAGCGCTGCAGAGATCATCGTAATGATGTTGCAGAAAATGGGACTCAATTCGGGCAATCGGTCGCCCGGACCGAAGAAGGAGGGATTGGGTGAGGGTGGGTAGGGTCTCCAGGAGACACAAATGCAGAACCCTTTCGAACGGAACGATTTAAAACAGTCTCACTGTAGTGGTAGTGGAGCACGATCCTGGTGTGATAAAACTTTTCCGGGTTCAGCGGGGGTTGGTTTTTGTTCTCGATAAAGAAAGGAACAGCGTGCTGTGAGTGTTTTATACTAATGTGTCGTACTATCGTTAATCTCAATCAATTTGGCCATTGTTTGTACATGTTATAAGTGTCCAACCTCACCTCCTTAAAATCATCTTCTTAACAGGGCAACGTATCTAAATTAGGCGAGAAGGCTATATCTTTAAAGAGCCCTTAAGGTCGACACAATACAACTTCGTGTTGCAGCAATGGAAACAACAAACTTCCAATATTTTTACGACATCGCTGGCGGCACCGGCGGATTTCAGTTTCTCTCTCTCTCAGTTACTTCACCTCGCTCCATATTGTTTTGCTGCCAATGATTGTCGATGCCAAAATAATCACGTGCTCCGTTCTCCGGGCGCCTTTTCGGTTTGACATGCGTGTCACTGCAATCCCCGAAGCGGTGCGGTACACATGAAGATGGATTCTTAAAGGGTGTGCATGTATGTAGGTGTGCTTGGTTTATAGTTTGCTTAATCTTCACCGACCACGAGATGCAAAAGATGATGATGCGCGGTACAGCAGATGATGACAAAGCGCAACCTTTTCCCTGCCTTTGGCTCTCTCGATTTAAATAACATAATTAGAACCAGTATCGCGGCGTTGGTGCAGTGCAGCCAGAACTCGATGCACAATCGCTCGGTTTTCGAAGGAGCCCAAAGAAACGTCCGCGGAAATGAGCGCGAGAGAAACGAAGCGGGATGCAGCGCCACACACCGCGTTTCAGGTATTTCACACCTTTCCAAATGACGTTTGCGCAATGCGTTTGCCATTTGTGTTCTCCCGGTTTCTGCCAGCTCGTTCGTATGTGTGCGGCGTTCCCTTCTCCCCCTTCTTCTCACTCACACACGCAGAAAAAGGAGCGCTCCTTTGAGCACTACTGGAGGTTCCAAAAAAAGCCCAACATTATCCAACAGATTGTTGACGTTGCTAAGAGAGCCCTGATCGATCGATCGATCGGACCGGACTGTGAGAGGTTAATTAACAGCCCAACGCACCGCACGCACGGGCGATAAACGGTCACGGCGCGATGGCCGGTCACACGGACGTACTGGCGTTGTAAGGAAATCTTTTCCGGGAAAACCCAGGCCAACCCAGTGCGAGCAGCTCCGGGACCACACACCGGGTGAATTTGTGTGTCTGTTTTGACTCCGCTCCACGACCGGCCGACCGCCACCTGAAGAAGGTCTTCGTGTTTTCGGTTCCACCCGGCAGCAGACGAACTCCGTCAATCAGCAGAAACCGAACCAAGGGACGGTGAAAGCTGGCCCGAAAGGGAAGTGCCGGAATTTTTCATACGTCCGAGCTGGCCCAAACTCGATCGAGCAATGCACAAATCAAACTGCACACACTCGAAATCCGCTCAAAAAGGACGAACGAAGGTGCGAGAAAAGGGCCGAGGAAAAGGGCAATGATGCCGGAAAAAGGGGGCCAAGTATGTGGCGAAGACGCAACAATGGCCAAAGTCAGCCGAACGAATGAAACGCTGGGAGCCCCGAATGTGCCGAAGTGCCAGTGGAAATTGTTCAATTACTTATTCACTTTAATTAGTTGCGGTCCATTGTTTCCCCCCACCGGTTCCGCCGCACACCTTTTTCCCCGCGCTCTCTCTCTCTCTCTCTCTCTCTACCTTGTGCCATCCTGTTTTCCCGTTCTTTCGGCCGTTCGCGTTCCATTTTCGCAATGGCAGTCCACTCGGCAGCGGATCCTGTTGTTGCTACCCACAGGAGGGCCTACTAGACGCATCTCAGGCAGCGGGCTGCAGAATTCGTAAAGTCATCACTCGGCAGCTGGGAGTTTGTGGCGTGGCGTTCGAGCGGGGCCCTCCCGTTGGAACTGGTATCGGTTACGCATGTTATGTTCTCGTTTAATTTCCACTAGCTTGTCCAGCGTCGGGTTGGGCCAGTGTGTTACGGATGTTAGCCCACCGCGTACGCCTAGGGCCTGTCAACGTAGGAAA
>JAOEFI010000003.1:34170287-34184569 GCA_034621735.1 Anopheles plumbeus
GGAACCGATTCGCAATTAGATCGACATTCAGCCGGGCGAGGCAACCGGGTGCACCGATTATCTGGAGAGACAGAGAGAGAGAGTGAGAGAGGCTGTGTGTTTGGCTGCCGAAAACATCCACTCGACACGACTCGGTTTGTCAACCAGCTTTATTATCGAGCGTGACTGACGAGGACAGGACCGGAGGGTCCGTGCATCAAGTTGGACCGGGCGGAATGGTTCATCAATTGGTGATTTTCGATCCTGTTGCACTTCCACAGACGTCAGGAGCGTGAAAAAGAGAACGGAACGAGAGAAAAGCCGCCATGCTAAGCGAAGCCAACGTCGCCATGATTGATGACAGCGATCGGTTTTGGGATGGAAGTGGCAAACTGAGGTCTGCACGAAGGTCCGGTTAACACGCGGTTGGGTAATGTATAAATTATAATTCATTGCCATCGGCAGAACCAAAAAAGTTATCGATTTCATTGCTGCAGGCCTGTCGGACTCATTGAAGTCCTTAAATGATTGTCATTCGTTAATAGAGCAGTGAAGAAGAACAGAGCTGCAATTATTTTTCTCATTTACATTTAGCAACGTTCTCTATTTGGGATTTAAAGTTAATGCCATGATTCATTTAAAACACATTCCACTTTACTAAAAACTGGGATGAAATTAAGTATACTGTACTCATTGTTATTCGTTCGTATTTCGACAATGAATTCGATTCATTTATAAATGTGAAAGAAACACACTCGAAAGACAAACTTCATGAACTTTAGCAAAAGTAGCAAAAACGTACAAGTACAAAAAAGCAAATGTAACAGTATATGGAAAAAAGTAATTCAGCAATCAACTCTGTAACAATCAATTCATTGTATCTCCTTTCTATTAAAATGTGCGAAGTAAGTAGATGTTTCACTGCAACCAAATTGCTCAACAATTTACTCTGATGTTACCGTAAATCAATAAAACATATAATCCATTTCCATCGGCCGCCACATTGCATCGCACATACGTGCCGAATGACCCTCCCGGCATTAAATGTGATTTTCAACAGACCATCAACAGGTGGGGTGGGATGGGGTGGGTCAGTTTTCCTATCACGTGCCGTCGGAGGTGTTTGGTGGTGATTTTTCCTGAACTTAATCGTAATTTCTCCGACCATTCGCAAGTGAAGAGCGATTGGGCCGGAGTGTTCAATTTAATTAAGCGGTATCTTCCACCCACCGCTGCAGTAAGCCGTAGGTGTGTATGTGTGTGTGTGTGTACGGGTGATGCAAGCGCGTAACAGTAGCGTTCGAGGGTCCTCATATGCGCGCGATATAGAGATATCAGATTGAAAGTATGGAAATGCGGTGCGAGCGGCGGTGGTGCAGGTGGTGGTGGACCTGCCCGGCCATGTAACGCGAAAAGATGAATGCAACAGGCAACAGGCCTTTCTTCCGTTATCAAACCGGATACGCGCGACCGCAGACTGTCGCGGAAGGGACGGGATCGCGCGCGATGACCGTCGATGATGATCGCAACTTCACTCAATCAACCATTAATTCGACCGCTAATGGCGGGTGCGATAAATCATGGTTCTGGACAGCGCCAACCTCGATCGGGGCGCGACTTGGTGCACTTTTCATTCCATTAAATTTACAAATCTGCTGCTCGAAATTACTGTCATCAGCGAAAATGTGCGCCGCGACACGACGCCACGCACCGTTCGCCGGATGACATTTTCCCGGCCTGCCTGCAATGATCGTCCTCTGGGTGACGCGAGGTGCAAGAAGTAGAATCGATCAAACGAATCTCCCCTACCGCCCGGCCTGCGCCCCTCCTGTCCGAGTAGGCGCTGGAACTGCCATAATTTATCGATTGAATGACAGTTTGCGCGACGCATGAACGAAGTCGGGGCGAAGCGAAACCTGCCCTGCTGACGCGCTCGATGGGCCGTCAAGAAGCAAGATTTATGCTCCAACTATTGTTGACCGAGACGGCTGGGGTCGCTTAGACGCACATGCTTTCGATTGCTCGTGCGGAGGAAAATAAAAACCGGGAGCATATGCTGTCTAGGTTTAAAATAGCTCTAACGGGCAGCAGGTAGCCATTACGCGAAGTAATGACGATAGCGGGAAGTTCTTCATTCACTCGTCGCTGCATAACTTTTTTTTTCTTACGTTCGACGCAGTCCGGAAGAGGAAATCAAACCCACCGGCCAGTGTGGAGCTGCCTGTTTCCTAACCGGTAAACACAGTAGCATCTTGAAGATGCTAGTACAGAGATGGATCATATGGAAATATTTGATATTCTTTTTAACGGTAGCCGATGATGGCCGAACGCAGCAAATAGCTTAATGCAATCCGCTTCCATTTACTAGCTCTGTTTTTTCTTTGATAATTATTCCGAATGGAATGTATGCAATAAAGAACAGATACTATAAACTATGAAAACTCCACGTTCTGAATTACAATTAAATATATCAAAGTTTCCTTTCGTTTAAAAAAAAGTATCTACTACATATATGTCGACTGGGGAACGTTTTTCCAATCATCGGATCAATTTTAATCTCCAGTAAAACGTTCAGTGTCGACATTGAATACACCTGGATGAGTGACTTTTAGTGTGTAATCAACGCCACTAACTCCCATCGGTCTGCCGGGCGAATCTCTACGATCTGCGCACTGGAAAAGGGAAATACAAATTACTGCCCAACGCACCATTTGTCCTCTTCAATAATTGATGATTGGTCATTTGTATCATTCCGATTGCGCTGCGGATGGGCCCAACACAGTTGCCCGGACTTTGCGGCTTGGGGCCGGGTATTTATTTCAGTGTTTCAATTTTTCAATCTGCATGATTGTGGCCAGCGCAGTTAGCTCGCGGCCGGAAATCGTTCTACGATGCTATCTCGTTGATTGAGTCCAGCCGTTTCCCATCCCCGCTCGCACGGGGTGTGTTTCACATGAAAAGGCGACCACTGCGCGAATTAATTATAACCTCCTTTGTTTAGAGCTTTTGCTTTGACCATTCGATACACTGGGCACATGAAATCTCGTACGTTCTCTCGCCAGTGCTGCTGTTTTTAATCGCCGGTCGTACCTAATCGACCCAATTTTATTTGCTACATGGCTTTCCTAAATGACGGAAGAACAGGATTTCGAGTACCTAATAATACCTATTGGTTAGATTGAGCACAAAGGTGGGGGAGACATTTTGGGAGGGCCTTGGACGTTATCGCTAATTTGAATCTTGATGGAAATGACTGCTTTGCCGAAGCGATTGAGGGTGCCCATGGCTAGGTTCGCGGTGTACTGGTGGGCGTCTCTTCTAATTGAATGACACAAAATTTTCTTCTGTCAAATCGAGCTGCATATGCGCGGCAAATGCCATCCGTGTATTGAATGTTCAGACAATGGCTGGCGTTGTGTGTTATAAAGTTATTATGAAGTACTGAAAATGACGAATTAAACAACTTGTCCAAAAGTAATTATCCTAAGTCCAGAGTCCAAATTTACTTGAAAAAAATAATTGAATTGCTGTTTGAATTGCCTTTTTTTATGTCTTTCTATCATATTATTTCCAAAAATTCTTATACTATAATATGTCTTCCTCTACTAAATATAAATAAATTGTCATGGTTTCTGAAATTAGTCAGGTTTGTTTGTTTTGTTTGTTTTCATCCATGAATAATATGTCGAAAGCCGTTCCCCAAAGTTGGCTTTTCCATTCTCCGTTACTAATATCTCTGTTACCGGATGTTTGTGGTAAGTATTACACACGTAAAGTATCAATTAGGAGCAGCCGATGATCGCATCACGATCGCGATCGTACCAAACACGGTCGCAGATGGTTGAAATTTTGACAAACATGACTCTCTCTCTCCCCGAAAGTGAAGTGATTATAAAGTCATTTCCGTCCATTTCTTCTCGTGCGAGTTACCGTTGATTTGGTAATTCGGGGATTGTAATTGCGGTTTACCACAAACCTTTTCCACCTACGAGGTGATTTGTGTCCGTCTCATGGGCTCACAGCGGGCTCTGCGTGGTGCCTTACTGGGGGAAAGAATCTTCGGATGGGTTCCGAGTGGGCTAATTTCATTCCCACGGAAGTGACAGCTGCATGTCCGTGCTGCCACTTAAACTCTTTTCTAGAACTCGAGTTCCACCAACTGTCGACCTTGCGGTCCGAAGATGCATGGCTCAAGTTATTAGGGGAACAAGATTTATTGCGGCACGGACCATTACGCCTGAAAAAGTGGTTTTGACAGATGCATTACATGTTGTCCATCTACTCTTTAGCATCATTGGGTAATTGCATACACAATATTTTGTTGTTGCCAAATTTCTGGTCTGTTCTCTTGTGCATATTCACGAATCTTTAAAACAGCGTCCCAAATTGCTGTTTCTAACTTAATTGTCCATTGAATGTGGATAGGTGTGAAGGTATTTTGAATCGTCTTTGTGGCACAGTTTGTAGATAATCAATCCATTGTACGCTTTCCGCGTGTCACAGTTAGACAACTTGAACAAAGTCTTCTCCAAAAAAGCCAGCACAATTGCCGACGAAAAGAGGCATAGCCTTTGAAAACTACAACAACAGTATGGAAAAAATGTAATAAATTTCGGAAGAAAGAACGGGACGGACAGAAGCAAAGTGTTCGCCGGAGCGCATTCAACCATCGCTAATTTGTTTCTCCTTTTGAACGTGAGTGACACCCACATTGATTTATGAGAATGATATGGCGGTAAGAAAAGAAATACTGAAGGCGAGCCCAAGCTTTGCGCGGGTCGTTGTGCGAAAACCAGCAACGATAAATAGTATAAATCGTGCCGGGAACGAGTAGACAAGTGTAACAAACAAAGAGCGCGAAAGAGCAGGCAGCAGAGCGGGACACAGATACATCACAAGTAAACGCATAGGAAGGGCCGAGAATGCTACGAATTACGAGCTCGTCAAATTCCATCCGTCGGTTGAGCGGAGTTGCTCGCAGAGGAGGGTATTAGAGTCCAACACAAACGATATCGCCGAGTGCTCTAGAGCAGTTCAGTTCAGGATGCTTACTCTCCGCCGTGCGGCGAGAGAAATGGACAGAAAAAGAACAGCACTATTCAGTGGCGAAGAAAACAGTGGCGGGACACTCCACTGGGACACGAAGGCATCGCTGTAGGCTGAGAAAAGAAAGAGACGGTGCGAGAGAGAAACAAAAGACCCACTGGGTGCAATAAATAATACATTTAACTTCTAAAATACTTTTACACTTAGTCGCCTAACAATATGCGCTCAAAAGTCAATTAACTAACCTAACAAATTAGCCTCGCGCAGCTGTGTATCGGCAACCGCGTCAACGAAGAGAGAGGGAGAGAGAGAGAGCGCGCGAAGGACAGAGAGACAGCCGACCGACATTTTTTTCCTCAACACCGGCCAAGTTTTCTGCCTCGGCGTCTCTGATTGGCTGACGGTCGGGTTAGATGGCACCGCCCACTTCGGGTCCGTCGCTTAGCAGCGCCGGTTGCTACCGTGCGTCGCGTACCCTTCGCGCGACCTGCCGCACACACACACCCACCGACGCAACGGCCACACCGCTGCGTGTACGGTGCGGACCGAGCTCCGGGCGGTGCGAGCGACCAGAACAAGTTTCGAACCGGCCGAGCGAACACCGGATCGCGCTTTCCGTTGGCTCAGTGCGTGCGTCCGTCGTAGCAGTCCCGTGTGTGAACTCCGCGTTTCGTTCGTTCGTTGCGCGTGCCTGTGTGTTGTGTGCGTCGCTCGCGTTGTGGCAAGCGTCGCTTTGTCGGTCGTCCTGTGCGTTACAGAAGCGTTACGCGGGTCGGAAAAATTCTTGCGTTCGTGTGCAGGAAAGTGCATTTGTTTTTCACGACGGAATGGAAATGGTCCGAAGGGAATTTATCGCAACAAACGTGATGTAACAATCGACACGAAATGTCAGTGTAATGATAACAGAGAAGTTTCAGTGCAAAGTTTGAACGGTTGCCGTTGTTCAAAACATACATAGTTGGGAAAATAGTAGTAGAAATTCCACAGAACGTGAACGTGATGCGTGGATGAGCCGTTCCACAGACGAAATGAAACATTGTCGTTTCAAGTGAGCTTTCGGTAACTGTTTCCAAATTCTTCTAGCGATCTCAACCATCGTGATCTCTCAGTAGTCAGTGCGGCAGTGTTGTGTGCGTGGCTCAGTTACTTCAGCTCGCGGCGCTCGATCCCCACCTCCCCCACAAACTGCCTCCGAATGCTGGAAGAAGCCGAGCTGCGGTCCGGGAAGATGCTGTGCCGAACGAGTAGCCCTCCGCCGCGGAGCACCAGCCCCGCTGGGTCCGAGATCTCCGTAGGGTCCCCGAGTCCGCCGCCCATCGGGAGCGACTCGCATCCCGCGCACCTCGTCCACCCGCACCCACTGGCCGTGACCCACCTGGTCCATGCTGCGGCCGCCGCGCACCATCATCATCACCATAACCACCACCATCACCACCATCCGCTCGCCCACCCGCACCATCCGCACCATCCGGCGCTGCACGCGCACGCGGCCGTCGCCGGGGCCCTTCACGCCCGCGCCGAGGACTACTTCACGCCCCTCAAGCGCCTGCGGATGTCCGAGGGAAGCGGTGGCACGGAGACCGGAAGTCCGCCGAGCGGCAGTCCGAAAGAATCGACTAGCCGCGGCTCGAGCCCAACGACGCCAATCACCTGCAACCCGGGCAGCACCAACACCTCCACCAATAGCAACAGCATCCCGCAGACCACCACCACTACCACCAGCACTACCAAATCCTCGGGCGGGCCAACCTCGGCCGAAGGAGTCAAGTCCTTCTCGATCGCCGACATCCTCGGGCGCGACGCGGAGGCCAACAGTGGGCGCGACGCGGTTCGGGAACCGAGTCCCCCGCCGGCCACCGCCAGCCTCCACCATCCGCACCACCTCCACCACCTGCAGGCGCACCACCCCGCGGTGCACCTCGCGGCCCACCACCACCACCAGCACCACCACAGCGGCAGCACGCTGCAGCAGGCGGCCAGCAAGATCGTGCGGCCCTGGGACCACCTCCGCGGCCCGGTCCCCGTGCGGCCATTCCTGCCCCCGGCGCTGCTGCACTACGAGCATCGGCTCGCGCTCGACTACCACCAGCAGCTGCAGGAGCACTTCCGGGCGCAGGCCCAGCTGCTGCGGCACATGAGCATGGACATCATCCCGTCGGAGAGCGGCTCGGAGCGGTCCAGCTCGGCGGCCAGCGACTGCTGCTCGCCGGAGATCGGCCGCGGCTCCGACCACCAGAGCCACCAGTCCTCGCAGTCGTCCTCGTCAGGCGTGGGCGCCGGGTCCGGGGCGGGCGCGGGCTCCGGCGAAGGAAACGGACGGGGCGGAGCGAACGGTGAGCGAGGCGCTGGCGGGGGCAAGGGCGGCAGCGGGAAGACGGCTCCGAACGGTACGCCGCTCGATGCGCTCTTCCAGATGACCAACAAAAACTTCGACGAAACCAATGACGATGGTGGTGAGTCCAAATCTTCGATTAAAATTTGAAAGGAACGATTGAAATTAATGATTTGTTTTGCATAAACCCGGGGTAGTCTGTTTCGGAATTTGATTTTGAATTTGGCATTTGAAGTAAGGGCACCCTTTCGAGTCAAATGAAAAGGCTTTGAAGTTTTTCGACGCGTTAATGAAGAATGGTTCGTCAAAACTCAAGCTGGTTCATAAATTAATAAAAAGCCAAATTGCTCGAACATTTTATGATGCTACCGGACCGACCGGATTCTTGAGGCAGCGTTTGTCCTGAAACGCTGACCTTCACCGGCGCGCCCGAAAAGATGCCAAAGGCAACGCAAAGAACAGCGGTTTTCACACTTCCTTTTGTGGTGCAATGGTTCCCCGGGTGTTTGCTTTCGGCGCATGGCAATAGTCCATGTTTGGTCGCCGCTCGTTGGAAATTCCTAGCCCGCGGCCATGCCTCGAAACGATGCCAGCCCGACCGGTTGATAATTACTGCACCGCTGGTGTTTGCAGAGAAACGTCGGAAGAACATGTCAAGCAACACTGGCTTGATGGTAGTTTGTTTTGCTAAAATACGTCGCGTCAGGGTGGAGAAAGCAGCTGCGCTTTGTGATCATTCTATGGCTGCTAATATGAGGAGGATCCAACGTTGGATAAAGGGGCGGTGGGGTGTGCCTGTGGTTGACATTCGAACGAGAACTAAACGAGAGACTGCGGCACTTTTTCATGATGGCGTGATTATTTGTTGTTTCAATATATCATACACTGCTGATCTGGGGACGACGTTCGAGAGCTCTTGAACATCATGAGGACCCGATCTTCGAGCAAAACTTACAAGTCAACTTTCCTTATTTTGTTTTACTTCCTAGGGATTATAATTATTTTGTGTGATAATGATGTGTTTTCTCGAATTCTGAAGAAGTTTCCCTACAACTTGACAATGTACTGTTGTAAACATTTTAATCATTCTAGTGTTGCATTAAGAACGAATGCGGAGATAAACGCTGGACATCTAAACTATTATTCACAATTATATATGTAAAACTAATGAATTAATTTTATCTGCCTAATTACTTGTCTCAAGAGAGATGAGAGAAAGGAAATATTGTTCTCGGGAAATGTATCACTTTAAATCGCATCCATTGCTACCCAACAACAGTACAGCGCTCAGGTTCTCTCCATGGCAACGAAATGATGATCCAGTTTGTGTGGAACGGAGTTTTCGCGTCTCCGTTTTTCCTTTCCCATACCTTGCAGACCTTGTTTTTCCTCTCTTCCCCCTTCCTCAGTACAAAGTGTTGAGAAATTTATGAAATCTGCTCATACAACTTTCATGATAAGTACGCTGGCCTTAGAGTCAACCAACCGGTGCGCGTGTAACGTTAGTTCCCCCGCGTCACTACCCGGCCCACTGGTTAGCCTCCCGTCCACCGGCCCTCCCCAACCCCGCAATCGGTTGGAATTAAAATTAGATTAGCAAGGCTTACAAATGAGATCCGATTATCATTTTCTCCAACCGCCAACCGCTCCCGGTGTGGTACGCTTCTCCGTGGCCCCACGAATGGCGTTCGTGTCCGTGTTGTGTTAGACTTTGTTAGTTTTGCTGCGCGTTCGTCCATCACCGCGTACGCGCCGGCCGCCATCATGCGACTTCTGGTTCGTTGGTTGCGCGATTGTAACGCGATTAAACGCAATAGACAACGCATGTCGTGTTTGTCGCTGCATGGCGGCCCCTCTGTACTCCTGCGGGGTACGTGGGGCCAGCGGCGGAGGGACGAGATTTTCCATTGTTTTGCACCGCTTTCCATCCCACCGGCCGCCCTCCGTTGCTGAGTGCAGCACGCATTAATGCACGGCAACGGGGGAGAGGATCCCCTTAACATATTCATTTGTTTTTTTTTGTTGCCATCCCCAACACTTGGACTCGTTTGTTAAGCTAACGAGCAATTTTCATCGACGGGCTGCCCGCCAAGGGTGGGAAGTGATGGATGGAGCACCGAGGGGCGCATTTTGCTGCCACCGTTTGCAGGCAACAGTTCTCACTTCCGTCACCGGTCGGGCCACAGTTTATCGTGACGATCGCCATTTTCGAGCAGAGCTGCAGACTGATTAACTAACGAGATGCTGCTTAATCGAGGCACGATCGAGACCCCGACATGTCTCCCGGGGGTTAATTACGCCTCGTACGCCTGGATTGCGCCGGTATTTGCATTTTTACGCGCGCTTTGTACTTTGAACTCGCAACGTTGGTCCGGGGTGGTTTTCTGTTTTCCTCTCCTAGCCTCTCCCGTGGAGAAAACGGAGTGATCCCTGCGAGCTGTATAAATTTTACGTCGCCAACCCTTCGGACCCTCGGACGGCCGGGGAGGGGTTGCATGAACGGCGACGAAGTGTAATCGTTTAACCTTTTTTTGCTCTTGTCAGTAGATTGGTTACCGTCCGCGGTTCGCGTCTGTCTAATGAACGTCTTCGCAAGGTTCGCAGGTCGTCCCAAAACCAAGGCGTTTAGGTAGCAAAAGAAGCGGCCATAAATCATCAAAATTTCTGCGAATAACTCTCCGCCTTCGTTCCGCCAAGAGAGGGGGCAAAAAACAACCGCTCGGAGCAATGTCGTTTGGAAGCGTGATTCATGCAGCATTAAGTCGTGGGTAGACGAGTGGCCATTCCTGCGAGCTCTAATTACCCCTTGAATGGTGGTCCTCCAAATTCACCGACGAGTTTTCATTAATCGGGCTTTTGGGGCCACTTGATTCGAGGCGCAGAAATAACGGTCGTGTGACGGTCGAGCGTGTCGATTTTGTTTGTTGTCAACTATTTTTAGAAAATGAAATATGAAGACCTGTGGGAGAAGCACTTCCACGCTCCATGGTAGCTGAAGTTGTTCCCATGCGGGGAAAAATTTCTTGATTCAGTCGAAATGAACATCCCCAAATAAATGAAAAAACTAAACAACCTCACCCGATCGTGATTTAATCGAGTTTATGGTTTCGCTAAAAGATATTTGGAGAAGAGGAAAAATACGAAGTGGCAATAAAAAAAAAACCACCGTAAACCAAAATTGCCACCGACCACAGCAGCTGCAGTAGCCGATTTGGCCATATAAAGCCTCAGGGTCGCAGGGTCGCACATCCCCCCACCGGAGGGGGGCAGGGGTGTGTGTGCACGCAATAAATCAAAATCCAATTACCGAATCTTGCCACCGGACCGGGGGCAGTGCCGGTACGTCCCGTCGTGCGGATAACGCCGACGAAGGATCCCGCAAGATCAAATCGATCGCTACCGCAACCGATGGCGCAAGTGATTACGCGTAATCGTCGGTCGGGCGCTGCGGCACGGAGAGCGTCTCGGAGGAGTCTAGGGAGCACCCAAATAAGGCACCGATTGGAAATTCTTCTCCGCGTGGGATGCGGTTTTTGGGGAACTGGGCAAACGCCGGTAAACCACCGTGCGAACTTTGCTGCGTGGGAATGCTGCAGTTTGACAGCTCGGGTTCACTCGCAGCTGTCCTGGATACTGAAGCAAAGAAGCCTTTCTCGCCAAAGGTCACTCACCAAAAGGATACTTCTTAGATTTGGCCGTCTAGCGGCGGCGCGTACGTTTGTCGGAAACCGACAAGATCTAAAAATTCCACCAGACGTCTCAAATGACCTTCGTGTTCTTGCTTCTCATCGCCGTCTAACCAACGTGACCCGCGGGCGGAAAAAGGAGGAACGAAGTGTTGCCCGAAGTGAGAGAAAATAACACGTTATATCCAATTGGATACACCCGATTTAGATTGATCCAACAATTATGTTATTGTCGGCATGGAAGCGATGTGTTTTTGATTCTTTATTTCTCTCCTTTTCGGGTCACCTTTTTTCCGTTCGTCGTCGGTTTTCGGTGGTTCTCTTTTTTTTTCGGTGGTTGCTTTTCATCCCTACTCGACCGTCGCAGCACCGAGCACTAATCAGGTGCATCCTGCCTTCCTTCGAAGGCTCCAGGTGAGTCAGGTTCCGTCGGTTCGGGCAGGTTGGCGATCGCCGAAAATCGTCCGCGCGAGTGCGTGATGAATCGATCGATTCGTCATGGCGCAGGCAACCTTCCGAGGCCGCCGCCGCCACCGCAAACGACTACTCCCGGTTCGCGGCCCGGCAACGCCGCCATTCGGCACGGAACGAATCGAAGGTTACCCTTGCGCGATCGCGTCCTGATGATCGCTTACTGTCACCACCAACTGCCTGGCAGCACTGGGTCCACCGGCCGTCGGTTCCTCGATGGCAGCTGACAGCCATCGAGTGTGCGGTTGGCTAAACAGGCCAACAGCAACTCGGTTGGCCGCTGTGTGCGCGCCAAAGTGCCACTTTAAATTATCACGTTCCGGATGTCAAGATGCGCTCGCCGCTGCTCCCTATTTGTGTTCGTAGCGCGGCGAAAGAAATGCCAACCCGACGAGAAACCGGCCCCGGCGATGAGCCTTAAATGTGGCCTGGCAGCACTGACACTAATGGCGAGCCGGCGACCGAACACCGAACCAGTCTCGGGCTGTCGCTTTAATTGTTTTCCCCGTCGGCAGTTGTTTGCGCTGGCGGCCGAATCAACGCATCCTTTTTAATTTCGGGTTTTTTTTTGTTCTCATTCTGTATTCCCTGTCCGGGCATGCAAATTTGGCGTTTCGCTGACGAGTGTCCGTCTGCGGTTCGGGCAGGCTGAACCCCAGCAAGGTGGTCGGCTTTTGGTCTTTGATCTTCGGAGCTCCAGGAAGGAGTCGTTTCGGGCTTGGGCGAATTCTGGCCAACGGTTGTCACCGAAGAGGGCAAATATTGAACAAGCTGAAAGATCAATTTTTTAATCATCGGTCGAATATGGAATTAGTTTTTTTTGTTCCACTGGATTCTGATGATTCATTCCAAAATTATGTGTGAGCTTTTTTTTGCATTTAAATGAATCTCATAACATGTGGCGTTCATTTTTGTTTCATCGAAGAAGTAAAAGAGTTAGAAAGGTTGCAATGCTCGTCCAGTGAAAAGTCTGCCTAGCAACGATGCTGTGAAACATTCCATACATAACAATTTTACCGAACATAATTGCGACGCACCAAACAGAGCATAAAATCAAACAGAATGCACCGAACGGTCGGCAAAAGCTTTCCGATAATATATCGCTTTCACTGCGGGCGGCTCGATAGAAAATCAATACATCCGCAACTTGAAATGGATCCATTTCATAATTGATCATAGCAGCACGGGGGGAGCACATTTTCCTACGAACGATCGACCTCCGCCCGACATCGACACCTCGCTGCACCGTCTCGTCTCGTTCGTTCTGCCGCGATCCCTGGACGAACCACCGTGGCCGGGTCGCGGGTCGAGGGAAGTCCGGCGGGCGATGGAGAAGCTTATTAGCGCTTGTTCTTCTACTTAGCCCCCCGCCATCGCCACCACTCCTCCGCCGATGCCCTATTCCGGGCGAGTTTATTGGCGTGCGCGACTCCACTCGCTCGCTCGCTCGCTCGCTCGACCCAATCGATCCGGTTCACCGTCGACGGTTCGGTAAGGCATCGCCAACCGATGGCGCATGTGGAATCTTGTTGCTGCCGCTGCCGACGGAGGATGATGGTAGGAATACAAAATGTTCGCTACATCAAAGGCCGCACGCCGACAGATCATCAATTTTTCATTGATTGACTTAATCACTTTAGTACCGGTTGATTACAGTTTTCGGCTCTCGATCTCCTTGTTATTCGCCGGCGTACGTGTTTCGCACGCATACACGCGCCCCGTGGTGCATATATGAGGCCGGGGCCGTGCGTCGAACAGGTACACGACCAAACCAATACCGACCAAACCCTGGTGAGCCAGGCCGGGCGAGATCGAATCCGCGTAGCTGGGGCGAGACGTTCCGACGAATCGCAGATAAAAACATGTGAAATGCTGTCAAAATTGGCAGTAATTTTAACACGCGCGAAAGATTTGCACAGCCCTCACATTAAAAAATCGTTCCCGGGCCGCGTGGTGTCCGGTCCGGGCCGACCTTCTTCGGTGGGATGGGAGTTATGCATGCAATCGGCACCACATATCGTGTGCACTGATGAATGTGTATTTAGCTGTTCGATTTATGTTGCTACACTTTCTTCTTCGTTCCGTATTTGATGCAGTGATAGTGTGAGTATGTGTCTGCGAGCTTTTTTGCATCTTGCTTGCATATATCTTCGCTCTTTTTGCATCCTCCGCTTCGAGCTAGGACATGTTCTTTCCGTTCGCAACGTGCTAACGTTATCAAACCTGCTTTCGACAGATCGGCTCATCTCAAGCCCGGCTCAATCCTACTCCAATTAGCGCCGCTTAAGTTCATTCCCATTTCGATTTGACATCCGACCACATCCGATCGTTGATTCGAACCGCCCGTTTCCCCTCCAGCCCCCCGCCCTAGCGGATTAAGGTGGGGCAACGAGAACAACCGAAAGCTGTTAATAGCTATTAGCCATTGATAATTCCCGCTCTAAAGATCTAAATCATCGCCTTAATGGTGGGAGCTGGCCGGTGGCGGCGGAAGGGTGCAGCGCCGAATTTTCGGGCCGGACAGATCGAACAGGTTCCCCGCCAGCCTCCGGCTCCCGCCCGCCGCATGGTGCGCGGTTTGACACATTCACCTTGTTTCGTCCGCGTGTGGAAGTAGAGCAAGTGAGAGAGAGAGAGAGAAAGAAGGTCGTGGTGAGGAAACGCGGGGCCCCGAGCGACAGAGCCGCGCGCGCACGGAAAAAGCACTATCCATCCAGCATCAAACAATGCCGCCCCCGGTGGTGGGGGGTTTCGGGGGGAGTGGCGCG
>JAOEFI010000003.1:34184669-34195112 GCA_034621735.1 Anopheles plumbeus
CGCATGGTGCGCGGTTTGACACATTCACCTTGTTTCGTCCGCGTGTGGAAGTAGAGCAAGTGAGAGAGAGAGAGAGAGAGAGAGAGAGAGAGAGAGAGAGAGAGAGAGAGAGAGAGAGAGAGAGAAAGAAGGTCGTGGTGAGGAAACGCGGGGCCCCGAGCGACAGAGCCGCGCCGGCACGGAAAAAGCACTATCCATCCAGCATCAAACAATGCCGCCCCCGGTGGTGGGGGGTTTCGGGGGGAGTGGCGCGGCAAGAGGGAAGGCATGACGAAGGAACCCGATGAACAGCATAACTCATTCAACTATTAGATACAACAATAAAAGTCATAATAAGCCAACAACGGGCGACCGATCCGAGCGCGGCACACACACACGCACGCACGAGGTGGGATGAAAAGCGCGGCGGCGGCGGCGACGGCGAACCTGAAGGAGCGCTGGATGGAAGTGGACGGGGAACAGAAGGGATTAGCGGACCTGGGAAAGGGGGGGAAATCAAGCGAATCAAACGAGATTTGAATGTATGCCAACGGAAACGATCGAACCGTTTCGGACCCGACCGGCGTGACAGGGTGGGGAAGGGTGGCAAGTGTGTGGAGGAGGGGGGAGGAGGAAAGTGTCGAAAATGCTGAAAACATACGCCAACATGCGCCTACATACATCCCTCTCTCGGATACATTTGCAAGTGTATTTACGCCCGGGCAGCCCGCGGTGCGCTTTTGTGTAGGATGACTTTACTACCAACGCACCCTTTTCTATTGTTTTCTCTCTCTCTTCTGTCTCGCTCCCTCTCGTTCCTTCTTACTGTCCCTGTAAACGCTAACTAATATCCTCTTATTATGAATTGTTCTTCGCCAAGTGCGGCTGCGAGATTGCTCACCCATTGGTCACCCATCCGTCCCACCCCTTCCGGGGATTCCATTCCGTCCCGTCCCGCCCCGCGCTGGCCCCAGGACCCCTTTGAATCCGGTTTCGCATTTTGGGTTGCGGGCTGCTCCAAGAATACGGGCCGACGTCGCCCGCGGGTCGCGGATGGCCCGTCTTGGGACCCGCGCTCTTCTCGATCGAACTCTCGATCTCTCCCGCCGCGGTGCTGATGAGCGAACAACGTGCGCCCTCTCGCTCGCACGGACCGCTCGCCGCGCGGAGGCTGCTGACAATGACGGTGCCGATGACGATGGTGCCCGCGTTTGCCTGTGTGTGGCAAGGGGCCTCCGGTGGTATAAATGGTGGAAGCAGCAACAAGGTGATCAAAGGCCGGTGCCGACCGAGCCCAAAGGTGTCGGCTGGGCTAATTGGAAGAAGATCAAAGGATGCCGCCGCACAATGAGCCACACGGAGCTTTTCCGCCCATCTCCTTTCTCTCCTTCCGACCCGTTCTTTCACTCGATGCCGCGGACTCAAAAGGTGAGAAAGGAAAGATGAGTGGAACGTGCGGCGCGAGGTGATGAGGAGTAGGCGAGGCGTGGCAAGGAGAGGTGCCTTCTGTGGCTACTCGATCACAGCCACAGATTCGTTGCCAGATCTTCACCAGCAGTTTTTCTCCCTCTTCCTCTGCCGCTCTACCCCTCATTAACTCGATCCCTCTCCCTTCCATTCTGATTGACCAGATCAGCATTTCCTTGCAGCATCATCTCCCTGGAGTGTGTGTGTGTGTGTGTGTGTGAGAGAGGGTTTTTTTTTCTCCCACTCGTTCAAGCTTTGGGTGTTTTGATGCTTTTTCCGTCCACAATTTGTGCAGGAGATCGATGCCGGTAATAACTCTATCGCGCGCCCTCCACTGCTCTGCCTGGGAGGCCTGAAGGAAGGTTTTTCTTTCCGCTGGCCTTTGGTTGCTGTTGTTGTTGTTGTTGCTGCTGCTGCTGCTGCTGTGGGCATTCGCACACACCGGCACGGCCTATTACGGCAGGCACTTGTGTGGCAGTGTTTTGACTCCGGTGTTGTGACGGCCTTTGGTCCTAAAAGCGGTGGAAGCTTTCCACCGAAGCAGAGGAGAGTGAAAATCCGCCCGGTGGATGGGCAACAGAGAGAAGGAGGGACACACGAACACCGTCGCGCAGCCAAAGTGAGTTTCAATTAATTTTCGATTTTCGCTAAACGATTGAACGGCACAACGATCATGGAGGTCTCTCGGGGCCCAACGGAGAGAGTCCGCCTTTTTTTCTCGTCTCTCGTGTGCGGGCCCATGTGCGGGAAAACCTTGGCTAGTATTGTTGTGCACCCGGAGAGTGGAGAGAAAACGAAGGACCATAATGACTAATTTATTCCAGCGCTGCTATTAATTAGCATCTGGGATGGGAAAGATTTTCCGCCTCAGTTTTGTGGGTTTGAGGGTTGGTTTTTTTTTGTTTCTCTCGATCGGCACACATTTCCTAATGATGCGGGGTAATGTTTTTATTTAAATGTGTGATGGAGTGGTAAAGATTATCGTGGCGTGTGGTTGCATTGTTCAATGACGTTCTTTGCCGGTGTGTTGCGTAACCCATCGTCGGCGGATTATTTAACGCATAATTTGACAGTCGGCATTTGACGTACGCACCGAAAATAATTTAAAGTAGAGCTCGATATCGGGCTCGATATCAATCCATCTGCTCGTTGCAATTATCCCTCTCGTTAGAAATGTTGTTGTGCGTTACGGCGATGCCACCGGCGTCGAAAAAGTTCCGCGGGACTCTTCGCTGGCCGTTTTGTTTTCACAACACATCGCATCGAGCGCGCTTAAAAGCACTTTACGCCATCTTGCGTGTCGGTAAGAGGATTCCGATCCAATTAAGTCTTCAACCGGCCTGGCCTGAAATCGAGCCGCGCACCTCAGCCCGGGCCCCTTCTCGCTGGAAGTGAGTGGAGATTGTTTTTGTTTTGCTTTTCTTCTCGCATTTGAATTCATCTGTCCCACCGAAAGCCGTTGACTTGAGCCGTTTGCTTTGCGTTGCGTTGTCACTGGCTGACAACCGGCAATCACAACACAAATTTCAACCCGCGGGGAACCGGGCACTTGTGGAAAGCTCGATACCGAAAGCCGGTAAGCCGGAAAGCCGCCCGGCGAAAGCATCTACCGCACTCGAAACGCAACTGGAAGGCAACGAAACGGGGGAGCAACTAAAGGGCGAACCGGACACGGCTCAGGTCGGATTGGATCGGATCGGTTTTGTATCCTCGGCCGCTAATCCCCGTCACTCTGTAACGAGCTCGCCACTCACTCAGCTGTCAAGTGGAATCGCACCTTTTTTTTTCCTTCGCTCAGGTGTTCGCCCAAGTTCCGTCCTCATATTTACAGCTTCCGATAAACAGAGACAGAGAGTAAAAGAGAGAGAGAGAGTGGGAGAAAAAAGCCCTAGCCAAGTGTGAAGGAGTTGTCTTTCGCCCCATGTTGTTGGTAACGCCATTTCGGGTAAGTTCTTTAAAGTTTTCTAGGAACTCCGGAGGAGGAAAACGGAAGATGGTTCCGTAGGTGTCCAGGGAGGGACGGGCCTTTTGTCAAGCCTCGTATCAGCCAGGGCTTTTCCGTAATCAATTTTCACACGGCTCTCGAGTAGCGGAGTAAAAGGAAAGGGAAAGAGAGAGAGAGAGAGAGGGAGTGTGAGAGGCGACCTGTCGAATGTCCCGCGCGTCGGCGAGTAGTAAGGTCCCAGAGCGGTCATGAATGGGCAACAATTATTGATTTGTTAATTGATTCTCGACGATGGCCCGAGTGGGAGGGACGGCGGGCGGACGGTGTTGGTGAAGGTGGTGGTCATCTCCTTAAAAGCGTCTACAGTGATTGACCGCAAGTATCATCATTACGCAGCGGTCCGTTTGTCTTTGATCTTCGGGCGCTTCCTCCTTCTGCGCGCCGGGCCGCGGAAAACAAAAAAGTAACACCGCCTCGTTCTGGTACTTCCTCTCGGACCCCATCCGATCTACGGTGCCGCTCGTTCTTCCGACACCGAAATGTGGGCGCGAGAAAGAAAGCGAAAGAGAAAGAGAGAATGAGTGAGCGGGAACCAAGAGTCCGAGCGCCCTTAATTCGATAGTGGCGGCAAATACGTGCCCTGTAATTATCGGGGCCGGCCCGCGAAGGAAGCTGTGGGATTTTCTGGCCATCCTCCGGTGCACTCCTTTCCGCCGCTCGCAGCCCCAACCTCGTTCTCGGGCCCGCTCTGTGCAATTCCGTTCTCCAACAATCGGAGCTTTCAGATCTCGCGGCGGTTTAGTGCCGATCAATTCTAACACCTTCCATCCGGTTACCGAAAACTCACCCCGTGGTGGTGCAGCCCGAGCCAGAGACGCACCTCAAAACGTCATAATGATGCGCAGCGCCCGGCGCAGTCGACAGGGGCAGAGTTTTGCGGATTGAAACGTCAAAATGAAGCTTCGCGAAAGCGAAAACCCGACAGATCGATCCGGATAAGATCGGCAGCTCCGAAAGGGGCGAAAGGGCCCTGCGACGAGTTACTGCGAGCTGTTTGGGAAAGTAAAACGCCGTCGAATCAAACACGCTCGAAGCAACGCCCGAAGTCATAAAAAGAATAAGTTACTATCAGAAGAAAAAATGAAGCGTCAAAATAGAATACGGAGCGAAAGCGAGCGATGCTGTTTCTAAACCACTTTCAACAGGAACCATGTTCGGGAAAAACGAAACCAAAAATTAGAAAATTATGCAACGTAAAGAGATGAGAACATATGGGGAGAGAGTGAGTGAGCGAATGAAAAGCATAGGTTTTTTTTCCTCTCAATATAGAGGAAAAAAGCCGGAACCGTAATTATGTTTATTTATGATCACTTACCAGTGAACATTGTTATGCAAATAAGAGCAGTGTTTATACCAAGGCGAGCGCAACAAAAGGGAGCGCAGAAACGGGAAGCAAAAAGGATGGAAAAACGGAACAAAATCTTAGACACCGAGAAGCATCAGGCGAACCAGCGAAGAAACGAAGCAAAAGCAACATCCCAACTGAATGTTGGCCTTTTTTGGTTTCCGACCGCGTTTCGACTGCGGAAGTAGCTTTTCTTTGCGCGAAACGTCACACGCTAGGCTCGAAAAAGGCAACCAACTCTGTTGAGAGCGTGGCTTTCGATGCTTCATTAAACTATTACCACTTGCCGGCGTGGCCGGGAGGCGGGGACGAGGGACGAACGAAGCCCACCGTCCGAAAGGTGTTCCGGTCCGGGGTAATACGTGCCGGGATAATCGATGACACATTGAGCGCGGTGTGAAGTGATGATTTTTAGTGTAAACATACGCGAACAAACAACAACAACAGGAAACCCACACGGGGAAACTCCGTAAGAGTGAGCCGGTTTTTCCGGCGGACACGACCGAGGCGCGAGTGAGGTGGACCTTTCTCTCTGCCGGGTGCATCCGGTGTACGAGGGGAACGTGGTACATGGGACAGCAAACCGTCGTCAGCCAGATCAGTCGATTATTGGCTAATTAATCAAACAATCCCGGGGCCCAGAGAGAGAGAGAGAGAGAGAGAGAGAGAGAAAATGGAAGCAAGTGGACGAAAGCGCGTCACTGCTAGTGTTGCCGATTTGTAAACGATCCTTGCGGGCGTATCGAAGGCCATAAATCAAGCCCGCCGGGAACCACCGGGGGGTTGTCGTACTCTGTCGCACGAGGGGAACAATGGAAGCCGAATTTGGGGGAGGGGGGGATATATATTCCTCTAGAGCGGAGAGGAGTTGCGATTGTTTCGATTAATCCCCAATGTAAACAACACTTGATACTCGGCCACCGTCGTGCGGAAGCCCGCAAGCCAGAGTTCCCGGGTTCCCCCTTTTTTCCCGAGGTTTGGCGTGTTCGTGTTGCCTGGCAATAAATGCCGCGTGCTTTATGACTCGTACCCACCGCCACATCCCAACGTCACATCCGAATCCGGCGGGTCGCCGGAGGAGTCACTGAACGCCACGCTGACGACGATGTGTCCCATGCTCCGTGGAAGAGAAAATAAAAATCCGTCCGCCACCTTTCGCGATCGCGGGACACGCCGAGAGACGCCGCGAGGGATGTGGCAGGCCAGGCAGACACGGACGCAAACACACACACACACACACACACACACACACACACACCGAAGCGATGTGATTTATGGCCGGGTGATTATTCTTCATTCCCCAGCGTTTAGCTGCCGGTGTACCAGTGTGTCTGTGCTTGTGTGTTTGTGTGCCTTGGCACGACATCGTCTCCGGGCACCATCGCGTCTTGGGCATCCGGCAAAGTGACTACTGCTAGGGACGATTGTTTCGCTGGGCCCGGCTTGTTGACATGTTTTAGTAGCATCATCATACCACCACCATTGCCACCGCCGCCCCGGTCGTCGATTGACTCCCCGCCGAGGGACGGTGGCTCACTGTGGTGAATTTAATTTGACAGATGATAGAGTGATGGCCTTTCCATTGCCACCGCCATTCGCCTGCCAGGCGCTCCCTCCGAACACTTGATAGCTTCGTGATTGTTTTAGTGGTTTTGCCCCAATGATCCATTGATTCCTAGCTCGGTTTGTTTCAATTGCTGTGTAAAATGTCTGACATGAGAAGCGATGTCACATAATCGATCATCGATTTTTATGTCTCTTCGATGCTGATGCTTTATCGGAAAAACACATAAAACTTATTAATGTTTCTCGCAACATAAAACAAGATACCGAATAACCTGTTTGTTAATCGGTCGGTGAAAAAACAGATTCAATCTTGGCACAGACCACCCAGTCCAGGCAACACCCATGCGCTTCAGTTTTCCAATCAATTTCCCATCCCCGACGGGCGGGTTTTTTTTTTGTTCTTTCGGTGGAGCGAAACCGAAAACTGGAGCATAAGTCATCGGCTCAAAATAACCGGCACCGGAGGCAGATGGTGGAAGGTTTGGCCGCCCAACATGAAGCAACCTGGCCAATTCAACAGACGGAGAGCACATTTGGCGTAAACGCAAAAGCGCGTCGGCCGCATTCGACGTCGGAGGTCCGAAGATCACGCCGAAGAAGTGATCGGTAGCTATCCACGGTCACGGCACAGTTGGAAACACGTACGTCCCGGGAGGGGGGAGGATGGAGACCATCGAAGGGGACCATCTGCTTAATTTTCTCAGACGTTTATTTCCCGTTTTCCCGTGCACTCGCTGCCGGATTTTGGTTGGTGTTGGCCGCCCTTCTCAATTGGTTCGGTTTTATGCTTCGATGGCCGGAACCTTGCACGAATCTCGGGATCTCGCTCCCGGTACGGCGTTTGGCATTTGACTGCCTGTTTCGGCAGTGCATTTTCATGAGTGTGTACGTGTGTGTGTGTGTGTGTGTGTGTGTGTGTGTTGTGTGCCTCCGCTCGGGCATGATTATCGTGCGTGAAACTTGCTACCATTTTCCGTTCGATTGACGATTCAGTGGATTGAGAAGTCGGAATGTTTCGGTTTTCCCTACCCCCCTTTTCTGGCCGGTTTTCTTTCGTTTGGGGTTCCCTCACTGCAGCAAGTGACAATGGACCATACCAACAGACCAAACGCTCACACACACCTGAGGTCAACCGATGCGTGGAAACGGCCGCTGTGGCTTCCGAAAACGGCGCCGCGGGAGCAACAATGGCCAAAACAAACTGGTGCAATTGGTCGCATTAGGGAAACTCACTTGTGCTACCTTTTGTGTGTGTGTGTTTGTGTGTGCATGAGCCGTGAGGATGTGACGAAAGGGACAGAAAGCCTCATCTAATGAGCGCAGGGAAACAGGGAATTAAGGGAAAAACCCTCTCGACGGTGGGGCTCCGGTGGAAGGCAGATGCCGACGGTGGACACCTTGTGTTGGGGAGATGGAGGCACAGTTTTTCTTCGGTCCCTCTCTTCCATTGGTTCTGCTCTGGTGGTTGACAAAAGGAAGCAGAAAGCCGCCAACCCGACGATCAGGCATGGAGGGAAGGAGGGAAAATAAAGGGAAAAAACGACAATCCGTCCCACAGCCCCCCACCCCCTAGACCGAACGGTCACCTCGTTTTCCAAACGATCGCCATCTTATGCGCGACAATCCTATTAAGAAAAGTGGGAACCCGCGATAGGGCGAATGAGAACGCTGCCTTCGTTCGTTCGTTCGTTCGCGTTCGTCGCCCGTTTTTCGATTAATTTTATAAATGGCTTTTAGTTTGTTTTTCTCCTCGCTCCGACCACCCCGTTGCCCGTTCTTGCTCGCGCGGCCCTTTTACACGGTTGGCCGGCATTTCAATTTCCTGTGCGCCTCCAAACCGCACACGCTCGGCGACGACAAAACGCATAACCATCGCCGCCGGTGCGCCTCTTCCACCAATCCACCAAACGCAACGTTTATTGGTGGACGCGACACGAGTTCGTTTAATCAATCTTGTGTTTTGGCGTTTTTTCTTCCTTCCTCTCTTTCTCTCTCTCTCTCTCTCTTTCTCTCTCTCCCGCTTTTTCTCACTCGGACGATTTTTATCAACACGTTTCACGATTGCGCGCAACCGATTGTCGACTCGTAGCCACGGACTAATTTGAGATTAGGGGCGAGAATATCATTTGGGAATTGTATGTTTGGTCCGGGGAAAAATAACATACCACATGGAATACACAAAGCGGTTTGGGACCTTGTTAGTCCGTGGACGGATCTTGTTAATTTTAATAAGATCATTTATGGAGTGGTTTGTAAACAAAAATTTAATTTCGCATGATTTACAGCTCAATCCGTTTTTTGAAGAAAAACCCATCGAAATTGTGTAGTGTTAAGATGCGAAGATTGAACATGCTGTTACCAGTTCTGTTACCAATCCATACCATCGCCATACATGGCCGGGTCGTGAGTTTTTCGTTTAAAACCGATGGAAAACCTATGGAAGAAAACGTCTAACGATCAACTTTCGCCTACGTGATGATTCCTTAGTTCACTCATTGTGTTTTCGTTAGCAGCGTTTAGCAGTGTATGAAGATCGAGTATTTTGTCTAGAAAACCGTCTGTTTGCTCAGGTGTTGCTCCCCGTTAGGTGTACGCGAAAATGGAAAACAAAATCATGTGTTGTTGAGCGAACGATGTCTTTGATGAGATCTGTTTTCCTACGATCGTATGTTTGCAACGTGGTTTTCTATGGAGCATGTGATTACGGTCACCAGCAAGTAGGAACAATCACATCGTCTAGACGGCAGACGGGTTTAGGATCATTAAGTTTTCGCTCTCGATTCGACACTCGATCGGGGGTTTGTTGATGCAAGCAAACACGCAAACGGGTTCGGAAAAGTGCATCAGCAGTGGATAAATAAAACCAACAGTTTTTTAGCGGGAGGGCGGGGTAGGTGCCGCGGGACGGTGCAACGGTAGTGACACCTTCCATAACCGCAAGCCCCGAGAGTACAGAAAACATCAAAAGAAGCCTTCAAAAACCATCGGCCTATTCTTTCGGCCCGGCTTTCGGCTTGTTTCAATGTCGCCGTCTTTCGTTTTCATTGCCTGTGCCTTGGCTCTCTCCTTCTCTCTCTCTCTCTCTCTCTTTCGCTCTTTCTCTTCGGGGAACACTTCGTCGTCGGCGAACATCAAAGGAATGGAAAAAGTGAGCACAAACCCTTTAGGGCAAATTTTCCAGTTTTCTTCCAACGGGCGTAGGGAATTGAATCTTAATAATCGCCGTGCGTCCTGCTGTGGTGGCTTTGTGGAGTTTTTCCTCCGGATTCGGCCACGGACCCTTCGGACGGGCCTTGTGTGCTGCGCAGTTCCGCCCGCGGGTTTCGGTTGCGTACGTCACTACGAAGCGAGGGTGACGGCTCTCTCAACGCCCCACCCCCGTCCGGCCCTGTCGCCCGGTGGCCGTTGCATTCTCAACATTATCATCATCATACAATCACCATAATGGCAATAACGAACGAGCATCTGATCTGTAAAATGCTCTCCATGCCGTGACTCGGTCCCGAGTCCTTCCCGAGTAAGATCCGTCGATCATCAATCCTTGGAGCTTCCCTTTATCTCGCACTTTTATGTGTGTCTCGCTCTCTCTCTCTCTCTCTCTCTCGCTCTCTTTCTCTCGCTCTCGCTCTCTTTCTCTCGCTCTCGCTATCTTTCTGTTGGACGACTTACCGAGTTTTATCTTCGCTTAAAGCCCAACCACTTGAAGCGAAACGAAGCCGGCGCAGGGCCCCGGGCGCCGAACGGAACTGAACGATGACGACGTTGAACGGTAACACTTTTACGAAGAATAAATGATTTTTTAAATTAATAAACCTCAAAGCGAGCGGCTGCGGCTGTGTGTGGGGTGCGCTTTTTTTTGTGTACGAAACCTTCTCCTCTGTCGTCCATCCTCCGGGACCTCTGGGACGGGCCGCCGCCCCTTGGTCGATAATGACCGACAAAAATTACCCTCATCATCGTTCTTCTGCGCCCGTGTTCCGACACGTCCACGGTTCGCGGACCACGGGCTAGGCGAGGAATCCCTGCCCTTCAAGGTGATTCCCGGTCGGGTGGGGGGGGGGGGGGGGGGCGTGGGGGCCGG
>JAOEFI010000003.1:34205699-34218434 GCA_034621735.1 Anopheles plumbeus
ATGGTTGTTAATTGGAGATTAATATTTGCTGCCCCTGGAGCAAAACAATGGCCATGGGTCTGTTGGCCATCGATCTGTGGCGGCAAGAGAAGAAAGTGAACCAAGCCGCCGCCGCCGTCGTGTAGCACTTCGCCCTTTGCGCGGATGAAATTAAATCTCAATAAAAGTTTATCGATTTATTGCACCGCGTTAAACAGGAGCGAAAGCAAAACTGAAATAACACCGGCCAGGCTAGAGGCCCCTGGCCACAGTGAAGATGAGATCACGCGGGCGAAAAGGGGAATGGGAAAAAGGGGCAGTTAGGGGGAGGGATCGACGGGCGAGGATCAATCTTCGATCGTTCATAATCGGACGTCGGTGTGGTGCCTTTGATTGGGACCCTTCCTGCAGAGGCGGCCGCCGGGCCGGGGCTATCTCGATATCCGCATCGCTTTGTTAGCGGTTGTTTGCCTTCAGTTTTAGCGTTGCAATTAACGAATGGTACTAATGTGCTGACCTTCTCCCCTCTTCACCCTTCCCTCGTGTGCAGAGCAATCGCATTTAAACCTGTTCGCCAACCGACCGCAGCCAAAGAAGAAGAGGAAATCCCGGACCGCGTTCACCAACCATCAGATTTTCGAGCTGGAAAAGCGGTTCCTCTACCAGAAGTACCTGTCGCCCTCGGACCGGGACGAGATCGCGGCCGCCCTCGGGCTCTCCAACGCACAGGTAGGGGCACTTGTCATGCAAAAAAAAAAACAAAAAAGAGAAACAATCAAACAAAGAGTCGATTCGATCGAAACGATTTCGAGAGAACAAAGAGTCAGAGACCTGAAAACAACGCCGTGGCATTGGTGCGGGCAAATTACTGACGCTTCCATGATACGCTTTTCATCCGCAGGTCATCACGTGGTTCCAAAACCGGCGGGCGAAGCTGAAGCGCGACATGGAGGAGCTGAAAAAGGACGTCGAGACTGTCAAGGTACTATCAGCACACAAAACGTTCCTGGAGAATGTCAATGATATGAACATTCTCAAGAAAAAGATCATGCACGATGACGGAGGTAGCCCCCAGAAGTAGGCAGGACGGTGGCAGCGAATCGCAGGACCGGCGTAGAGTTTTTCCCTCGCAAAACAGAAAATCAATCCACCTCTCATCTCCCCCCGCCGGCCCCCCAAAAAGGTGGCCCTCCTCCAATTTGACTGGGGGAAACCACGATTTCGCTGGAGCCGAACGATGATGCTTTGCACTGTGTGTACGTGTGGGTGTCTGTCTTGCTCGGCCCCTAGTGTGGCTAAAGTGGCAATATTCGATTTAAACTGATATTTTAAGCGCGAGCGGTCACCACCAAACCCGCGTATGGAAGTGAATTGGGGAACACCGAGCGAATCAAAAAAGGGTCAAAAGGCCAAAGTATTAGGTTTTCATCCCCGAATCACATCAGCTTGCGCCCCAAAAAGCGGACTTGCCGCCTTCGTTGTGTTCACCTTCACGGGGGTTGGAAGGCGGTGCGATTTTCACCGATTCGTTCACTTCTCATTCGTTTGTAAATATAGCTCATTAGTAACGCGATGTGATGTCTCAGTCTGAGAAGCGAGAAACCAGAGGCGAAGAAGACTGCGACGAAGTGAGACAGTGAGGGTCACTACTATATAGGAGGGTAAAGTTCGCTTGCACACCAGTGCAGTAACCAACCGTGATGATGGAAGGATGGACAGGAAACAAGTATTATTATTCGGTGGACACACATTTCGTTGTTGAAACTGTTGTATTTTTCCGACCGCACGTTCCGAAACGTGTGCTCGCAAAGGGTCGCTCGCAAAGGGCAGGCAGTACTAATCCAATGTAGGACCTTTTTGTGAAGGTTAGCGAAGTTTTAGCAAATAATTAGCTTAGGGCGAGACAGGACGAGCTGTAAATATTATCCTATTGCAAACGAAGAAAATAATACCTAAACTTGTAATATCACCCTTAGATATGACTTGCGAGACGACAACGCGTAATAGCGGATAGCAGGAGGACAGGAGTCTGACGATGTAAATGTAATGGGCCGGCAGCTCGCGCACGCGCCGAGAACTAAACAGGCCAAATGAATTCGAAATGCGCACTTAGTAAAAGTATATCGTGAACAAAACACTGCAAACCAGCAAACTTAAGCTCTAGCAAACTTCTCGCAAACGAATCCCAATCCTAACGCCCTCCTTAACCCTAACCCAGTGTATCTCGTGATTGTACATTTTAGACTTAAGAAACGCACCGAACAAGCACCGATCGGGTGGAATCGATGGAGGAGAACGAAAGATTGACTGTGCCACCGTCAGAAGCTGTGGCGCAATATGTAAAAACGGCAAACGAATCGTTCCACCCGAAAACCGTGCGTTCTGGAGTGAGTGCAACAAAGCGGAAAGCTGGAAAAGAAAAGAAAACCGGAGAAATACATGCTGCAGGACACTGGAAAGTGTTGCTCTGAAACCTGAACCATCATAGTGTGTTGTTATGTTGTTGTCGCGCAGTCGCCTCTCGGTGCGCGGTCCCGTTTTCCCAGCGGAAAAGCCCAAGGGAGGGCCGGGCGATGAAAACCGTACGAAAGAAAAGCAACAATCTGAAAAGAAAGTAATGAAGTGATGACAAATCTCGGTCGCTGCGGTTGCTCGAAATGAGACCCTTGGGTTCGTGTACTGGGCGGGGAAATTTATGAAAAATCTCGCAGTTACATTGGCCGCAACGAACACAGGAGTGCTCCTACTTCCCAAGAGGGTTTTCCCGGGAGGTGTTTGTTCACAATTTGTTAAAATTACGCTCGCGCATGTCCTTGTAGATCACACCTTCGCCAGCGAGCACGTTTACCATCAGCCATAAATAAAGTGTCGTTTTTTTTTTCGGTGCCGTTTTATTGCCGTTAATCGTAACCACATTTTTCCGTTTTATTAAGAGAGTGTAAATTGACGTGCCTTTCTTCATTTCGAGAGAGAACTTTACGAGATTACAATCATGCGTCCATGTTACTTAGTTATTTTTAGTAAATTAAATCTGGTTGCCATTTTTAAATGATTCTAATGGTAAATTTTTCGAAGTGCGAATAGTGATGGCAAGTGACCGCCATAATGAGAGTCCCAACACTTGGACGCCGGACAACTCGAGGCGTGATAATATATTTATTTAACGTGATGTATGGTCGAAGTGAAATGACCTTCTCTCCGGGGTGGGAAAAGTAAAGTATCCCTTACCGATAAATGGCCGACAGGGTACAACTAAACGTCCAACGGCGTGTGGCTGATTGGAAAGCGAACCTCCCACCCCACCGGGGTTTAATTTCCCCCCTGTTTATCGAATCAGCCGTTCGGTTATGATCTCAATTAACTCCAATCATTTAAAGACGGCCACCGGCTGGGAAACGGAACACCTTGAAGGCGGTCCAACGTCCGCCCCCACCGGGGGGTGCGGTGGTTTCGGGTTCCCGAAAAAGGGCTGCCATGTCGTCCAGCTGGCGACGAAAAGGGACCATTTTCCGAACCAAACGTCTAGCCGGGGTCGTTCTAGTCGGCTGGCTCACTCGAACACGCTCACGACGCTCGTTTGGGAGGAAAAGCTTCCCAATAATGATGGGTTTGCTGATTATCCTGCCTCTGTCGAACACCTCGGAACGCCGCGGGAAAGCGGGAAAAACTGACGCGATGATGGTTCGACCTGCGAGCGAATGCCACCCGGTGCGACGGCGGGGCGCAACAATCCGGTACCTCTCTCTCTCTCCCACTCTCCCCGAGTGATGATGGAGGGGATGATGTTGTTGAGGATGATATTTGGAAACAAAACCGCAGTGGCCAAACCGTGCGGGCCGGGAGGATTATGATGGCTTTATTAAATAATTGAGTCGACGCAGCTCTTTCGGGAACTGCTTTGAAAAACGATCTCCGAGATCACCCTTTCCGCGGTGAGTGTGTGTGTGTGGCATCCAACTGGGTGCCAGTTTTTTTCCCCCATACTTTTTTAGATAATCCCCGGTCCTCGCAGCGGAGGGTTGGGTTTCGACAGAGACCACACACGGTCGGTCCGGGTCGACTGGTTGCTGCGTTTCGACGTGAAAACGTGAGCTGAGAAAATTATCAAATTTAATAACAATTCGTTACACACGGTTCTCTCGCCGTCGGTGGCCATAGTTGCGCGCGGGGACACGCGGGAGTGACGAGAGAGCGGAGAAATTCTCCTGCTTCTTCTGCCAGAACCAAACGAGATGCGGTGCTGCTATTGGGAGACTTGGGGAAGGAGATACCCCATCCCAGGGTGCTGTAAGTTGTTATTAATCGAAACGCCCATGATGACGCGGACCGGCAACAGCAGCGGTGGCCTCCGGGAAGCGAACAAACGAGCATCCTTTTTTCCCGTGCCGGTGTGTAGGGCGTAGAGTAACAGGCGGAAAAATTATAATAAATCTATATGGAGCTTCCTTCTCTCGAGTGCGTCGCTGGTGGAAACCCCTTTCCACGGATTGGGAAAGCGGCCAGCTGTTGGACGCGTACAAAAAGTGAACCAATTTGATCGTTTTTACACTTAATCCACTCGTCCAAACAAAGCCTCGCCCCTCCGCATCGTCCATTTGTCCGTCCGTCGTTTTGTTTAAGGGTGTGAGAAGGTCAAACGGAGAAACCGAATGGATGCTATTTGCTTTTCACCCGTGTGATTGCGGTGAGCGCCCGGAATCGATTCAAAATGGTGTTTGTACATTTTTATTACGTGACCCCTATAATTCGCCCCGGGGCCGAGACGGCGACGAGAAGGAAAGAAACCCCGTCGAATGTGGTGACGGTGGTGGCGGAAGGTACGTACGCCATGGCAAGGCCAAACAGGCCCCTGCACCATGGGGAAACGGGGTGGATTGTTTCGATAATTTGAAATGGAAACCCAATAACGAGCGAAACAACCACCAAAAAACCAATACCCACAGAGTGGCCGCCAAGGACCCTGCGCCCGGGGGATGGATGTGTTTTAATTTATGCCCAGCTAATGACCGGTTTTATCGCACGAGGACATGTGGTGGTACCATGCGGGACCGCAAAAGGGCTCCTAAGCCAACTCATATGACGCTGTGTTTAAATAGGCCCGAGCAGGACTTTTCTTGTGGGGCGCTTCGGGAAGGACATTTCTACCCTTTTCTTTCACAACGAAACCTAAACAAAGGAAGACATTTTTATCGGCCCGAGAGTACAATAATCACAAGCAACGAGCAACGCCCTCGTGTGTGGTTGGGCCATCGGAAAAGGGCAAAGAAAAACAAATGACGCTAAGTGATGGTTTCGGTTACAAGACTCCCTTTCGAAACTGTCAGATGGTGTAATGGCTTTATTTTACATTTGCAAAGAGCACGATCATTGCTGAAAAAAAAAAATTCCCTCTTTGCATAACTTTTGACGTACTGCGAAATGGAGGTAGCGAATTTGCATTGTTTTGACATCGGGCACAATGTGTGTGTTTATCTTGTTTTATTCATATTTGGAGCCCAATGAGTTTTCTCATCAAGCCGTTATTTATTGGGCATTTGCATAATCGTGCAAACGTTGCATAATATTACAGGGCCTCCCTAGGCACTGTACCGTGATCGTGTCCATCATATCATTTGTATATGTGTGTTAATGTTTTAATTTTAGAAAGCGCACGAATGAACTGTACCCTATCATGAGAAGCTATGGTTCCATGTATTTATTGAGGTACTTTATTGATTGATGTTCACTTGAAGGTTTAAAGTTGAATACCCCACATTATGGGCATAAGCTTTTTCCAATCGTTTTTTTTCCATAAAATTGTTTAAGTTTCCCTATTGACAGTAGAAAGCGTATCCTCAGCACAAGCCACATAAGCCTTGTAATAGATGGAAGATTACGTCAAATGTTACAGCTATCTAATCATATCCCCATGAGATGGAAATTTATTACCATCCGCTCCTTATCGATCCGGTGAGCTGATGATAAATTAGACAAACAATCATTCGTCTTGCCGAAGCGTTGACTGCAAAAAAAAGATGGGCCAAATCTGAGTACGCTTTCATTGGGTTAGTTTTTGGCTTCTCCCTCTCTTGCTCTCTCACCTCTCGCTGGATGAGTAGATTTCATCCCTTCTGCTCGTTCGGCCACCCGTAACTAATACGTAACAAATCATCCCTTCCACGAGAGCCGCTCGTCGATTCGGAGGGCCCAAGTTACAGTGCTGATCGCATGCTCACTCCTCGGCTATCCTGGTGTCGAAGGATGTCGGTCACACTGGGACTGTCGGTCAGCTGTCGGGCGGATTTATTTGTTGGCCAAATCAATTTCAATCACACCACTTCCACCATCACGCAAATTGCTTTATTGTCTTTCGGTCCGAAAATCTTCAACATCCGACTTCCGAGTAAAGAGCAGCACAAATTGGCAAGGGAGGGAAAATGGGAGAGAGAAACACGAGAGGGTGCGCAGCTTGGCGTGATTTCCAGTGCGCTGCGTTTCGCCATAAATAAAGACAAACTGCCTTTTAAACACCATCTTAGTCACACGATCTGTTATGTAGATGCGATTATTTATGGACTCCCCGGTGGGAGTTTGGCGCACGTGATGAACGACCCGGTCCGGTCGGCTTCCGGTCGACCGAGCACGGATCGGAACCCCACCCCTCGCAGCACCTCATTCTCCCGTGCCATTCCCGGACGCAGTGTTTCGATGTTCGGCGTTTTAATTAAAACATTGCTCCGGTGGCGAGGAGAACACGAAAAAAACCACACACACACACGCTACCTGGAGGTCTGGCGAACGCGGCAACAAGATTGGCATGTGGCCAATCGCCACCGGGCGGGCTGGGTCACAAATTAGCGATATTTGCGCCAACGGCAGATGGCGGGATGGCGAGGGGGCGGACGGGACAGTCATGTCCTTAATTAATTCGGGCACCTCTGCCCATTCTCCCTCCTGGCGTGATTATGCGTTCCCCGCAGAGGGCCACGTGTCTCCACGAGTCTCTCTACCACTCTCTCCTAGTGGCTTCTTGTTAACTCTCGAGCTGCTCCAGTTTTCGTCGGATCCGTATAAACGCATCAAACTTCCCCTAACAACCACGGAAAGGTGTGGAGACGAGAAGACCAGACCAACGATATCAAAATCAAGCTACGCACCTTGTTTGTTTGCTAAAAACTTTCCCCCGTCGGCGAAGCAGCGACGAACGAGAGGAGGTGGCACACGAAGGGGCGCCTTATTATTTAAAAAATCGAAACCCCTTTTTCGAAGCAATTTCCCAAGTAGCAAAGTACACTTTTCTTTGACACGGGGAAAAAAAGCAAAAGGATCCGCACGGTTGAAAGAAGAGAGTTGGAAAGAAGATAGAAGGGGAATGGAAATGGATATGGGAACTAACCATGCCATGGCGCCGTCGACGAAGGGCCATGCCCCTTGCGCTTCGTTAAATATGTAAAATATTGACTGACTGCATGTAATATCGGTATTAATTTGATGTTTATTCAGTTGATTCTTTTTGCGACCGACAGGAAAAGTAGCCCGACATCGTCCGGGGGCCTGGGGAACCTTAGGAAGGGCATGCCAGTGTGTGTGTGGGTTCGTATGGTAAGGAATATTCAATTCCAATTAGTAAATCGATATTTTTTCGCCCCGAACTTCGTCTTGTGGCCGGCTTGACTCAATCCGCCGTCGCCGTTCGCCTTACGAATAATTCATTTTAATGATTTTTCTTCGACGGGAAACTTCGCCCAGGTACTGGTGCGATGGCTGAGCGAGGAGATAGGATTGCACATGTGGTGGGTTTACGGTAGATCGCAGCACTAACGACGAGCAAATAAACGGCCCGAGTCACGAGGCCAACTCAGCTGGAAGCTCGAACCGCGCCCGGGGAAGCCCGCATTGTCATCCAGCGACAAAATCGAATGACGAGTTGACAGCTGTCCACCGACAACTGGCAAATGAGTATCCAGGGCTGACGGTTTTGGGGCCGCACGCCACATCAGGCACGCCGCTGGCCACCCGCTGACCGCCGTCCCGGCTAGCCCTTTAATTAATGCGGCACGATTAATGGTGCCCGATGGCGGCAGGATATCGGCATGTTTTAGCGTAATTAGTATCTCGTTGCGTTGCCCGCACGAGTGGACGCGGGTACTTGCCGTCTTGCGCTCCTTGCCGGTGGTACGCCGTTCGCACACACACCCCGCGTGAGGACGGAGGCTTGTTTCGCATGGCGCAGGTCAGGTGTTCATTAAAACTTCATTCATCATCGGCGCGAACATGGCGACCGGTTTCGGTGGCTCCTTCCCGCACGTTGAGGAGAGAGAAGAGTTTCGAGCGAATCGATTGGCGATTTCGAAACGTTGTGTCTGGTGCTAGAACTTGCCCTTAGGAAAAATAATCGACAACATTGCTGGGGTTCTCCCTAGCCACCAGTAACAGTTTGCGTTAAATATCGCAATCATTTGATCGTATCATCGGCATCATCGTCATGAATCGATTTACAAATAAATTGTACAATAATAATAATAACTAACCCTTAAGCAGAACGTCTTGGCGATTGGCTTCTCGATACTCCTTCTCTAAAGACGCACGAACACCATAGCAACCATTCTGACCGTCTGTGAAAACGAAAACACTATACAGTACACGAAGTGTTGATGAAATGTCACTGAAAACCTCTTGCCACAGAAAATTAGTGCACGGCCGTGAATATCAGGGTGTCCACTTCACTTTCGGTAAGTCTACACAAATTCCTGCTGATGTATCGGCCGATGCAAAATTCGTACCAAAATAAATCGGTTTTAACGTCGGGCATGTGCGTGAAGCGAACGGTGGAAACGAATCGGGCCAGAAAAAAAAACCACACGTAATAGACAAGCTTTAATTAGAGATTGGTTTCGCGATTGGGTTTGTTGGTTCTAGTGGCCACTCAGGGAAAAATGAGCCCCTCGAAATCTCAATTATTCACCGTATTTATCTGTGTGTATTTCTCCCGAGCGGCGGCCCGCGGCCCGGATGGAAGCAGGCGTAAGCAGCGTTGGGCACAGGCACGTCCGTCCGTAGTTCATTAATTGCTGAAAATATGTTTAATATCGCTTCCGAGACGCCGGCCGACGATCGGGCGGATTTTTCTGCGGCCGGGGCAAAATGAGCTTCTACTTTCGTCCGTAATCGATTAAATCGCCGAAAATCCCATATCGCACGCCACGGACGTCCCTTTGGGGCTTTCCCTTCCGCCGGCCAGGTTCATCAGCGTCGGGCCGGTTCTATCCAACCACGTCGACCACTCGCTGTCGATCGTCGGTAATTGCTTTCGTTTAGCGATGATCGTTGGTGCGATGATCATCCTTTCGGCCGCGGAAGACCAAGACGAAGATGGCGCTGTTGGAGAGGAAATTCGACCAATAACCCACACCGCACCGCGGCAACAGCCGGTCGGGCCAGCCGGGTGCCATGGTGCTCCTTGCGATCGGAAGCATATTTATGATGGATGGACAGCAGCTCGGGTCTTTGGAATCCAATTTCCAAACGATCAGCTTCGAGCTGCCGATGAAGTTTGCGTTCGATTAGCAGCAGCAAGGGCCCATGGCGCGGCCGTTTTCCTCGTTTTCCCGGTGGAAGCGATCGTTAATTAAAGATTTCAATCTTAATTATTTGTTTTCTATTTTTGATATTTGTGCGCTGGCAGTGATTAGCTGCAGCCAATCGGAAATACATGCGATGCATTAACCCTGCAAGTTTTCCCCCATTTTCCTGGGGAACTTTTTCACAAATACGAAACACAAATGAAAGTTTTAAATCGTTCCTTGAAAACGTTCGTAAGTGTTCTTAAATGTATTACACTCAGAGTTTATTTTTATTTTCTTTTGAAGCACCAGAACATAACGCGCTGAATATTGTTTCGTGTAAAACTGTGCTATGCTCCCCAAAGCGAATCTAATTTGCCGACGACAGCTCCGGATGGTTATTGAAAAATATAAATCAAACCACCCATTGTCGAATGTGTTCTTTTTTTTTTTGGTGCGTAAAGAGAAAAACAGAACGACGTAGCGAGGGGAATCGAGCAAAAGGGACGACGGAAAGCCATATGTAAAAACAAGCATAGAATGCGTCCCAGTTCAGTAGCATGCTGTGTATGGCTTGCAGTGTTGCGTGGCGTCTGCAGCGTTTTTCCAATAATGATGACATCACTTTCTCACTTCAGAGTGTTGATAGAGAGCCTTTTGCAGTCGTTGGTTCGATTGTTGGTGAACTCTCACAATAAACAAAACCAAATTTAAACCATCTATTAGTTATTCCTTGCACCTTTTTTGAACATGTTTTAATCAAGCCCAGCAACAGCATTACACATATGAGCGGTGCTGATAAATTAATCCTGAAAAGGCTAACTCCATGAACATCGGTCAGAATTCCTTCCTGGTTCTTTGATCCTTGCGTTTGGGTTGCTGATCCTCAGTAGGGATTTTCCACCCTGAAGGCGAAGGAAAAACAGCGAGGACAAAACGCCAGACCCGCAAACCCGGACCCAGTGAACAGATTCATTTATTTGTTTAACTATTTAATGATGTGAAACATTGTTCCTTCTCCTCCGTCAGAGACCACAAAAACATTGCCTAGATGCCATGAAAAGGCCGAAGACCGGCAGGAGACAAACACACAGTTCGAACATGTCATCCGACGTAAAGGATAACGCCGCTGTAATCCGTGTTGTTCTTTCTTCGTTGAAATATTTCCATTTATTTGTTCTGGATTATGTTGTTTTTTTTTTGGCGCCTTGTAATTTATCCATGAGAGAGAGAGAGAGAGAGAGAAAGAGAGAGGGAGCTCGGTAGACGGTAGCGTCAATTGTTTATTTAGGATTTGATTTACTCTTCCTCTCTCTCTTACAACAAACAGTTACAGGCCGACAGGCAGTGACCGACCTAGACTTCTATGAATTTCCATTTGGAAAACTGTACCACAACTAAGATAGGAGTAAATTGGAAACACTTATCAAAATGTTTAGTTCACTTCAATTGAAATTGAAAAAATGTTTAACATTTCATTTATTTACTTTACGTGTCAAAAAGTGTTTTATAAATGATGTTGTATGAGATTAATGTGTCTACGTGTAACTTGGTCGTCCCGCGTCACGATCTCATACACTGTTCGTCCTACACTGCCCCTAGCGATCCCTTTTCACGAGACATGCTACGAGAAAAGCAAACGTGAGACACGGCCGCGGCGTCAGCGCTTTCCGCAGCTTCACGCTCCTATCGCTGTAACGACCGTGCCAGGAGGGGCCGCGAGCCGGTAGCCGTAGCGCGGGGAGATTTATGCGCCGTTCGCTCATAAAAACACCCTTTGCCACCGTGCCGATAGGCCGGGCACTTCATTTCAGCAGCTCATAAAAAGCCGGCGTGAAATCGACCATCAAAAATTGCCTCCAATCTCGCCCATTTGGTCCCCCGGCTCGGGAAAACTCGTGACACTCCATGACGAGGCACTTGCTTCCTGCGACCCTCTCCGGCCCATGGCGCATTCCCACCTGCTCCGGGGCCCACTGTATTGGTTAGTTTGATGATAAATTCTTATCACTTCCCTTCTGGAGGCGTCGCCAGAGCAAATCGGAGCATCGGTTACGGACACTTGTACGATCCATTTTTTTTCTTCTTCCTCGATTCGGATTCTCGCGCAAACAGCGACGCTACCACGGGCAGGCCACACTGGTGTTGATAAGCTGGATGATGATGGACGATAATTTATCTTGTGCCCGTTTGTTTGTTACGAGTGTTTGCCTGCGAGGAATTTAATTATGTCGCGTACGAGTATTCTTTCCAACCCTAAAGGGGTGCTTTTTTGTGTAAAATTTAGTCCCATTCTAGCCGGGGGCGTGTCGTGACAATAGGGCATAATAAACTTCGATTTCAAAGTGAACGATCATTCCTCAGCCGAAGTCACGCTTGACGTTTGGAAAGTAGTTAAAGAAATGTAGTGCTCAACCTTGCGGACTGTGGATTACATTTTCATCTGGTGATTGACCGCACAAACAGAAGTGTGTTTCTACTGTAACTGTAAAATCAAATACTTGCATCCTGAAGTGAGCCAAACGTATTCATCGTTTTCGAAGAACGCGTGTACATTTTTCTTCCCTTAAAAAGTGTAGCAAAAAAACATTCATCTCGATTGATTGATTTTTTTCGGAAGCCCACAGTTTCTCCGCGTCCCAACAAATAATTCCACATTGCCCATCATCATCATCATCATCATCGTTCCAGATTCGCTATCGAGCATCGTTTTCCGTTTCTCTTCCCTACCTGTTCAACAAACGTTCGATTTTCTCACTCGGTGGGCCACCACGGACTCGCACGAGAATCAGTTCAGGCTGGCGGGCCGCAGAAGGAAGGAAAAAAAACGCAAAGTAGGAAGTGTAAAAGGCGACGGTAAAGGGGGCTCATTTCGGGATGCCGCTCATTCATTATCCATTTATGCTGATGATGCTGAAAATGTTAGCCAGAAGAGCCGAAAAAAGGTGGTAGCCCGGGTGGTGCCCGAGATGGATGGACTTCACACCGTTCTAGCGCTCTCCGCACGGGATGGGGATGCGTACATGTGCTCGTACACACACACACACGCACACACACCGTTTCGCACAGATCGTGATACGAAGCGTTGCTTGCCGGCGTCGGCGGTGGGGGATTATGCTTCGCGAGGTTCAATCGCATCAAACGATCCGGTAAATCTGCGGAATGCAAAATAAGTCGGGCAATTAAAATGAAACATTTGATTGTTGAAATTAAG
>JAOEFI010000003.1:34233752-34246396 GCA_034621735.1 Anopheles plumbeus
CCCCTTACCCCCCTTCCTCCGCCCAGAGCAGACATTAATACCCGCGAGCCGCGAGCCCAAGAACAATGTCTTGAAATAGCACAGTGTCGTGGGGGAATATGGCAACATTCATCTCACGAAAACCGTGGATTCGCTCGCCTCCGCGAACCGTGACCGTGCCGACGATCAATAATTCATCGAACGAGTTATTGTTATTGCGATTGGCAGTTTATAGCCGGCGTGAGCTTTTGCGACCGCCGATCGCGCGCGAAGATTAACGGAGTTTGCTTCGATCACGGTGGAATTAGATTGTCATCTTCTCAAGACGTCGCGCTGTGAATGGTGAAATATTCTTAAATGCTAACAATAGTTCAAGATTGATACACCGTGCATCATTTCATCATTCAACTACATCATTTTGAATCGTTGAACTACAAAATGAGGAATCGATGGTTGTCTTTTGTAAATTCTATCATAGAAATTTATTCAGTATAAACTTCGTGCACTGGAGAAACAAGACTTTTGATCATTTTGATTCTTTATTATGTTGTATGTTTTGTTTTCGAACAGTTTCTAACTACAGCGACATTAACATACCAGCGAAATCGTTTGTATTAGTTCACCTTTAATTCGGACCCTTCCTAGCGAAAAAAGTTCCCCAACTAAGGAAAGAAACGAAATTTATAATTAATACGGGGGCAAAATATAACATTCCATGCTTCGTCCGGCCGGTCTTCGGGTTTCATCCCGAGCAGAACAAAGACGAGCTCTGTTGGTTCTGCTCGCGAAACGAAATTAAACTTATATCACTCTTCATTTGGCGTAATAACACTTTACAGATTCGTTTACAGCCATTTTCTGCTAGCGCACATATTCATTTCGGCTCCTGTTGTTTTCCTTCTCCGCTCATTTCATCCAATCCGTTCAGCAAACCACCAAAACACACACACAGACGGCTGCTGTAGCGAACGAACACATTCGACTGCGAAGGGTTTCCAAGTGTGGATACTTGTGCACAGACATCAAGCCACCGTCCCTTCGCCAACACCTTTACGGACCATGCCATGGAGCGACGTGGAGGTCGCATCGTTGGGGGAGCACAAATAAAGCTCCCGACCGAGCAAAAGCACGCGAGCTTTGAGGGCAGCATGTGTTAGTGCTGCGACCAACGTTCGAAGGCGCGCATAGCATCCTTGTGTAACACTCTGCCAACACTCCTCAGCATCGTGGCCAAGAACTCCCACTGTTGGCCGGCATGGAAGCTTTCGTATCGTTCCAGCAACCAACACCAGTGTATCAACCGCCGATAAACGCATACGTCGTTCAATTTTATCTCGAGCTGCCTGGCTTATGTATTGTTTTCTCTCGCTTCATTTCCTCTGGTTCGCTGCCGCAAACGCTGGTTGATCGTGTAAGGGCACGATACCAGCGAAAGGGAAGCTGCTGCTGCTGACACCGAAACGGCGAACGCAGGCAATGCGAAAGCGGGCGAAGCAATCAAAACGGGAGGCAAAGTGCAATGAAGCGTCGATGCAGAAACAACTGCCTTGCGGACAGGGCGAGAGCGAGAGGTTCGATGAATATTTGATCCCTAATTGAATACATTATTTCATCGTGCAGCAAGGCGATGGTGAACGATGTGGGTGGGTGGGTGGGATGCTCTTACCTATCGCCAGCTTCGTCCACTCCTGTCCACCACCCCGGCGCATCTGGTGGGAGACCAACGTTGGAGTTTTTCTCAACCTATGGCCCGCTCGTGCAATCGGACGATTGGCCCGATCTTTGAATACATTGTTTCAAATTAGCAGCCACAAATTACGAAATTACAAGACCCCACAGGCGACGGGGCGGTAGTGGACACGGAGCCGCATCGGACACACCGCAAAGAGATACCTCGTCAGGCCATCCGTGCGTCCAGTGGTGGACGAAAGGAATCAAATTATCGTATCCTTCCCATCTTGCCGCGGCATCTCCATCACATCCAACTCCAGAAGAGAGGCCTACGTTTTGTCGACATGACGACGACGACGACGACGACGGCGGCAGCAGCAAATCACAATCGGAATTACGGCCGGTCCAAAGGATGGATATTCCCGCCTCAATTGAAATAAATGATGATTGCTTGGAAAAATATTCATCATAAAAATGATTAAAATATGACCAAGTCGGGCGATATGGTCGTCTTGTGACACGCTCGGGGGCGGGAGGAAAATGATGCAACGCACGGAGAGAGTGCTGGGGCAGGGATCATAAAATGGGTAAAGGAATGAAAATGATTTCTTATCCCACCGCCCCCGCGCGCTTCTCCCTGTCGTTGTTCCTGTTGCGGCGTCGCCCTTGGTTCCCTCACATTGTAGCACAATTACCTCGATTTGCATTACATTGTTTCGGAACGGATTCGTGTGGGATCGATGGTCATTTGTGCTTCGGTGGTGGTTTGTTGCCTTTTTGGTTTCGGTCCCTCCGGTGTGCGGTTACTTGTTCTTTTCTGCAAGTTCGCGCTCAATTGGTCAATTTCCATGCGCAGTAATTGAAAATGTAGAACAAACCGAACGAATGAAAGCCAAGCGGAATTTCCATCAAGCATGGAATGTGTTGCAACCCATTTTCCGGAAACATGGTGTTCACGAGCAGTAGTTCTGGTCGTAGCATAGCCTTCTTTGTTTTTAGCTGCTTTTCTTGCGGAATCTTATCAGGGTCATGGGTTGCTTTCCGAACAATTCACTTAAACTTCAGATATTATATTTTAATAAACGAATGTAGATCATTCTAGCAAATGAAAAAAAAACCAAGAAAAAACTTCAAATAGGAAAACACATCACAAAACAAAGCGAAACAAATACGTTTCGTAGTAAGTGAGATAAATGTTTCCTCTCGTCCTGTCTCGCTCGCATGTCCCGACTTCCTGTTGCTATCGCAAAGGGAAGAACAACCGTTCTCGTTTAACCGTCAATAACTTATCTTTTCTCCACTTTACAATACTTATGTCTCCTTATTTACTCGCCCATCAGTGCGCATTTGCCTTCCCGATGTCGAAACTGCACCAGCGGCTGCTACCTACATGCATGCGGCTGCATCCGAGCTGCATTTTCCCGGCCACCGAGTGGCTCGTTTGCACCTTCCCGTGCCAGGGCTTCCCTGTCGCTTGGTGAAGAAAAATCGGAATACACCACTCGCGCAGACAGAACGAATGCTGCCTAATAACACAAACCGCTCAAACCGTTGTAAATTCCTTATCGCCGTCCCGTTTTCTCGGTGCGAAAAGAAATAGCTCACTATTCCCGGTGGTGGGCGGCAAGGAAAGGCCAGAGGGGGGTCAGAAAAATGAAGCCCAACCTAGCGACAGCAGTTTAGGCGAAACCGGTTACGTACACACACTCCCATCCGTATGCGAACACGGTGCAGCATAATCACAGCGACGATATCGTTTCATCGTCCTCCCGCGAGCTGGCGCGATACCCTGAATCCGACGTGGACGTGCTTTACCAACACCAGCAGGAAACGAAGCGCACCCCACACGCGTCCGCGAGGGGTTGCAAATGCAGTTCCGCCGTTTTGCCACTTCCCGCAGAGTCCCACGCAAACGCACACCGAGGCTCGTCCATGGCCAACATTTCCACCAATCGCCAGCGCCCGTGCGGTGCAAACTGCGTCCGCGTTCGGCGAGACCCTGCGCCCTTGCGCGTACAACATAGCCGCAGCATAGCAGCGCCACGCCGTGGGCGGAGCTAAGGCGGAACAGGTCGGATAAACACGCGGCGTCGGCCACCGATACGCCCCGGCCTTGGCGCAGCAGCGGTCAGTTTGCTTCTGACGCTCGCTGACGACGAAAGTGTTTTCCGTTCCGCGCGTTTACGGTTCACGGTTCGCTGACTAGACTCGGACGAAAAAGCAGCAGTAGGCTCGTTTGTTTTTCCCCGCCTACGCAGCTGGCGTGGAAATCCTGTGCTCGTCAGTGCGTGACGGTGTCGCCGACCACGGGGGAAAGCAATCGCGGCGGATTTGAATGACGTTTCGGTGTTTGTCAGTGCGGTGTCGTTATCGATTACACCACTTTCGATGACGGGTGGCTTATGAAGATAATGATGACGATGATGATGATGCGGTCTTGCGGTCGTCCAGTAGTGCACGGGAAGCAAACAACGCGCTGTTGATGGTGCGTTGACGCTAGCTGAAAGGACGAGTAAACCAAGTGTGGCCGACGTGTGTGTATGTGTGGGGGTGAAATGGGTTACCGATCGCTACACGACACTCGTTGAAGTATTTATTGATTTAATGTGTGGCCGGTGCCGAGTGGAAGTGTCAAACGGAAAAGGGCAGCTAATGAATAAATTTACTTAAAAGAAAGTTTCGTGAACATCTCGAATAAGGTTGAGCTGAGGCTCAAACGTACACTAAGCAGCATCGAGTGAGAATTCGTGACCCGGGAAGAGCAGAGCAAAACGCAGCCAAAATTCCGCCACTGGTAATAATGTCTTCCCCGCACGAGGACGAAGATCAGGACCTCGATCAGGAGATCAACGTCGACGCGGACTCGGACTGTCAATCGCGCGTGTCCTACAACAGTGGCTCCGAGGACATTGACCTCGACGGGGACGGAAATGGGTCCTGTTATGAAGAATCCGACCTCACTAGGTAAGACACTGGACGGAAAATCCATTATTATTAACATTGAAATCGTTTTATTAAGAAACCGTGGAAAACAATCGAAAAATATTCGTGAGTTTTAGGTAAAAAGAAAATTGATACAGTTTGTCGAAAGCTAGCGTTTCGTACTGTTACGCCGAATATGATTCTTATCGCTCTTCAATTAACTTCGGTTTCGCCAAATTCGTCAAAAGTCATCAAAGTTTCATTGTCTTCTCATTTGTGGTAAATGTAAATTTTTGCATGAATATGCGCAACGAAAGTTCCGCGGAATACGGATTGGCGAATAAGAACACACTTACATTAACTAAAAAGCGGCATTACTAAACAACTCTCCCATCGCTAAGATAAAGCCCGCGCAGGGAAGCAATTTCCCGGGGAACATTTGCGTATTCATAGCTGAAGCTTTTAGCATAATTCCGCCTAATTGTTGGCAGATTTCGAGCGGTCGGGTGCGTCTGCTCATCGTTTTCTTTCACCGCCTGATTTGACGGATTCGTCTGTCGTGCGATCCGTGTCAAGCTAATGAAGACACGACGGCGCCCGTCGAGCCTATCCGATCTAATTAAGATCGCTAAACGGAGCTCATCGTAGAAAAGGCATCTTTTTTCGCTTCGTTTAGCGAACTCCGGATTAGCAATTTTGGCAAGTCTGTCCTCCATAAATCATAGTCGTTCACTACAGTTCCGCTAGCTGTGCACGTTTCAAGAGCTGAGTACGATTTAAACAAATTAATTAAGCTCTAATTTATGCCATAAGGAATAGTCATTTGAATAAACTAGTGCGCTCTTCATCGCCATCACCAAAAGCTGTGCCGTAGTTCTCGCACCAGACCACCACAGGCCCTAGGTGTAACAAACATTCGGCCCACTTCCACCGTATTTCGACTCACCGAAGCGATTACGCACCTACACGAACCACCCCAACCCCACTCGACCGCACAATCATTCTCAAACAGCCCCCTTAAAGCCGCCGGGGGAGTAGGTGATATGATTTAAGGAGACCGTTTTTAAAACGGAAGATGTTTCCCGAGCAAAAAGGGGTATCTCATATTTTATTCACCACCACTTGGCGAGGACCACGACCTCAAGATAAACGGCTCCGTGCGCGGTCTGTGTTGGGGCGGGGGCAGTCTCTTGAAGGCTGACCGTTTTCCGTTCGCAGGACGAGTCCCACCTCGTCTCAAAAGGAGCCGACCCAAGATGACGCCGTGCCGAGCGGGTGGCGGAAGGGAAACCAAAATATTTCATGAAATATTCAGCGGCTTTTCCACCGAAATCGAAACCAAATACGGAACCCGGATCGGGGCGCTCCTTTGGGCCGCTCTGGCGCAATAAAACAGGTTGTAAAATAATCGGATTTATGACGTTTCGGTCCCACCCGGCACCCAATCAGTGGGAAGTGGCCGCCGCCAGTCCGGCCGAGACCGAGAGTGTTTTCCAGTGGGAGTGAAACGCTCGATTCGAACCGATACCATGTAACGATTTTTCCCACCGCATCCCTCCTCTTCCAGCGACCATCAGACACATCCGACGGAACCGACGACCCGCTCGCCGAACGAAAATCTGCCCTTCAGCATATCCCGCCTGCTGGCCAAGTCGTTCGAGCGGGAGCAGAAGGACAAGGACGCGCTCTCGGAGGACACTAGCGCCGAGGGGCTGCTGAAGAGCGGACATCACATTACGTCGAGCGTGCCGGGCAGTTTACAGTACGCCGCCGGGGCGCTGTACAGCTACCCGCTCTACCCTGGCGGCCACGTCCTTCGAGTGCCTCCCCAGCGGGGACCCTGCAATCCGCTGTCCTGGTCCTTGCCGCCCCTGCATCCGGCCGCCCTCGCGCACCAGGCCGTCAAAGATCGGCTAGCCGGTGAGTGAATCCCTTGCGAATCAAATGACCTTTCCTATCAATTGAAATGTGCTATCAACTTTTATATATTTATAGGATAATATCAAATACCTACTTCAAATATCTGATACATGAATTGAAATGTTACACAACATAAGTGAACACAAAGCATGATCTATAAACGAAAAATGATATTGTTCAATTTCGTTAAGCTGAAAGTGGCAACAGCATTAAACATTTCACGTTTAAAGCATATCATGTTTCAGTATATCTTGTTCAAAAATTAAAAGGCTTGGAAGAATCGAGATTGTTATTTCAAAAACAAGAAATTATTCTTTCAATTCTAAATAAGTACGTGCTGTTTGCAACTTTAATACATTCTTTTTAAATTCCTGGACATTGCTATACTTTATTACCATCAAGTTTGATTGTTTTGGTGCAGTCAGCCTTTATCATATAAACGCGGAGGGATCACAACAGTTTTATGCGATCCGTCGTGCTATTATGAGATCGTTGAAATGTTTACGACCGATTTTCGTTCGAGCGGTTCCGATCAGTTTAATGGGATGAATGAAATTAATTTCCTGTCGGTGGCGGCGGACTTTAATTGTCGCGCAACACACATTCCATTCGAAATGGGAATCATGGCGAGATGGCGCTCTAATCAGGGCACACACACATTAGATTGCACGTAATTTGGGGAAAGGGAGTCGAACAAGCTAACGTTTGCCAACGGGGGAAAGGATCGGCCTGCCACCGGTTTACGACACCGTGTGTGTGTGTGTGTGTGTGCGGAGGAAAATAAGTATGAGCATTCGCTTCCGGCGAGAGACGCGGCGCGAGACTTTGTAAAGCCCGGTAGCGACGACGATCGCGCCAAACTTCGTGGTGCGTGTCTTCCCCGGGGGGGGGGTGATCACTTTGTCCCGTGGATGTAATCGTATCAAGATTGTTAAACCAAATCGACGACGTGTTGTCGACAACGCGCCGTCCGTGTCTCGCGCGCCCTGTTGAGATGTTGCACGGGACGGGTGTGTCTCGGGACGCGCCAGTCGTAAATTACTCGCCAATAAGCTTCCGAATCGGCTGACCAGCGATCGAAGGCGCCCTCGGAAGCCGGGGGCGAAACGGTGTTATTAGTATTAATTATTGCCCCGGATCGGAAACGCTCGGATCGGGTTTTCGTTTTACGACCCGGTCGTCTCCGGGAAACACGCGAGGCACAGACCGCGCCGCGGGGGACGGCTATCAAAACTCCGCGAAGTGTTCGATGACCGCCTGCAGACGGTTTTCCTGCAGACCATCGATCGTCACCACTCGCCGTAGTTCTCGCTGACCCGCTCGCGTTGTCTGTCGTAGCTGACGGTTGACGTCTTGCCGCAGGACGCTCGGCGGGACCGGTTCCGTGTGATCGTCCGCTCGACTTTCGGCCGATCGTAAACATTCATTTTACGGCCTCGAAAACACCGGTGAGGAGATTCCAATAAAAATTGATTCAATATCTGCTGGAAGACACATTTATTAAATCGGTATTAATCATCCCCCGCGGGTGGTGAATGTGGAAGTGCGTGCAAGAAAGCAGAAAAACAGTTCCATAACAAACCCGAAAACTGGTTGAACCTGTCCGTTGGGATTAGTTTTGTAGGAGTTAATAGAGAATGACAAACGTACTGACGAAAGGAATCCTCCGAGCGGAGTGTTCTCCAAAAACTCCATTCGCTGACTCATCGACGGTCCCGGCTATGGCCACTCAAAGATAACGCCGATAACGGCCCCGAAGAAAGGCACGGCCTGCGATTCCTTGAGCCGTAGGCGTCCTTTCAATCAGCCACCAACACATCGGCCCCGAAAGCGAGCCCCGGAATCGGAAACCGTTTGACATATTTATGTCTACACTTTCTCGCCAGCGAAGGGAAGCTGCGCAGGGATGGATGGGTGGTGGTAGCGCCACAGGATAAACCGGGACCATGTTGACAAATTCCAATATTCCCCGGGCATCCTCCCGCCCCCGGTCGGCCCAGAGACACCGAAGGGAAGCGCTGGGTTTCATTCATCCTGCCACCCGCCGTCAACGGGCAGCGCCAGAAGAAGAAAGAGCCAATTAAGCTGACATTTTCCGTTGATCGTTTTGCACCTTTTCGGCAGCGGGGTGTGCTGGTTGTGTGTTCCGTCTGTTCGGGGCGGCCGGAAGAGTGGTGGCCAAAAACATACGAACGCCGGGCGAGGGCACACCCGCGGAGCCATCGCTCGTCTTATCGTCGCTGGTACAAGCTTCTTTACTTAAAAGATTAACCGACGGAGCTGACCCTTGTTGCTGCTGACAGGGAACTTCCGATACGACCCTGTACGAGTTTTGGATTTTTTTTCCTCGCCGTTGTTTTTTGGGTTGGTTTGTGCAGCGATTGAGCTTCATTGAGATTCATTTCGTTGAGGCCATCTTGACCAGCATTCCGGTTGGACGCTGAATATCTTCGAATACATTGGGTTTTTTTTCTTTGCGTTTGTATTTTTGCATAATTATTCTATCGTTTAGCAGACGTTGATTTTTTTGTTGTCGTTGCGCTTGTTTCCGATGGCGATAATTTATCGCAAACAGAGCCACCCAGACAGCGCAACAGGCACCCCAAGAGGGAACGGTTCGGTTTTCTCTCAACCAGCTTCGCAAGAACAGTTTTCCTTCAGGATGTAATCCGATGGCGCTTCACGGAAGGTAGACGGAGCGGAACGATGATGATACCCAGTAGCGGCAACGATAGCAGATCTTACACCTTTCGAACGACTGTCGCGCCTCGTTGGGAGATGCCGCCTCGTGTGAGGGATCCGTAAATCGTGCAAAGGGATCCTCGATTGGCCGACGAATGATTGTTGGTTCAATCGAGAAAGGGAGAAGAAAATGGCTACCAATTGCTGCCTTGTTGCTGCAGCCCCACAACCCCTCCAGGAACTGAACAACTCCGATACGATCTACGCTACGTTCGGAACGACTTCAAACCGGACCCAAGACAATCGGACATCTTTTGGGCAGCGCAACGCCGACGGTCCGGTTCGCGCACGGTAGCCGCAATTACCGCATCCCAGGAGCAAATGATGGTGGTAAAACAAAACCCCGGACAATTACATCCCCGCCCGCTTCGAATGTTCGGCCGCTTCCGCCTGATCAGGGGACGCGCCCCAAACAAGCGAACACAAATCGTCCGAAACGATTGCAGGGCGATTATTATCGGGAGTTGTTGTACGTCTTGTGGAGCAAGAAAATGTCCGCCTGTAAGGGGCACGGTTCCCAGAAAGCCGCACTTCTTCAACGAATGCCGAAAAATAACAACCACCGGGAAATAAACAAGAAAGCATCGAAATTGTTTGAAAGTTGTTAACGAAATTAGGCTGGATAAATTGTAATAAGAGGAAATTATGAAAATCAGATAAAACTCGGACCATTTCGTCGGATCTACGTTAGAGAAAAGTCTTACAACGACAATTTACTTGCGATCTTAAAACGTATTAGAGAAAGACCCATTTCGAACCAACAAACAAGAATAGCTAACCAACAAGCAGCTGCCATATTTCGGAACCCTTTAGATGAGACCGTCTCCTTCGACCTTGCGTCCAGTTTTTGCTCATTTTTTGGCATGTCGTCATGATGAAATGTTTCAGTCGGCTGCTCAACCTTCAAAAGCATATGCCGTCAACATTCGGGCCATCTAATCACGCACCTGCATGCAGCTAGACTGCAGTTCCACCCACACGACGTGTCACGGAAATCCACACCGACCGTGTGCTCATTAAGCCGTCAGCGATTGTCGAGCGCGAAACACGCCAGCCTGTCCACCTTCTTCAGCCGGCTTGACCCATCTGGAACCCCGGCCTCTTCGGTTTCACAGGAATCCACGGCGCACACGCCGACGATGGAACCAACCCACGATGTCGGCTAAACAAAAAAAAAAGAGGAAATCCCAGAATGGTTGATAATAGTTCCGACCGCGAAATAACAAACATTTTTGAGGATCACCCTATTAGTCGGGTCCTCCTCCTTTTCCGATGGATTTTTTTTTTTTGGGTCGGTTTTCTACGGTCCAAGCTGCCCACCGAAGCAGACACCGGTGTCGCAACATGACGCCACACTGAAAAAAGCTAACTTAATCTTAGGAATTTCGCCTGACCCGGACCATGAATGAAAGTGGCGCAAGACACCGCACACCATGGGCCTGTTCGTGATTAGAAGGGGAACGTAAACTACCTGGGATTTGGTCGGTTTCGTGCGGGCGGTTGTCCTGTCCGGTCGAAACAACACGCATACACACCCGACGGCTGAAGCGGAAGTGGACAATCTGGCGCACGGCTTTGTTTCCGTTTTCTCCCTCCGGATTCCGGTGGGTTGGAATTCTGATCATCGCCTTTTATTGGATTCTTGTTTTTCGTCCTCCACACGAAAAATGCAATAATAACAGGTCTCATACGAAGACGGGTAATTAATAGAAGGCTGCGACGGAATTCAGGCTGACGCAAGGTTGCTATTCGAGGGCCACTTTCACGACTAGTGGGAATTAGCTCCAAGGGAGACTGACCAGTATTCGTCATCACTTAAGTGGAATTCTTTAAGGTTTCATATCAACATTGGACAAAATGGGAATGAAAAAAGTGGAATGTTCAATGCCACTATTGACTAAACTTACAGCACTTTAGCTACTGGCAATATCAAGGGGATGAACCTGTTCTTCAGTATTTCCATTAAATAGGGCCATTTATCAGAATACCTTTCTTCAAACGACGTAAGACGCACGTCTTCAATCTGTGGCGCACTTTCATTCAATCCTCTACGTTTTTCTTCCTAAAACGCTGACGTCGAAATCGATTCCGCCAACAATCAATAACCCCAAAGGGAAACGCAACCCACTACCACCCCTGAAACGATTCGATTGGGGTCGATGCGTAATGGCGTTCGCTGCTCAAACCCCTGGCGCGATTATTGAAAAGATTATTATTATCCAACCATCGAAGCGGCCGTACCACACGGCCATGAAAACCATGAACCACCCGAAGAGGGGGGGAGTTTTCACCCCGGAGACGCACTCACACCATGTTGCGCCCTTTTTATGGGCATATCTCCATTTCTCCCGTCGGCGACGTGGGCTGCGGAGGTTCTTTAAACGATATTGCTCCAATTTGTGGCACACAGAATGGCACACCCACTCCCTAGCGTCGCTCCACCTTTCCTACATGCGCCGCCGGGAAAGCGGCAATTAATTGGAATTAAGTACTCAGTTGCACCGAACGTTGCCACGATGGTTTTATTTTCCACCCGTAGGCCCTTGTGCTTTTTGAATGTTTGGCGTTAATACTATGCTCATGTTTGCTATCGCTCGCGCGCGATATCCTTGTTTCTTCCAAAAGGCGCCGAGAACTTGTCAGCGACGCCATTATTGACACACGTTCGGGCGAGTCACGGAAGTGGGTTCGAGGCGACGCCATTTGCTTCGATTGCGCCTGTGCGCAACGACGGGTTGGTGTGCCCGTAATTGAGTTGTACATGAGCTTGTACCCCTTTTGTCACCTGCCTTGCCCTGGGCCGGGACGGGGATTAGGCCGCTTTGCTAGACCACGCACTAACATATACGACCATCGTCGTCGTCGTCATCTATTCAGCCGTCCGACCGCCTGTCCGCCGGCACTGAAGCAAGGCGTTATCATCCTATAACTATAAATAATATATTTTATTTCACCGATAAAAACCAGAAATTTACAATTCACTCCTCCGGGGCCGTCCCGGTTCCGTTCGGGGGATTGAATTCAATCGAACGAGGGGTGAAACGGGCCGGAGTTTTAGCGCCCCAAAGTGAGGGCGAGTTGTCTACGCGTAAGTGAATTGATTTCTGATCCTTACCGCAACCGATATGGTTGGAGTCGATTCTTCTCTCGCTTCTGTTGCCCTTCCCCCCCCCCCCCCCCCCTCTGAAGCCTTCAGGTCTACGGGTAGGCAATTGAATGGAAGGCGAGGGTTTAGCAAAACGCATCGGAAAACGACGCTTTTAACACGGAAAGTGTTTATGGAGTGTTCAGTTCGCTCCCATATTGGACCAGTCGAACGTTTAAACCCCGTGTGCTCCGTTTACGAGTTCGATCCTAAGGTTTTCAATTGACGCCTTGTAAGTTTACAATAATGTGAATCTAGCTCTGGT
>JAOEFI010000003.1:34262101-34275256 GCA_034621735.1 Anopheles plumbeus
GCTTCTAGATTTCATCTGTTTTTCCTTCCCCCTACCCAGAAATCCCACAGAAATGTGTACATCCTGCGTCGTGCAATGCAACGAGTGAGTTCCGTTCCGCGCATCTCCGGAGCTCTTTGCTGGATGCTTGATTTTATAAATTTATTAACTCCACTACCGAGAAACACGTCTGCGAAATGTTCAATCGCTCGCCTTCGGGAACCGGCTCCGCTGGAAGTCCTCCGCTCTTCGGTATCGTCTGCCAATCTCACCCATCCCTTCCCCAGCCAGCGCACCCTAATAACATTATAAATATGTTTATCATTTCCCTTTCGATCCCGCCACACACCGTACGCGCCCTCCAGATGGGAGGGAAAATCACACGCGAAAATGATACTTCCGACCAAGGCACCAACAAGCGCGAGGCCCTCTTCTTCGACCCATTAATCGTTCACGAATTACAACAAGGGCACCGCGTAACGTTTCCCGTCCGCGGTTCTAGGAGTTCTTCGGGCCGTCCCACACAACAAGTGCGCCCTGGGTGAGGGTTAGTGGCCATGAGATTCCCATCATTTTTGCACCGATTAGTGGAGGGCGCATCGTCACGTGGCTTTCCCCCGCTGCCGGATTGAGATGTCAGGTTGTTTTGTGTCCCGCGCGCCGACATGGGTTCGATGGGCTTGTGAAAAGCGCCGCGTTGCCGATGACTCCCCGGGGACCTTCGGCCAGTGCTGGCGTTGCCGGTGATCCCAGGACGTACCGCAGTGACGTACCGTGATGTAGGTGCATGGTGCGTGTGAGCGAGCTAATTGAATTATTTTCTCATGAACGCACGTTGGGCGCACTTTCGCTACTCCACTATAGCGAACTGGCGCCCGGTGACGCCGCCGAAAGGTCCGATGTAATGAAATAGTCCTTTTTGGAAGGCGCAGTGTCTTTGCCAAAGTTTGTTGATTAATCGACATTTCTGAGAAGTTTCTGATTAGCGTTTCTGCTATAAAATAGAAATAATGAAAATTCAATAACGAATATTCAAGCATGAAAGTTGAGAGGGAACACACATTGAAAGGAATTGTTCAACACTACACCTATTGGCACTTACTCGGAGAGATCATATTCGGAGACGATTTTATCCATGAAATGTTTTCCTGTGCAAACAAGAGGAAGTTTTCTGCTCCTAGCACTCGTCAGCTAAACATTCTCAATGTCCTCTCCTGAGGATAAGTACTCGTTTACCAGTTCCTAAATTGAGTCTGCTTTTCATGAACATGGCACTGCTTTTCCGGTGTTACATTTTTACAAAACAAATTCGTATCCGTTTTGGTTCTAATCAATGTCCATATTTATACATTCACTCTCGCACCGGAATGTTTTCCATCGGGTCTTACTAATTCAAATAAATTATTCACCGGTCAAAGCAACATCCTCCATCACCTCGCCCGGCGGTGGGCGCATCCTCTAATTCGGAGTACTTCCGCCAAGGCGCCTTCAATCCACCGACCCACCGCGAAGCGTTGATTAAAATCTCGCAAATTGAATTCTTTAAAGATAAATGAATTCCACCTGACGGTAAAGCACTGCCCGGGAGGATTCGGCCGAGTACAACCCCGGGGGCAACACGATGGTGAAGAAAAAACAAACGGAAAGGTGTGAACGCAGCCCCGTCCAGTAAACCTACTTTGTTGGATGACCAGACATGAGAAATGAATATAAAAAAGTAGTGTCGAAAATACCGGCCCAAGCGCCTATGAAGGCTGCTGAAAATGTGCTTAAGTCTTCACTGTCTTCTTTGATTAGGTTTCTTCGTCCAGTGAGATGAAGAAAAATATGCTAGTTAGAAATTTGGAAAGGAAATCGCAGCCGATACCGCCAGTTGAGAGCACCCTCTGGACTTTTGCCATTGTTTGCTTTCGCAAAAGTAAAAAAGGACTTAAATTAAGAAAGAAATAGATGCTTCCGGAACCTGCAGGACTTTTTGTGTAGCATTCCTTCTCGCAAAAGTGTCGAAATACGTCAAAAAGGAATGGCAAGCTTTACATGATAAACGTTTCTCTCCGGTCAAGTGGTCCACTCGTTCCACTTGAACGCTGATGGGTCGCAACAACGAAACAGACCCAGGGGGATGATTCTGTGCCCAGAGAGAGTTGGACGAAAACGAAAAAGATGTCCTAAACTCTTCTCATCACGCAGACGGGCAATCATTCATCCACATAAATTAATTATAAAGTAATACAACGAAGCTGCGCTGGAAGCCGGGCACGGAAAAGGACATCCGCGTGTTGCTGGGAAAAAGGGGTCTCGCTGGCGTGTGCGCAGCTAGTCTCAGAGCAACCGAATATGCAACCGTCCATTTCCCGGAGGAACCCTCCTGAACGCACGTACCGGGAGCCGGGCCGGGTGATGCGTTTGCAGCGGGAAAAAAACAGGCGAAAGTGAGGTTATGTTTATTTTGATTACCGTTGTTCTTTTGAAGTGTCTGGTTTTGCCTGGTGGCAATTCGTCGTCTGATTCGCTACCCCTCTACTTGACTGTTGACCGGATCCCTCGTGCGGGATACGTACGACGGATTTCGCCCAACACGATGGACGGTAGCAACGGACAACAATGGAGGGAGCGAGGATTGTGCTAGATTAGATCGCAACATCAACAGGGCTCGGGTGACACTGCCTATCGTTTCGTATCTGTTTTCGGCTGACGGCGATTGCCTCGGCGATATCTGCGAACGCGGGAAAACAAATCCTGATTGTACTCACGCCGATCGAATAACGAACCGGGCGTTTCGGACGCAAAGTTTACAGGATTCGCTTTTCGTTTACTCTCAGGCTTTCCGCCACCGTGACAAATCGTGTCCGACAAGTGTTTGTAGTAGATAGCAGATTTTCACAGGCCATTGAACGCTGATTTCGGCCCTTCTGTACTCGGCGCAAGACGTGTTGAAGGGTGTCGCCTTCATAGTCATCTTTGGCTGTTCGTATAAAACGTGTCCACCTTCGACAACTTGACAGATTAATAATCCGTTGACGGTACGATCTCACCCTCGGTACCGTGATTAGTTTGTAATTGAGAATGTATTCCGATTTCACTGAGCTGAAAGTATAACGCATGTAATTTAGGATTAGATGGATCCCGCTCCATTTTCGGGATCTTTCCGTACTCGTACCCATCCGCGGAGAATACTCACCAGTGTTGCTTTAAAAATGCATCTGCCACTGTTCCTACCGTGCGCTTCGTTTCTAGCTTCAAACACTTTACAACATTCAGAAGATTTTTGTATCAAAGGCAAACCCAAACCCGCTTTTGAAATTACTCTTTTCGGAACCGGACATTGCTGCATGCCGCCAACGGCGGCATCAAACATCTTGCTAACATCCCCGCAAGCTTATCGCCGGAAAGGAAGATATCTCAACCCGCGGAGACCCATAATTTGTCCCTTCCGACCGAGACCGCCCGAGCGGTCGATTGACGGTCCTTCCAATTAGCTGCACCGCGCCGACCTTGCACCAGGTCGACTGCAGCAGCGACAACTTCATTGTGGCCCGATCTCAGTTGATGTCTTTTTGTTTCTTTTTCCGGTTCGTGAGAGACCTTGATCGGTGTCCTTCTCCGGTACCCGTGGCTTTCCTGAACCGCCCTTCCCTGAAAACTCCTCCCGTAAACAAACAAAACGCCCACTTTGCTTCAATGTGACAAGATGCCTTATCTTTATCCTCTAATTATAATACACTTTTTTAGCACTATTGCCTATATGTTTCGACCTTCGAGGGCCCTTTCCAGTGCCAGGAGAACGCAACATAGTAACTGCAACGGGAAGCAGCGTGCTCGAAGGCAGGAAAAGCGTCGAATGGATTCAGCTCGGGTCGTCAGGGCACACCTTCAACAACCGTCAAACTTAGCTAATCGCTTCCACTACCCTCCCGCCCTCGATGGACGATGGTTATTACATTACTTCCCTTCCCTAATCGCTCCCACTCTTCGTCGGCTGGCCCATTACATACGGTGCCGTTTCCCCAGGATACTAGGATAATCCGGCAGTCTACAGCCCGGTGCCACCTGTTTCCGCTCGTTTTCGTCCGGCTCGGCTTGCGACTGACTGGTGGTGGCATGGTGACGACGGCTGACGGATGTGCTGTTTAGACGAGTTTCTGGCGCGCGCCGCTGAATTCGGTGGAGATGTCCCGCTTGTAGCGCAAGTCGTCCCCGCCGGTTCGACCGTTGAGCAAATTGGTGCCACTGGCGTCTCCGTTGCCGTTGCCCTCGTCCGGATCGATTAGAAACTGCGGCAGGACGAACGGCGAGCCTGCCGCCTCCGCGTTGTCGAAGTCGTTGCCCAGGTGAAACAGCTCCTTGTTGCTTTGGTGGCCAGCGAGCAGGCTGGCTATTCGGAGATCGCACGGATTGCGCAGGAAACGGTGCAGCAGTGCCCTGTGGGAGTGGAAGCGCATAATTAGGGATAGGAAGCGCCTGTCGCTTGAAGACACCACACCAGCTCACACTGCGGTACATACTTTTCACTGGCCTTCAGCGAGTCCAATCCACCTGGCGGTATGCGAGGGACCAGGATCTGATTGGCGGCCGGGTCTGCCGGTGAGGACCGTTTTCCGTTTGTCCATCCGCGCGAGTACTGGAATGTTTGGGCGTTCACCAGCACCACCACACCCGCTATCAATAAGGCGATCGTGCGTGTATGCAGCATCGTGGCGGTGATCTGTAGAGGGTCCTTGTAAAATATAGAAAGGCGAAAAACCAGGAGCGATGCTTATTTTAGTCGATTTACCGCAGCACAAAATTATGTTTCAGCAGTGGAAAAGTACACTTTTATCAAATAAATTAATATTCAGAAAAGGTCAAACTGTTTTAAATTTTACATTCGTTGGTCCGAGTATAGCCAAATATTGTTGTTACGAAACCTAATATCTTTCCTTATGTCCGTTAATGCTTTGCGACGAAATTCGTTCTGCCTTCTTCTCAGTTCTTTTAATAGGGATTGGTTGTTACTTTTAGTGATTTATCCTCAATGAAATTTTTTATTCTCTTGAATAAACGATGTGTCCACTTAAATCTATCATTTCCACTGCATCGCAATCATGCACTTGCGAATTCACCAGCTCGACGTTTTCTTTTCCTTATCTTATAATTTCGATTCGTTCTCGTTACGGCATTCTCGTTCTCACTTCGTCTGACACCCGATTTCATACCTTTTTGCAAACTTTCTACCAAAAACTACTTCCACCGATCACCGGCTTGCTTCGATAGCACTCTTGCTGCACCGGATGCTTGAACGGCCAAACTTTAAAATATCACTTCACCAGACAGCGTATGTAACATGCGTATCGCTCCTGTGCGGTGTTCGGCCGTCACTGCTCGTCTATTTCCGATTCGCAACTGTTGCACAAGCCATAGCCAAGCGCCAGCTTTTATAGGACGGATCATCGTCGAGGACACAGCATCCACATCCTTTCACGAGCAGCCGAATCGGGATGTAGAAATCACGTACTGTCTTACACTGAACCGCGCTGACCCCGGTACCTCTGCCTGCCCCATGGTGCGGCCTCAAAAAACGCCAAACACCACCGACACCGAACACTTCATCCGCCGACAGGGCGGATCAGCATATCAAAGTCAATCAATTAAAGTGAATCGGATTGTGGGTGGGAGTTAAAATTATGCAAATATCGCCACGCCAACCTCGCGCGCACATACGGAGAAAGACGTGTGCTTCTTGAGGCTAGGGCAGGGCACAAACAACCTGTTCCACCACGGCACCTTGCGGAGGGAAAGACTCGGCCGCATCCTTGCCGTGTGCGGTATCATCTTTGATCCTTGTTATTATCATGCGCCCGCAAGAAAGACGGCAGGATTTCGTTCAAGCAGGCGAAACGTAACGCCGGCGGAGGATGTCGGTAGAGTGTGGCTTTCAGTGAGATTGGAAAACAAAAGGAGCTAAATTACATTCCCGGGATCCGCTGACGTGCGAACGATGGGAGGGTTTCGAAACGGCGCGTATTTGCACCCTTCCTTGTCTTCGGTGCGCTGTAAGAAGTATCATTTGCATAAGAGGAAGGACACTCGAGGAGAGTTTCCCATCGAACCAGTGTCAACAATCTCTGGGCGGCTTCGCGTTAGACTGACTGAAGATATTTTGAAGGAAAAGCACGAAAGGAAGGCCATAGTTATGCTCAATCAACAGGCCATTGTTTGTCCATAAATAAGGATACTCCCCTAGGCACATCGAAGAGCATATGGTACCAGAGCCTAGTCCAGATCATCCTACAAATTATACTGTCTCAGTGGAATCTTATTTCTCAAGGTCAAGATGTTTCGATTGATGAATACTGATTCAATTTAGTTAAATAGGCAATCTGCACGGCTATATGGTGTTTAAAACTAAAACTTGATTTATATTTATATTTATTTATATTTATTAATATAGGAACCCTACCCGTTTACAAAATTTATTAATACAACATTTACTTTTGCAAGTGCTTAATTTTTTTTCTTAAAATGTGCATTGATAACAAACACGTCGGTTACATTGCAGATTCAAATGTAATAGGAATGTGGCGGAATATGGACCATTAGATGTAAAGAGAATCCATTTCACCAAATGGAAAAAAATATACAAGGATGTTTTTTTTTTGTTTGCTTATCGAGCTTTATTCACAAGTTGTAAAATACAGTACCTGATTTAACAGTACATAATGGCTAGTTTAATATTTTGAGAAACCAACGGAATGATCGGGAAAAACAATAATAATCGAATAATAATAACGGTTTTAATAAAACCAAAAGGAGGAATAAGAAAAAGAAATATAAGATCCTAGCGAGGACCTAGAGAGGCGGTTACAATTGTTCCTCGGTGATGATCGATTTGCCATCGCCATTACGGGAAATCCGGTAGTAGGTATCGAACTTCTCCAGCTTCGTCACGAACTCTTCATCGTGCGTGATGACAATCAGCAGGAAGTTACCAGACTCTCGCTCCGCTACGATCCGCCGCAACGATTCGCACAGCGACTCAATATTGTCCCGGTCCAGGTTCGTCGTTGGCTCGTCCAGTGCCATCACACCGCAGTGGGTGCAGAACGTTTCCGCCAGCGCCAGGCGGATGATGAGCGAGGCGAGGACCTTCTGGCCGGCGCTGCACCGGCCCCGCATATCTATTTCAACGTCATTCTTAGCCTGCACCACTCCGTACGAGTAAGTGCGCCGCCGGTCCGACTTCTCCGCCGTCCCATCGTCCTCCGTGTTGATGCGAATGTAATCAATATCGTTGCCCCGGTAGATATCGCGCCAGAGCGAGTAGATCTTTTGATTGATTTTCTGCATCATTTCCGTGTGGTGCTCAAGCAGGGCTTGCTCGAGGGAATCGCGGTACTTCCGGATGTCACTGATTAACCGCTGTATTAGCTCCGACTCGCCGAAAGTTTTCATATAATTGCGCACGGCATTTCGGAACTCGCTCCGATCGAGCTCCTTTCCAAGCTCGTTCAATTGCCGCTGCAGCTCGCTGACTTGACCATTCAACTCACTGCGCTTGACCTGCAACCCATCGCGGAGGTCTATCAATCTGTTCCGTTCCTTTTGCATACTGTCTACCTCCATTTCACCCATGCTCTCAATCAACGCCTTCAGTTGGGCCTCCAGGTCCGAAATTTCGCGCATCAATCGCTTCAACTCCCGATTGTCCTGCAGGTCTCGCTCACGCAAATGCTGATTCGCGATGTCCTGCTTTAGATTCTCGATGATTTTAGTTTTCTGCTCGATGGATACGTTAGTTCGCTGACGCTCTTCTCGTAGCTGGTCTATTTTTATCTGTAGACGGTTTATTTCGCCACTCAAATTCAAAGCACCTAGTTCATCTAGGTCACTACTCAAGCGAATGATTTCAGTTTCCTCCCAGTTCAGCCCATCCAGCGTCTTGCGAGCCTTCTGCAGCTCCTGGGCACTTGTTTCTTTTGCGCGTTGCTTCTGTAGCACCTCTCTGGCCAGCTGATCCTTTACCGGTTGAAGACGCTGTTCCGCTGCCCTTAGCTCACCTTCCAGTGTGGCAATTGTCTCCTCCAGCTCGCAAACTCTCTTGCGCTTCTGGTCCAACAATTGGACGGATTCCTGCAGCTCGAGCTTCTTTGCCTTCATTTGATTGTTGCGCGATTGTAGGTTGTGTAGCCTATCTGTCTTCAAATCGATTGAGTTTTGCAATTCGTCCACAAGACTACGCTCGGTTTTAAGCTTCTCGCGAATAGTTTCGCGCTCCGTTTTCAGCGACTCTATGGTGACCCCATCCGGTACCTTGTCCTCCAGCTCCTTTTTTAACTCATCTACGCCGCGTTTCATCCGCTCCAGCTCTCTGCTCGTTTCGTCGACAATACTCATATCGCCCACGATCGTGTTGATGAGCTGCACATTCCCGGTCGGCTCCGATACCGCCAGCTGATGCTCCTCCAAATCGTCAGATGCTGTTGTAAGACACCGTTCGGTCTCCTGCAGTTGCTGCTCAAGACGTGGAAGTTCATCTTTTTGCTTCTCCAACCGCTTCGAGATGGGCTTCAGTGCCAGCAACCGATCGTACTCCAAGCGATCCTTCTTGAGGACGTGCTCGAGTGCTTCTATCTTCTCTGGCAGGCGACGTATTTCTTCCGATAGTTTGCTACTAACGTCCTGTGCATCATCACCTGCCATATCCTTATCACACACTGGACAGCAGCGATCGTTTTCAATGTTCGAAATAAACTTCTGATACAATACCATGGCCGATCGCGCCTCGCCGTGCTCTAGGTTGTTTTTGTTGATTTTATCATTCAACTTTGCTAACACGTCCTCGTAAGGGTTCCCCCTGCAGGCGCCGTATATCTTCTCCTCAGCCTCGACCACATCGCGCTTCAGACATTCGAGCTGCTGCTTCTGGCTCTTCCGAGTTGTTTCCATTTCAGTTACGACTGCCTGGGTGCGGCGAATTTTATCATTACACTCTTTAATTTCCTTCTGCAGCTTATCGTACAAATCCTGCACGTTACGTTTGTAGTTGGACTCGATCGTACGCTCGGGAAACAGGCGGCGCAGGCTATCTGCATGCTTGTTCCGTAGTCGGCGAAGCTCGGCCTCCCGCCCGCTATAATGTTGCTCCTTCAGTGTCAATTCTCTTTCCTTCACTGCGACCTCGTTGAGCGCCGTTACCCGCTCGTCCAGCCGATCCAACTGATCCTGTAGCTGATCGCGCAAGCCCTTCTTTTCGACCAACTCTCTCTTCATTACCGGCAAATTCGTCACCTTTGCGAATGTCTCGTATTCCTGATCCAGCCTATTGATTTCATCTATCAACCGCTTCAGTGTTTCTGCGGAGCGCTCGATCTTGGCCACGTCGCCGGTGGTCTGCAGCTTCTCTCGGCCCAACTGTTCAATTTGTCTGCGCTTCGACTGGCAGTCGCTCTCTAGCTTAGCTTTCGTTTCGCGCAGCTTGTCGATGCTTTTCTGTGCTGCTATGTCGTCCTCGTCGAAGCGTTTTCCCATCGATTGGACAGTGCTTTCCTCAGCTTTCAAAGCGTCCCGGATGGATCGAAGAACCGAGTCGGTTAAACGACGATCTATCGTGGCGCTGCCATAATCATCTAAAAGCGCGACCTTCAGTTTGCCTCCCAGCGTCGTAATCTTTTTGCCACGTTCAATTTGAAGCTCGCGTTCTCGTTTCTGTTTCTCAACTAGTTCAATCTTTTGTCCATCGATTGACTGCAGCTTACTTTGCAGGGACCTCTCTTGGGACTTGATGGTTACCATCGTGGACTCTTCTTCGTCCAACTCAGAACGTATGGTTGCCGATGTCTGTTGGAAGGCCCTAATTTCTCCTTCAAGTTCTACCAACGTACCATCGAAAAGTAGTGTGATCTTCGATTTCAGCTGTCGCTGTTGTTCCTGTTTACTCTTGACCCTGGAAGGAAGAAGGAAAATCAATGTAAGGTTTGTTTCAATTAGGAGAACGCTCCAATTAATACCCACTTGGAACTAATTTCAATCTTTTTCGCCACAAGCGAGGAATATTCTCGCTCGACCAATGCCAGCTGTTCCAACTTTTTCTGAATCGGATCTATATCGCTCTCTAACTCCGCAATCGTTTTACGCAGCCGTGCCTGCTTGTCTTCGCCACTCTTCAGCTGCAATTGCTTGTTTTCCACCTGCCCTTTGATATTCTGCAGCAGCTTTAATTCTCCAAGTTTCTCCTTGTGTCGCTCGGTGTATTCTTTAGATTTTTTTACAAGCCTATCAATCGCCCGATTGTACTCGGTCGTTCCAAAGATGGCATCAAACTTTTTCTTCAACTCTTTCGGCTCGTCAAGCGGCCAATTGGAGTCTTCTTGGTGACAAAATATGACATTGTTCAGTATCGCCTTGGACACTCCCATGACGTCGCACATTTCATTGTTAATATCTGCTGCCCTAGAGCGGGTCATGGTTGTTTTGGCATGTGTTTGTGCATTTTCCATCGTTATGGTAGAGTCGAGCGTTTCGAATTTAGGATTCTTTCCCTTGTGAGTGATCTTCATCGAACGGATCGCTGTAATGCTGTCGCCGGAAGAATCTTTGACCATCAGCTTCACCTGGCCCAAGCTCTCGACCATGTTGAATATTTTCGGGTCATGCACAAATCCAACACCGCGGTTAGTGCCCGGAGGTACCTCTCCGGTCAACCCGTACTTCAGACATTCTATGACCGACGTCTTTCCACATCCGTTCTGTCCCACGATCAACGTTAGCGGAGAGCGAAAGTTGATTTTCTGCCGGTACAAAAACAAACGAATAACGATGGGTAATTCGCTAAACCGAAAGAGCATGCTCACCTGTACATCACCGATTTCAACGCCAAAGCTACGGATACCGCGAATTTCTAGTTTGCTAACTGTGGACATGTTCGGAGTATAAGCTTTCCACCGCAATAAAGTAACATTCACCTTCTTGTATCGACAAGAATTCACATGAAATGCCTGCTTTGCGCCAACCGGTGGCGTGAAATTGTCCCTCAAACTGGAGAAACTTCAAAATTGTGGGAAACGCTTCAAATCAAAACAGATCCAATTACACACTCGGGATACCAGCTATTGCACCGTTAATGTACTGCTAAATCACCGCCATGCCTACCGGATCAGGAAGTAGGAATTTGTGAGCAAAATAATTATAAAACTCGGGGGAAAATGTGTTTATCATGCAAACTGCTCTTTGTTACATCACAGAAAATTCAGTAGGGCTCACTGACGAATATACATAAAATATCCGTACGACATTCGTCCTAAAATTGACTGATTTTAGCACAAATGTTGTACTAACTGTCAAAATGTGTGCTTCAAAGTGGCGCTCTGTACTATTGGATGGGTTCGCACAGTTTCGTTGAGTGCGAGTGGTGCAGTTGTGAATTTACCTCGCGCTTGGTGGGATTACGTTGTGCCAAGCGGAAAGAATCGTGAAAATAAATAAAGCTGCCATTGGTCTTTGGAACACCATTGTTGATTGTAGTGACTGTGTGCGCTTAAAATCAGATTATCTGTCCGTGTAATAGGCGCACCCAGTAGCGTTCAATCGGTGGCGCAATGTGTGCTTGATAGACGCAGGCGAGAACGAGAAGAAAAACGAAAAACGAAGTGTAGCAACCATAATTGAATCATCTTCCGCTGTCGCCAGCGGGAAAATCCGTGCATTTGCGATGGCTGCTGCGGCGTGGCCGTGCAGCAGATGAGCAATGAGTTTTTGGAACGCTTTTCCACTAGTTATTCAGGTTGAACGCGGAAGTGCCGTCTATCGCTACGCCAGAAAACGTATCAGCGCCAATCATCGCCATCACGGCTGCCAGAGCTGATGATGTACGGCTGAAAAGGGCTGACCGAAGCCAGCACCCCGAGCCCTGTGTTCTGTGTGTGTTTTTGTTTTCGTGCATGGCCGTTCAGCCCCAGTGTACCGTGCATTTCTTGTGTTCATGTTAGTTTCCGTGACTACAAACGTTGTCCGTGACGTTGTGACGTGTGGTGACGAAATCAAAAACAAGCGTATTGTTCAATTGGCGCCGAGTAGGCTGCACGGTGTCAGCAGAGGGAAATAATTTAACGCGACCACCTCCATTACGAACGAACGGTAAAACGCAGCGCGCAGTCCCGTGAAAATCCGTGGTGCGCGGACAAGTCCGATTGAAGCTATGGATTCGTTGCGAAAATGGTTGAACAAGCCGAAGGTAAGTGTCTCCCCAAAAACATCTCAAGTGCAAATCATGTTTTTCCCTTCTCCGCCCGAGCTGCCCTTGTGATACAACCATTTTGCTGGCTTGGTCTCACGTTCGAGCGAATGGTTGTTTTTGGTTGTGTTAAGTCAACTTCCTCTTCGAACGGGGCGGCAATTTGCAAGTTTCCGACCAGCGCTGTAGCAACTGTTCATTGGTGGTGAGGAAAGAAAAGCGAAATTGTGGCCGACCCAAAAGAAACGACGAGAAATGAATGTGTCGAGTATTGTTTTTCTTGTTCTCGTCGTCGTCTGTGACGTTGTTGGGCGAGCGTACCGCGGTTGTGTGCGTGCGTTCGTGCGTCGCGCTGAAGCATCGACCGAGCGTAGTAGTAAAGCCAAAAAGGCACAATAGGCGCATATCAAACCAGTTTGGGGGATGAAATCCAGTTAGTATTTTTCGTTTTTGCTGATAAATATACGAAGGGCGATTGAACCTACAAAAACTAAGATAAAACAATGTCTAACCTTCACAGTTCCATTCTACGAATTCATTGGGCCCTTGAAGAAACATTTAAAACCACGGTTTTATTCAATCTTTTATCCTACCAAGCGGCCATAGTGCAGTGCCAGCAGCCGCAGACAGACGGTTATCAACCACTACCATCGACGCGGCAGCAGTTGCCGTTTCACACATCGTTGCGTACACCGCGACACAACGGTCCCTTCGCGATATTCGTCTCGGATTGACTTGAGAGCGCTCTGGCCGCTTCGGCGATCGCAGAAGTGCAAACTGGAGAGGAGGAACACCTATACCACCTATACCCACACAAGCGAACGCACGTGTTTTAATCCGACCCGCGGTCCGCGAAGCTGTTTTGTTTGACAGCGACGTTGAAAGGCCGTCTGCTCCGTTTAGCGGAAGGGACGGACGACGTCGTGTCCTACGCTCGCTGGCGAAAACGTCCCCGTGTTGTGTGTGGT
>JAOEFI010000003.1:34282665-34295275 GCA_034621735.1 Anopheles plumbeus
CGTATGCCATATCAGCCAAGCTAGCATAACCATGTCTAGGTTAGCCAGTTCGCCCCATCGGTTCGGTAATACTGTTCGTTTGCACGACCAACTTTTGTGTGCCGTGCCACAAGTTAACACCGTTTCTGCACGGCCGGTGGTGTGGGCCAGCTGCGGAATGTCGGGGGTTGTTTGTGTAAACAATGACCCATGGGTGAAGATGTCTATTTCACACACACACACACACACACACACAGACATTTGCTACTAATCCGCCCGACTTTATCAGCGGAAAATTTTACCACCAATCATCACGCGCGCAGGAGTGTGAAAGATTGTCGTAGGCCACGGGCAACACGGCCAACTACACCCGCCCTCCAGCAGCATATGTACTATGTGGAGGGTGGGCGGTCCACCGTGCTGCACCGCGAGCGCTCAGCTGGTTGTTTTGACGTTCACGTGTCGGCTGTGAGTGGCTTGGGGTGTTTTTACTTGCTCCAACACCATTTTCGCTGCACATCTGGCCGGTGTGTGAACGAATTGATTGAAATCATGCCGCGATCGTTCCCTGCATTGGTTGCAACGTCGCTGAGTGCATCGGTGAATGATAAGAGGTTTGGTGTGAATGATATGGTTTGCAAATAAGGGGAACTTTTCTTGCTGTTAGTGTGGACTCCGAGTACACACCGGAAAAATAAATGCCATGGGGTGACGTAAGCCTTTTCTTCAAATTTGTCCAACGATAAGCAATTATTTGCTATTAGACACTTTTTTGATAAAATTTAGCGTTTAGAGGGTTTCGAAGCATTGGTATATCTACATTCGATCTAAAACTATTTGAAGTCTGGTAAATGGACACGGATGGACATGTTTTTAAAAAGGGGTTTCAATTTGACTGTCAGTTCAATTTTTGACTTGTCTACAACTTGCAGTTTGCATCGCATTAGCGAGCGCCAACCAGCCCAAGATCATCCGGCACGCAACCACAACCAACACGGCTGTGTACGATGATGGAAATGATTCAGCGTCATTTCCCGTTCCACTCACAACCAGATCACATTTGCCAGACAAACGCCAGTGTGCGTGCAAAACCGGTGCAAAAACAGAGAAAGCGGGTCCTGCCATTTTCTTATCTTATCCGATGACCCAACCCCAGCCGGTCGGCCCGCTACACACACCTCTCCCCTCGCACGGCCGCCTCGAAATGGGCCAGGAAACTGGAGTAAAACGGAAGCTGCTGTGGCACGAACAATTAGTCTTCATTCCCGTCAAGACGGACGGGACGGTATGGCGATGGCAGGAATTGTGCGACACAATTGCGCGTCAGTGACCCACTTTCCACACTGGGTGTTTCCACTTTTTCTGTTGACCCATTGGTTTCCTTTTTCTTACCGAAAATTCGACCAACGTTACCATGCATGCCGTTCGTGTCCCGCGCGAAGGGAAGCTGATCGCGGCGCTACTTCTTATTCGCAGCTCGTCCATTATTGATGTCCAGCCTCTCTTCCGGTTCCGGTTCGCGGTGCCCGAGCTGCAATCCTTTCCATGTTAGTGAAGTCGTGAAGGAGTAGGCACACTACGCACACCCCTTTTGGTTGTTCCATAACACGCACTCCATGCACATTGCGCGCGCGCCATGTTAGAAACGTGGAGGCAAAATGACTTAACACACAAAGCAGGAGAAAATCATGGCCTGCTTTTCGATTAGATTCGGTCGCTGCGCACTCGTAACGGGCTGCCGACCGCCTGCCTGTTGATGATTATGAGTATTATTGTGCGGCGGAGAAGCCGTAAACACCGTTTGTTTACTAACGGCTTACCGGCTCATCCATCCGGTTCACCCGGCTCCGTCCGGCCTGGTCCGGCCGCGTCTTCGGCCTGTTGCGGCCCCGTAATGCTCCGCTGGCTGTGCCCCGAGGTAACCGAGTTTCTTCTCCCGGCCCTCGGCCTGGTGCCTGTTTCGGGCCGAGCGAAATTTCACTTGCCAATTGCTTGTTGCAGGTTTTGGAGCAGGATATTGCACATCATCGCGCTGGCGTTCCGTGGACGCTCGTGCACGGTCCGTTTCGGTCCCGGACGGTGATAATGGCCGTGTTGGGGAAACAAAGCGGCGCCTACAATCGAGCGTGCGTGCGTGCGTGCTCCGGCGAGCCACGGTTGGAATGTTTCATTGTGCACTCGTGTGGGCGTGCACACTACATCAACATTGATGATACACCGACCATACTGCCCTGGCCCGCGCGTGTTTCCGTCGTTCCGCGGTGTTCCGGTGGGGAAATTACGTAAAATTCACCTGCTAGCGTTCGATGGTGTGACCGAACAAATGCAGGGTGGAAATCCCTTGGATGTGTGACAACTAACACGAGGAAGGTGATAGGATGCAGGAACCTTAGTTATGTGACGCTTCAATTAGGCTTCAGGATTACGTTTTTCCCGGTGGGAAGTTCCAGGGAGGTCTACGCAACGTTATGAGGCTATGGTTTATGTATTGTCTTTTTATCTTCGAACAATCGCGTCACCTGGCACCTGATTTTGATGTTTTATTTATGAAGCATTTTTCTATTCGCCGAATGGATCTGATTAATGCTCCCGAACGGATTCCCCACCGACCTCAGGCAATACGATTGTTCGTTCAATGTGGCTTCATTGAGCGGGTTTCAACAACAACTATCGAATCACGCATTGCGCATTAGGCAGCAACAACGACCAATAGCAACACCAAAAGATGGTTGTTGTGGCCTACTCTCCACATTACAGACGCCTTTTGATTAGAGCATTAAGTGTTGAATTACTTGCCTTATTAAATGTATATTTTTGTATTGGAAAAATACAAATTTTAGCTCTCTCTATTGTTTTCCTTTCTTGTAGGCCGACGATAAATCGCTGCTGGCACGATTTTATCATGCGGATCGTGCGCTGACAGCGATCGCCAGCGAGCTGGACAGTTTTGATGGCCGAACGGAGCCCGTACGCTGCACACGGCTCGTGAGTCGTTTGCGCCAGGGGCAGGTAAGGATGATCGCAAGCAGTATCTGTCTTTTCTCACGTCGATCGATCGGTCTTTAATTTTTTCTCTTCGCCCTCTCTTCCGCACAGGATCGCGTTCTGGCCATCACCAATCAAATCATGGACGAACTGCTCGGCGACGACCGTGCCCCCCGTGCCTTCCGAGTGAAGTTCCCCGAGGAGGTGCTGCAGGAAAGCCTGGCCGGGCAGCTGTGGTTCGGCGCCGAGTGTCTGGCGGCCGGCTCGTCGATTCTGAACCGCGAGGCCGAGTCGGCCAAGATGCGCCCGCTGGCGAAGGCGGTCACCAAGAGCCTGGAGATCGTGCGCAACCGACTCCGGGAGCAGTGCCTGCGCAACAACATCCCGAACAGTCCGACCCTGCGACTGGACTTCAACGATGCCGCCACGGAGCAGCTGTACGAAAGCCTGAAGATATTCGACCGTCTGTTCGCCGAGTTCGAGCTGGTGTACGTCAGCGCGATGGTGCAGGTGAAGACGAAGCAGGAGTACGAAATGCAGGAACTGATTTGTGTGCTCTTCTCGGAGACGCTGAAGCGGGCGCTGAAGACGGGCCTGCTCGAGCAGGAGCAGGTGGACTCGTACGACCCGGCGCTGATGTTCTCCATTCCCCGGCTGGCCATCATCGCCGGGCTGGTGATCTTCCGCGATGGTCCGCTCAACATGGACCAGCCGGCGGACAACATTTCGGAGATGTTCCGACCGTTCCGCAAGCTGCTAATCAAGATGCGCGATCTGCTGCACACGCTGACCAAGCACGAGCTGTACCAGCTGGAGAAGCTGCTCTGCACGAACGAGGAGATACACATGAGCGACCCGTTGATCTGTGATGAGGAGCGTGGCGGTGGCTCCAAGGATGGAGAGGATGCCCACGAGCCGATGGGGGAAAGCAGCGAGCACGTGGTTATTGTGACGACCACCACCGTCACGACGACGATGGATGTCGCTGGCGACAAACCGGACGATACTGGTGGCGACAGGAATGCTCACGTAGTTAGTCAAACGTTCGGTGCGGCAGGTGAGAATGGGACCGGCACCAGCAGTAGTGGCAATCGAGCGCGGAACCGTCACAACCAGCAGGTACTCCGGCAGCAACATTCGTCGCAGATCACACTACCGACGATCACCTTCGATGACGATCACCGAGAGCACAATTTGACGGAGGCTGCCGGCAATGACAATTCAGCTCAACACGAAGGTGTGAACGATGAAGACGTTAATGACGGCGAAGATGACGACGACGACGATGGCGGGGAAGAGATGGACGGAAATGCGACGCCGAAGAATCCTCTGGCGACAACGGACTGTGCCTCGGGGTACCTGATACCGAACACCAACTTTGGCAACTTGCTGCAGACGAACGAGGCACCGCTGACCGACAGCTTCATCGCGACGGACGACGAACTGCGGCTGCTCAGTGTCGAGGTGTCGCAGCTGGAGGTGTCCTCTCCGACGACACGTGCAAACATCGAGAGCATATTGGCTGCGACCGGCGATGCAAGCGTGGCTGCGATTGCTAGCGCCCCCGGTCCGAAGCCCTCGGTTGAGTCGGATTCGGGTCACGGTACGGCGAATCACAGCACAGACATGTCACCCGAGCTCGACACCGAGCGGGCGATGGTTTTCGGTGGTGTTCCGTCGGCGACAATGACCGTGACAATGACATTCGATAGCGCGAAAGTCCTTCGGCGCTCGAGAAGCGCTACCCTGCAGAAGACATCCGGCAGCGACAGAAAGCAGTCGGAAATTAGCGAGTCCTCGAGTGATGAAGACGACGACGACGATGACGAGGAGGCGGATGTGGACGATCCCGAGGACGTGGATGCGGATGACGACGAAGACGATGACGATGAGGACATGGCGAATGGAGCTAGTGCAACGGAGGGAAGCGTGCCGGTAGAAGATCGTACCTCTGCTGCCAACGATGTTTCAGGTCGCCCGACCGGGTCTGGCCAAACGGCGAAACACTCACAGCCACACAACCACCATCGCAAACAGAGTCACCATCGGCCGCGGGCATCAACTTTTTCGTCGGCACCCGCTCGCAAACCACAAGCCTCTCATCACCACAGTCACCACCATCACCATCATCATCATCACCATCATTCATATTCCGGGTCGGCGGAGACTGCTGCCATCGCTGGCCCCGCCACCGGCACCACCAACGGCAACAGTCGCTACAGTCGATCGCATCAGCAGCAGCAGCAGTGCGCGTCATCCTCTAGCTGTGATACTTCACCGACGCAAAGCGAATGCAGTGATGCGCATGAGGTGACGTTGGCCATACGAGCAGCCGGCAGGAATAAGTTTAAGTAAGTGTCATTGAATTGAACTGGGAAAATTCGAACCTCGGAAGACGGCTCGTCGAATAGAAGCATCAAGAGGAAGACAAAACGTTGGAATATTTATATCGCCTATTTTGAAGCATTCATGAATTATCAAAAAGGGTCTACTCCAAATGTATTGATCCTTCGGAAGAAACGGAAGTGGAAATTCGATTTTCAATCGAAATCGATTGAATATGCCTTATACTTGAATTAGACCTGAACTGGGAATTATCGTTTGTTTAGATAAATACGTTTGAAGCCCTCTTGCGTGAAATTATTAATGATTTTTCGAACATGATGAGTTTTGCAGCCAGGAATACGTATTAGAAATTAAATATTCAAAATGGACAGGCTGTGTCTGGTAACGACATCATAGAGGAACGGAGGGTGTCTCCTAGATCATTTTACTGACATTCTCTTCTTCGTAACCATTTCCCTTCCAGAACAACCGAAAATCTTCTGCATCGACTTTTCGTGTGCATCGCGGGTGTGGCCGACCAGCTGCAGACGAACTTCGCTGCCGATCTGAGGAAGATGCTGAAGAGCGTGTTCATCATGAACTCGTCCCCGCCCGAGCCAGAGGAACCGCCGGAGCCGACCGGCGGCGAGGAGGAATCAAAAGACAGCCAGCATCCGTCGGATTTGTTCGAATTTCGCGCGAGCGAGCAGGACGTCATCACGGCCGACCAGAACCACAGCGGCGGCTCCAGCCAGAGCATCTACTCGGCCGAGGAAGCGAACCCCGAGCAGGACTCGGTATTCCCGTCGTCGGGCGAGTCGTCCCCGGTGCGTCGCACGGCCAGTGTCGAGAGTGGCAACGTCACGGTGAACGTTTCTGTGTCGGTTGTAACGTCATCGCCCGGCGGAGGCGGTGGTCAGTCGATCGGCATCGGAGGGGCTCGTACGGCCCAGGAGCGGAGCGTTAGTTTGAGCGAAGCGTGTATCGTGGTGGAGGGAGGCAAGGGGTGCACCCGGCGGCACAGTGCCAGCGGGTCGAAGGGCGACTTCGGCCGCAGCAGAAGCAGCCCCAACAGTCCAATCAATAGCAATAGCAATGGCGGCCATGGTAATCAAGGTTCGGTACATACCGCGACGTCCACGGCCGGACGGGATCTGCACATTGAACAGCAGCAACAGCAGCAGCAACTGCGGAGAATGCCCGAGGAACCGCCCCGGTGGATTCCGGACTGCGACGCCCCTCGTTGCATGTCCTGCGCGTCGGCTTTTACACCGTTCCGCAGGCGACACCACTGCCGCAACTGCGGCGGAGTGTTCTGTGGCGTTTGCTCCAACTTGTCCGCACCGCTGCCAAAGTACGGTCTAACGAAGGCTGTCCGCGTGTGCCGGGATTGCTTCGTGCGTGAAGTGGGTGTTTAGGGCAGCGATTAATCCCGTTGCCACTCCCGGGCGTCCAGTCGTTCGTCCGTTTCCTGTTTCTTTGCTCACTAAGATTGTTTGTTCACGTTTTGTTTCGTTTTGTGTTTTCTATCAACTGACCTTATCTCTGACTAACTTGCTGAAGTTACACACTTCAATTGTTGGACAGATAGTCGTTTCCTTTTATTGTTTTTACCCGTACTTTTGTGATAATCTTTCAACATTTGACCATAAGCGAAGCACATTGTGGAAGTTTTTCATATTTTTAATCGTTCTTGTTTGTTTGTTTGCTTTTAGCACACGCATCTCTTGTTCGATGCCCTTCTTGTATAATTGTGTAGAAAGTTCCGTGTCAAAATTGTTGTCCGCCTTTAGGGAAAAGATTTGAGTTTTGGACTTCGTGCGATGTTGACAATGTTGCAGCAAACGCGATCGGGTAGATATTTGTATGCGATAAAAAAAATGTGACCAATTCATAACACCAAGAAAAACACCTCCTCAAATCATAGGAGACTCATTTAATGATTATATGCAAGCAAAGCAAACCCACGTTGTTGATTATTGGGCCGAGTGCCGAGCGAAGACGATACATAAACGGAAACCCATTAAATGTTGTTCGATCAAGCGTATATTCCATTACATTACAAGAAGAAAGCCCCAACGAATAACCGAACCACTGCTACCGATATTGAACTGCACCACATTCCCGGGACACAAGCCGAAGGGTACCAATGTCCTCTCCTTGCTTCGGTATAGTTCGAGAAAAATTTTACGAACATTGAAGGCTTTGTTTTATTGAACCCTTCCGTTTGAGGTCGAACCAATGCCAATTATTCGCATTTTCGGTTACGGTGTTTAAATACAGTAGTCATTTAGCAAAATTTTGTGGCAAAAAAACAATTGGTCGACTTCGTCTTGTCTTGCGGTCTTGTCGTCGTCTAGAGTTGTATTACTTTTGTTTTTTTCCGTTTGTTGGGTTTTCGTTTTAGCATTGTATTTGATTAGTTAATTTTTGAATTTATTTTGTTTCCAAGGACCTCAATACACGTATCTAGATAACTATGTTTGATTGCCCTCCGCTGATGGTTCGTGGTAGATTGTGCGGCTGAACAGAAGTATAATGTTTAGTAACTTCAAGCTGAACAGGCTAAATTCTTTCTATTGCTTCAAAAGTTTCCAGAAGGAAGAAAAACAAATAACCAAGTATGTACGAAGGACTAGTGGAAAGGAGCGAAACAGTGAAAGCAAAAAGGTTTGCGCGAGGTAGACAATTACAAGTGTATATGAATTACGAGCAAGCATAAGAACGAACTGTAATTTGTGCAAGGAAGTTAAACCTTCATTTGGGTGATATCTATATATATATTTTTTAAAAATTGATACCATTAATGCAAACTAAATATTGAAAGTCAATAAAAAACAACACCATGTGGAGCTCATACGAAAAGCAAGACTACGGCAAACCATTGCATCCAAGAAGAGTGTGCCGCACGGTCGGGATCCGTATGTAATCCATGAGAAGAAAGGAAAAGAAACCAATAAACAAACAATAAAAAAATCAAAATCTCGAGTTCTTAATTACAGATAGAAAATCAGCCCGTATATAAGCGTCGAAGGATTGATGGTTGGTGATGGAGGAAAGAATAAATGGTTTATGAGAAAAGATGAATCAAGTTCCTTGGGATCGCTCTTTTACGTATTCATTCAAAAATAACATTTTTTTTCTCCTTTTTTATCACACGAACAAGCACCAGATAAATGAATGTTACACAGCCACGTACTATCATAGCAACCGTTTGCTTACAGGCAGTCCTTGCGGGAAAGTCCTAGAGCCGATCTAACACCTGTTGCTATTTGGTCCGTACCTTGCCACAGGACTTTGTTGACATACATTCGGAGGTTAAGAACCAACGTGGCCCCGTTGCACGTTGCACCGCCGCCTAGTGGCAGTTTCCATGGAGCCGTTGAACAGGTATGGTGTTGTTTGTCGATAGAAAACAGTGAAGAAAATTTTTCATTCCGTAGCTGCACTTTCACGTTCCGGAAGTGAATCTCGTAGCATTGCCTGGAAAAGTAATCGTCACCGACAAGGGTACAAATGGACCAAATAGAGGAAAGCGGTGAAGATTCGCAGGCACCGGAGTCCACCTTCGAGGACGATCTGGTGCCGAAGGAAATTACGGATGAATTTTTCGAGGAACTCTGCTCCAAAGCGAACCTGGTGAGTGCAACTAATGGCGTAAAGGGGAGCCGAATTTTGGTACATTAATAGTTTACTCTTCTGTTTTTTTACCAACCACCTACAGACCGTGAAGGACCTGCAAGGAAACGGGCAGTATGGACTGGCTGAAGACTTCCAGAAACTGCTCATTACGAGCCAAAATTTACGCCAGCAGCTGATCGAAGAGCACGACCGGATTGGCAAGATGCAGGATGAAGTTTCTGCCGCGTCAGGAAGGGTGGCACAGGCCATGCAGATCTCGCAGCGCGACCAGGACACCATACAGACGCTGAAGTCGGAAATTCAGGATGCCTGGAAGCGAGCGGATGCGGCCCAAACTCGCGAGCAAAACGTGCAGGAGGCGATGAACCAGATGCGAGAGAAGTTGGAAAAACTGCATTCGGAAAACGATCGTTACGGCGATCGGGATGATGAGTAAGGACCAGTAGTGGCATGGCGAAGAAAGGTTATGAAGAAAATTGTAGAGTTAAAATCTTTCTTGTAGTGTGGGACCATCGATGAACAAGCACAAGGAAGGAATACTGCGCGAGCGGGATCGTCTGTACGTGGAAGTAGAAGAGCTGAACCGTCGCCTGCACACGCAGCGTCTGTACATGGAGGAGCTGGAGCAAAAGTGTTTCGAGTCGGAGACGAAAGTAAAGGAGCTCTACAAGGTGCTGGACGAAACATCCAACGAAGCGTTCCGTGACAAACGTCAGCTCGAGAGCCTACAGACACAGCACGCCGAAGTGACGGCGGATCTTACCATTAAGACCGAGGAGGCGAAACACTTTAAGGGACTGGCAGAGTCGAACCACAAGACCACGGTGCAGCAGACAATGCAGATGGCCGCTATCCGCACGAACCTGGAGCGCATCATGACGACGAACAACCTGACGCAGGTAAAGCTAGCGAAAGCGCAGGCGGATTTCGACAATATGGTCCAGCTGAAGGAGAAGGTCACGAACGAGCTTAACACGAAGGTGAACATCCTGAAGCTGAAGGAAGACGAGAACAACAAGTTCCGTCTGGAGAACGCGAAGCTGGTAAAAACGCGCGAGCTGCTTCAGAAGCGTATTCAGGCGATTGAACAAACTAAAGCGACTTTCGAGCAGGAAATTGCCAAACTGAAGTAGGTGTCGACTTCAGGGTTATGGTTGATATTGTGAAGGATTGTAGTACATGTCAGTTATCCTTTCTAGGAACACAATCGTGACGTTTGAGAAGGAGCGCGATGCCTCGAAGAAATCGTTCGACACTGCCAGGAAGCAAGTTGACGCCGTCCTGCGGGAAAGGGATCTCGTGCGAAAGGATCTTGCTAAGTCGAACAGTTCGTATTGATTACTTCAGCTCATATCATGAGTTCAAGCTAAACACAATCGCCTTTTTTATTTAGAAACAATCGGCGATCAAACGGAGCAGATGACCTTGCTAGACAAGGCCCAGAAGACGCTCGAGAACGAAATCAAGGCGCATCAGGCGGCGGCCCAGAAGCAGCAAACGCTCATGCTGAAGGTCGAGAAGGATCGGGACCGCAACGCGGAGGAGGTGCAAACTCTGTCGGACAAAATCGAGCAGCTGAACGAGGACCTGGTGTACAAGCAGAATCTTGTCGGCGAGTTGCGCGAAAAGCTGAAGGACAGCGAGGCCAAGCTGTTCCAGTGCCACAACCTGCTGGAGATTACGCGCGGCGAGCGGAACATCTTCGAGCGGGACCTGATAACGTGCAGCAAGGAGACGGAGGGGCTGAAAGAGCGCCTGAAGAACGCGATCCGCAACATCGACCAGCTGAAGGAGGAAAACGCCAACAAGGTGGCGGAACTGTTCAAGGCGAACAAAACGATCGACAAGGTGGAGAAGGAAAAGCAAACGCTCAAGACGGATGTGCAGAACATCGGCATCGCACTGCAGCACTCGAAGTCGGAGCTGAGCGAGAGGACGAACGATAACACGCGCCTCAACAAGACGCTTTCGGTAAGCTGGAGCTACAAGATTTTAAGTGGAGCAAGTCAAGTTAATGCAAAAGGAAATCTTTTCTCTTTTTCCTCTGGCGCACTCAGGACGACGCTGCCAATATGTTGCGTCTGAAGAAGCAGCTCGAGGGGGCCATCAATGAGAAGGACCTGGTGAAGGTGCAGCTGACGCAGCGTGTGGAGGAAATCAACAACATGACGGAGAAGCTGAACATGCTGAACATGGCGCTGGACCGCGGAGAAAACCAGTACCGCGACCGGCTGGACGACATCCGGCTGCTGAAAATCGAGATTAGCAATCTGCGCTCGCAGCGTAATCTGCTAACGCGCGGGTTGGCCAACACGGCCGACATGCGCCAGGAGGTGCTGCAGCTGAACCGCGTGCTGAACCAGGAACGGGTGAAGGCGCGCGCCCTCGAGGACGAAATGCTGACGCCGATGAACGTGCACCGCTGGCGCAAGCTGAGCGGCAAGGACCCGGAGAAGATGGACCTGATCGTGAAGGTGCAAACGCTGCAGCGCCGCGTCCTCTACCAGTCGGTGACCGTGTCCGAGCAGGAGAAGACGCTCCAGCAGTCGGAGAAGATGTACGGTGCGCTCAAGGGCGTGGTGGAAAAGCTGCCGAGCCACAAGGTCAAGGAACGGCTGTCGGCCACCCAGCGGGCGCTGACGGCCCGCACGAAGAAGCTGAAGGCGCTCGCGGCGGAGATTCGCATCAAGGAGCTCGATAGCAAATCGAAGGATTGCACGCTAGAGCAGCTAAAGCAGGCCCTGCTGGAGGCCAAGAAGGAACTGGTCAAGGAGGTATGTTTGTTGTGGAACGTTTTTCCTTCTCGAACCCTGTGGACCTTTATTTATTTATGGCTTTCAGAAACGAGAGAAAATCAAACTTGTGGAGAACATCCGCGGACATCGGGTGGATGGCGGTGGCCTGCAGGGTGGAACCACCACAACTACCACCACCACCACCAGCGACATCATTGTAATTCGCACCACCAGCCAAAGTGCGCACAACTCCACCTATCGTACGCTCGGTTCGGGCTTTCGAGCAATCTGTTGAGCGTTCCGTTGAGCATGGCTTTCGTATCAAGTGCCTCTGACGGATAGCGGGCAAAGTGGACTGGGTAGGGGAGAAAGTAAAATAAGAAATGAGCAGCAAAATTAAATAACGTCATCGGTCACAAATTGCGGGGCTTGTACAGAGGCTCCCTTCATTCTATTTTTATTTCAATGTCCATATTGACAAAACCGTTCGCTTCGTGTTTTTTTTTCGCTCCCCACCGACCGGAGTGTGTATGCTATGTACTATGGCTTGAAGAAGTGTGAAAAATAAATATTTGCAACCCCAACCCGGCGACGTAGTTGAATTGAAAGAACCATTCCCATCGTTGTGCGTTAATCGTCGCCGCGCCTGACGTCGATGAGTTCGTGAACGTGCGTGAGTGTTGGAAAACATTCCCCACTACCCGCGGTAACCTGTGCACCGTTGCGTCCACGTGGCCGATGGGGCAGAGGTAACAATTGTTGGTGTTTCCGGTAGTTGATTTGCTCGGTATTTACAAAGGGTATGTCCAGCATGGGTTTACACCCGTTTCCTTGCGACGGATCGTGCAAGATCAACAGAAAAGGGGATAAATACACTACAAGGCTTTATAGTTATGGCTCTATTGCGTCGTTAATTGTGCAAATCCCTTTTGAGCAAGGTTCTC
>JAOEFI010000003.1:34302709-34313464 GCA_034621735.1 Anopheles plumbeus
TCTCTCTCTCTCTCTCTCCCTGCCTCAATGTCATGCTGTGATGTTGATCGCGTATGCTCCACCGGCAGCGTCTTTTGGGAATTAATGTGATCGTCTAATGGACCGTCGTCGGTCGATGGCCACCGAAAAGCGAACGATGGCCAGGGTCGGGGTCATGCGATGGGACGGGAGCCGAAAGAAAAATGCCGCTCGTCGTCTCGCGCTTCCGGATGGATGCGATCGTCGCACACAAAGATGTCCGCGCTGCGATCGAGATCGAAGCGCGCCGTGCGGGCTGTCGTGGTGTGCGTTCCAGCGTCCGCGGCTCGATTCGGACGCACACGTGTCCGCGCGCACGGCCCGTTCGACCGTTCAAGTTCAAGTTGACCATCGGAAACCCGATTTCCCTGCCCGCTGCTATCGACCTGCCGAAGTAGTTGTCATTGGGCGCAGCGTCCACTTTTCACCTTCCTACGCACTCGGAAGCAGCTCAGCTGCCGGAGGACAGCCTGGGCCGTTGCGGAAGCGCGGGGCATTGGGACGGCCGTAGCGTTGAACTTAGCCCTGCGCTGCTGCGCGGCACAGAGATCACCGCGCCGAGATGGGGCCGAATGAATCGAGAGCACATGGCGGGGGGCGATTGTTCGGCCGGGTTGGTGATATCGGTTTTACGACGATAGTAGCATAACTCAGTCGTTGAAGAAGAGCGTATGATCGAAACCCCCTTTTTTCTGCTGGGTCGGAGAACCCTGCCAGCATTCTATTCGTTCCTTTTATGCAAATCTCACCCATAAACCGATCCAACGAGGGCACCGAGGGATCCGGTTTTGTCGTGTCCGGCATTAGGCGAGAGCTTCTTCCTAAAAGGCAACGGTATTTGCAGACGTCGCAGGTTCGTCATGGGAAATGGAAGAGAACAAGTTTCGTTTCATTCAAAAAGGTTACCTCATATGGAGTTTTAAATGTACGAAGTAGTAAAGGCCACAGGGGTAGGATTTATTCCACAGTTGTATGGAAAATTGTTTAACGCATGAATGGGTAATACATTCAAGCATTCAAATTTGTCCATGTACGTCTGCTCACTTCTGTTGTGTTGTGTTGCGCTATTACAATATTTGCTATTGTTGTTTTGAAAAGAACAACATGCTACCTCTATTTTAAAATGTTTCCTTATGTTGAACAGAGTCGTGACTTATGAGTATTAACAGGTTTTGTTTGAACCATCAACGCGGACATTCGCACAATCTGCCTAAAGTTTTGATTAAAATTTGTTTGTAAATTTGAAATATGATTTTCAATGTTGAGGTTCGTCGCTTTTGCTTTCAGGTTCTTTTGAAAAAGAACTGCCACTATTTAACAATTGGAATGCGAGGAGTTGACGAATTGATGCGTTTGAATACTAGAAGAATGTTACTACGCACACCCAGTCAAAGATTGCTATCGTTCGAGCATAAAATAGCCGCGCACCTAGCCCGAATGTGATCTAATTGACTAAAGATCTCGACGGGACGGGTTTGCGGACCGACCGACCGCGGAGGAGATGCGAGGGATTTAACAGCGAGGGATTTTTTAAAACAAGCAGGATGTTGTTCTATCCAAAATTCTGCTATCTTAATGGCAACACATTTCTCATTGCCATTTGTAAAGATTTATTCAACAATTTCATTGCCAACAAATCCGTCCGTGATGTCAGTTCATGCCAAAGCTTCTATTTGTTTCTGTTGCTTAAAGCTCAGCGTGCAATATTGCGTAGTGGAGGAAACTTGCGTACAAGCTTCAAGGGGCTCTACTACTTTTCACCCCGTCTTTCTTATTCCATCGCTCGCTCATTCTCGCAAACGATGAGTTTTGCCTGAGCAAAACTTCTCACTACTGAAAGCAGAGAGTTTAATGCTTGGTAGATTAATGCTATAGTCTTGATCCTTATAGACTGATAACATAAGCTGGTTAAGCATTTTTGTTATTAACTGAATATATGAAAAATCCTAAAATAAGCTATACTTTCCATGGAAAACTCTAATTAAACCAATGCACTTTTAGACAATTCGTCAAGAAAATGCCATTAAGTCGAATGTCTTATAGTATAAATACTTAAAGCACCTAGACTATTAGCTGACAAATGGTTATACATGTATAGGAACAAGTAATATCGAAGAGCGGAAGAAATAATCGATAGTGAGAATATAGTTCATAATCATTTTCAAGTTAATGTATTGAATCTGTCACGAATGGAGCTCATTATCATTTGTTATCAGGCAATGAAATCATGAATTGCCGACAATTGTAATCCTTGGAGTTTTCCACCGTTTGTCATCAGTCTGCTCCATCCTTTTCCATTCTGATCGTATGAATAAAAAATATATCTTTTAGATGCAACGTTTTTTTCCGTCCCTCGATAGCCGATGACGATGATGATGAATGTTTTCAGCTCGAAAACGATTCAACCGTGTTGTGCTCTGTAATGATTGTAATCAGTCAACACGGTCTCAACATGTGTGTGTGTGTGTGTGTGTCCGTGTGCTGGAGCTTTTTTGCGTTCTCATGGTGGCGGAGGAAAATCGACGGTCTAACATCATGTGTGCCGCGTTGGGGAGCGACAGGCTAGCGTAGTTTAATGTCCAGTGGCGGATAGTGGAGTTAATGAATCATTACCATTTCGAAGGCTTCAAGAACTCAATTGCACCGCACTCTCCGCTGGACAAAGTGCTTCATTATTCTGACGTCAGTAGTCGCACGCGCTGCAGCTGTAGCTGGTCAGATGAGTCAAATGTGGAGTCCGTTTTTGTCTGTTGAATGGTCCATGTTGGTGTTTGGTACGTCATAACTTGTAGCCCAGCTTGTTTAACTGTACCTTGTGAAAACATGGAAACGATTTGTATCCTATCCAATTGAGCTGTTCTGAATTCCTGCAATCGTTTTCATAACCATAAATGCTTTTTCTGTTCTTTCGAGAAAACATATTTAGCGAGCAATTGAAAAAGGAAGAACTGATAGTTTGGTTCAGGCTGTTTTCAAATGGTTTACTTTTTGCGTAAAGCTACGGGCTCAAGGTTCAAATATTCAATTCAAGTCACAAGGAAGGACTCCATTGCTTCTTCGAGCGTTAGTTCTCCCCAAAGACCAACCAACGTACTGAACGATCGAACACGTCGTCCCGGTCCGTATGGCAAAAAGACAGCAAATATCTGCGCATTGCGCAACACCCTATGCCGATTTCGCACCATCACCAGATCGATCCTTCATTCTCTCTCCCTCTCTCTATGCGTTAATTTGAATCCACCTTTCCCGTTCTTCGCACAAATTTGCTCCTTTTTTCCTTCCCCTTTGCGGCTGTCGATTCGGATGATATAATAAGACATAAATATCTCCTACGTGGGATTAGGCGAATGGTGCAAAATGTTTATGAACTGACCGGAGGTCTCCTCTGTTAGACGTAGCCTACGGTTTGTTTCGTCCTGCTTCGCCCGCGAATGGTCAGAACTCCTGACCTGGTGATGGTGACATCTACACCTCGGCCGGACGTGTCACCGTCTTCGTGCAAGTCGCCGCGGATCGCAAGTAAAAGTCCTCTCACACCGACCACCAGCAGGGGCCGCTAGACAGCCCGTCCTCCGCGTTGATGGACTGCACGCCCCGCGGCAGCAACCGGTTGCACGGTTACATGAACTTTCAATGCTTTCTGCCATCCCGCACGCGCATTACGCACGCAGCAGCACCAGCAGCCGTCCGAGGTCCAGAGCATCGAGGGAGGGTGACAGCGAGAGCACTTACATATCCCGTAGCGAGAAGTAAAGACGCGGTGCAGGGTTCGGAAAATCAAAAAGCCATTAAACAAAATAAAGTAACACCCATACGCGATGGGCAGCGATCGGGCGAAAGTTACCCGACCGCGCCGGGACGATCGAAATCATCAAATTGAGATCAGTCGGTCTGTCGGTTTGTCGGTCAAACTCTGGCTGCCGTCGGTTTCATCAGCTGGTTGTTGGCTTTCCCCTGCGCTGGGGCCGATCGTGGCGGGGCGAGGCGGACCGTGTGACGTTTATGTAACTCCCAGGTCTCCCGGTCAGCGCAGGCGATACACACCCGGAGCCGGAGCCGGGGCCTGGGCCACAACCACCACACAAACCCACACCGGTGATGGCTCAGCACGATCAGGTTACTCCGGTTTTGGTTCGACCGCTGTACAGGGGGTGGACGTTGAAGAGTGTGGCCGGTTGTTTTGGCAGCACTCTTGGCGGGCCTTTTTTCTCCATTCGTGACACTTTCGTTTTCGACTCCATCTCCTTTCTGCCATTCGTTTCCTTTCTGCATTGAATGAAACAACGGCAGCAAAATAAGCAAGTTGTGGCCACACATCGATCTCCAACACGCGAATGATTTTCCCGAATGTGGTGCGAAGATCACCGTCGCCATCTTAGGTTTTTGGTGAATAATGAATTTCAGGCACAACGATGGACGCTTGTCCACGCCTGCTGACTTACTTTCCACGCTGGAGTTATGAATAGTGACACACATTTCGATCTCGCATGCTCTGCTGATGGTGCGTGCGCCCGGTTGCTCGCTTTCCCACCCACGGATGCTACAAGAAAAGCGGCCTGGTCCAACTCGATGCGGCATTCGATTTCGGAGTGTCATTTCGTGTCTCGAGATGGTCGGGTGGATTGTTTTCGGTAGGCGATGCTTAAAACATGTCTTCGGCACGGTTCCCTTCAATCCTGCCCCACCGGTGGGTTGGGTGTGCGCGTGTGAGCGTGTCTCTCTGTGCCAATGCGCTGATACGGCGAAGCTAGGAAGACAGCATCGGCACGGCGCGTGCACGCAGCGTAGCACTATTATAGCAAGTGGTCTGCGCAGTGCACAGCGGGGCGCCCCCTTTTGCACAATGTTGCTGCGTCGTCGAGCTGGCGCGCGGAGGCCTCCCCCCCCCCCCTGCGGCACCACTGGCTGTGTGTCGGTGTGCGTCGCCGGTTCAAACGCCAGTAGCACCAGCCGGGCTGACGAAATTAGATTATTCAACGCCAGCGCGGTGGAGGTATCGGATTTGTCAAGGTGTCTTGATTACGCACCGCCGTGGCCATATCAGGGGCCCAGTAGTCACTTTTCACGGGCCAATGGAGCACACACAAACACACACGACCGACGGTATGGTACTTTCATTTGGCCACCGTTCGCGGCGCGGTGTTCCACTCGGGCGCACTTATGTCATCCAGATGCTGGCCGAGCGTCCGCCGTCGGACATTCTTTCACCTGCCGTCGAGATACGCGCTGGCACTCGGAATCCAGTCTTGATTTAGGTCAGCGCTTTTGTTTCGTCTTTTTTTTTCTCTCTCTCTCTCTCTCTCCATTCCTCCGAGATTCGGTACGCCTTTTCCCATTTTCTACACAATGCAAATTGTGACGCGACTTTGCGGACGGCAGTCGAATTCAATTTTACTGTTAGTATCTGCGTGCCCCGAAACAAACGAAATGAGTTACGTACAACTAACACCAGAAAATTCCGAATGTTGATTTAGTGTCCACTATTTAAGCGACCGAATTTTACGACTAGGAATAAAATTAATGGTTACTAATTATTGTAATGAATGAAGCAGCGATTGGAACATACGATGGTTGAAAGGACGATCCTATATCCTAGATTCTGTCCATCCTTTCTTTACAGTCAGCTTCGTTGGTTCTGCTGGATCACTGACCTCTGAAATACCGATCTACTTAAGGCTAGAGAAGGAGAGAAAAAACCAACTCCAACACGACTTGCCATTTTACGTCACCGCGCATCCTCCACACTGTACTGGCTTGTTCCTTGCGCTTACCACGTCACTCAGCATCCCGCGCGATTCGCCACGCAGCTGCTGCTGAGTCACGATGGTGGTGCGCAAATTCTTGCTCATTAATTAACCTTGCCCCGGCTGCTTCCGCCCGGGCGCAGGAAATTTGTAGCCTACTCTGAAGGGGTTTTCCAGCGCTCTGTCGCACTTATTGGCGCTCCTTGAAAGATCTGCTTGAGCCTGTCTGCTGGCGTCTGGTTTGGCAAGTGCGAACGGAGAGTGTTGATTGCTGTGGCAGCAGAGGGAGCAACAAAAAAAAAACAACACAAAAAATACCTCACTTCTCCTGCAGCTGTTCAAATTGTCTGTTAACGATGTGAATGTATTTTGTTAAAAAGAAAAGAAAGAAGTTCGTAGAACACCATTTAACGTGCATTGACGTTCCCGGGAGGGGTGTGAAAAAAAAGCGCGACCCCACTTGGAAGGGACACTGTAACGTTACGGTAAAAAGTATTAGTAGCAGAAGTAGCAGAAGAGGTTTCCAAACATTTCTGTTTTTTACCTCCTTGGTCGAGTTAAACATTCAACTTGATTTTAACCCAAATTATTGTTCTTTGTCAACATGCTACCATGGTACGAATGTTTTAACATATTCGTCTTTACTCGAAAGACCTTGCTGTAGAAATAAATTAACGTGATGAAGAGAAATTGAAACCTCTAGAAACTCTCATGGCCGGTCGGTCTTCTCTAAACGGAAGTGATTTGCATTGCTAGTAGCTCACCGACACCCCTACACCTACATCGCGCACGCGTGAGCACAAACACGCACGACCCCCGGTTACCCTGAACGCGAAGCCCTCCCGGCAAGGAGATCCGGTGTCGACAGTAACGCGCAGTTGTAATATCGCATCGGCGCTTAAGTTCGCACCACATTGAATGAATATGACCCCCAGCCCCCACCCCGTTTCCGTTGGCGTTTCCGATCGGTGTGGAAAAGAAAATGGCGAATCAATCATGTAACCGGGGGACCCGAGGGCAGTCCCAGTAATAATTGTGAAGCTAAACTAAGGATCGATTCCCCGCCCAAGGATAACTCCACTGACTCGTCATGGGAAAACCCCCTGGGCAGCCTAGCGCCGGGGCGATTGATAAAATCACCGTTCGTCGATGCCGCCCATCGACGTCGGCATTACATCACCTCCCTTTCCTTACCCTGAGGCGATGTTGTGGATTTTGGTGGCCGAAATTAGGTCGAGGACACTGGAGCTGCCGACGACCGCGCCGGACAATGACGCCTTAACGCGCCACCGTGACCGCCGGCGAGGAATGCCAGGACGATAAACAGCCCCGTGCATTGTGCAGCCCCCACCCTGGAGGAAGGGCCAGTTGACTTAGACCCGGAGGCCCTTTTACCATCGTAATTTTACACACATAAAGTATCGGACTTTTGTTCCCAGCCGAAGGTGGAAAACATACTCCGGAAAGGGCGCCGGAGGGTTCCTTCCACCGAGTGGCGGGAGGCCAGCAAACAATAAACAGATTGTTTATTTAACCCAAATAAAAAAAAAGGGAGAAAAAAGATGGTGCCTCCAGTCAACAACCGTTCAATTCTGTTGAATCGGAAAACTGTGTTTCATTTTCATGACTTTTAGCCTCTGCTTAATTTAGGCCGTAAAGTAATTGAACCGCATGGAGGGAGGACTGACTTCGAGTGGCCAATTATCCAGAGGGAAGGATCGGAGTGATAGAAGATTGCATAACGCCACGGCACAGGCAGTGTTGCCAGTCTCCTCTTCTCAGGAGCCCGATCGGGGGATGTTTTCGAAAGGCCGTAAACTTCTGGACTCCCGAATTGGCGGAAGAAAGGGGAGTGCCCTGCAGAGAGATCCCACACAGCCAGGGAACGGCGGACAATGTTGTGGTTATGGACAGATATATTTTTACAACACTATTTCGCCAGCCTCGGACAGCCGGGTGCAGTGCGGCACGAGTCCGGCACACACACAGTGCGATTACGTACCGTGGCTACTTTGGGACCGCGAGGGGTGGATCGTTCGAGCGTGTGCGGTCGCTTGCAACACTTCCAGCTCACACCATGCCGCCCCCCAGGGGGGGGACGGGTGAGGCGGCCCGGAAAGGGCGAATGGAGTGACACGCGAAAGCGAAAGCCCAATGGCAGTCGGTCAACAATTTGTTCGGCGCTATTCGCCCTCTTGGCGCGCAGTAATGATGATCGCGCTTGATGAGCCCCGCGTGTGTGTGTCAGTGTGTGCGGCTGTATGTTGCCTCTGCCGGTGTGTGCGCATACACGCCGTTGATGCTGGTTGCCCGTCGCGACCGATAACCGCGGCGCGTGTTTGCGTCCCTCGTTTGCGACGCGCCGCGAAGGTCAACCGCGATTCGGAGCGAGGAATGATAAAACCCAGCTTATAACCGTTCTTCTGCCGTTTCGTGTATCGTGAGCCGTGATGCATGTATGCATGTATGTTTTCGTTCGTTTTTCTCATCCCCATTGGAGTTGTTCCTGGAACGGTCACCGTCTGGTGACGGTGCGCATCTTTACCTCGATCGATCGATCGATCCGTGGCAGCGCATCGGCGACACACGGCGCACAAACCATCGATAATGATACAAGTGTTTCGTAATTGTTTGCGAGAGTGTCCGAAAAAAAAAAAGACAGAAAGAAAAGAAGCCACCACGGAATGAGTGAGAACTGGTGAAGGGAAGATTGCGAGACGCCGTGGGCCATTTTCAGCAATTCGATTCCTTCGCTTCGGTGGAATCGAAACTTCGCGCTACTCCCACGCAAAATGCCGGCCGACCGACCGTTACCGAACAGCACGCTGACCGGCCGCATCCACACACACCCAGTCGGCACGGCCATTAGAGATAGTGTACGCCTTACACGGCGGAATGTGGACCCCGTTTCTGGGTCGATTTTCCATTAATTTTCCCCCACCCTTTGGTTTTCCAGCACGCGATCAATTTATAATACATTTGGCTATTATGTTTTCTTTAGGGTGTGGGTCACGATTGCCGTTGTAAGCTGTAAGATGAACCCAAAAAATCCAAACAAAAAGCTACTGGTTTAATGAGTTATAACGAAGGTTAACTAATTCGAGTTTAACCTGATTAGTGTAGTGAGTATTCATGTGAGAGTTGATCTATCAATTAGGAAAATAAGTTTTTTTTTTGGTTACTACTTTAACAACCTGTCAGTTCAGGAGAGATTGGTCACGAAGTTGTGATCTAACACAATTAATCATCCACAATCTCCGTAGTCGAATGGAGATTAATCGTTTTGTCGAACTGGCCGATGATTTGACTTTAACGTTTGTTATGTAATTCGTCTTATGCGCTACATAATGTTTGTAATATTCTTATGGGTTGAACACACTCTTCGCGCCGGAGTGGCATCACATGTGGTGGACAAATATGACGGTTGTGTATTGCTGCTAGAGGCGATGGTTCTCGTGATGCCAACAATCTAGAAAACATTTCACTGGAATACCTTGTCCGGCCGACAATAGGCCGGAGAATCATCGCGTCATTGCCTGAACGTGAGTAAGGAATTCAATTTGTCATACGATTTATGACACGGAACAAACTTATCACGGCTCTCCTGGGGGAGGGCAGATGGGTCGGATAATGAGCACGGGGTAGCCAGAGATCGGATTGATTCATATCGACGCGCCACAAGCTCCGCCAGCGCGAGTAATCAAGCCCGAAGGTCAAGCTTAAGTGTTCCAGGGCCCGGCCCACCAAACAAAGCCGTCGGAGGCCATTTGTCAGCGAGGGACCCAATCATCATCGGCGGCCGCGTCATCATTAGCCATCCGTCCGGTGAAGCAGAAACTGTCAGCGGCCGTCGGACAATAGGAAACCGTCGGTCGTCGGTCATGAACGGATCAATCGATCGAACGAACGAGGGTTGGGTCGAGGTGTTGGGACAACAAATCGATCGTGGCCCCCACCACCCAAACGAAACCGCGGCACTTCAGCGCACGGCCATCGATCGCCGGCCGAAGAAATGCCCGAACCAGCACCATCAGGAGGCCAACTTCTCCAGCTCCGGAGGCCTTGACATTACGTAACCGAGACACTGCCCACCGCGGCCTCGGTGCATCCATTAATTTCGCGGCCGCTGCTACGACCGGCGTGGACTTATATTGTCTCTCTGGCTGCTTTATGTTGCCACAAAATGCATCCCCTACCCCCGGCACACCGCACTCCCTCCGCCGCAACCCGCGAGAAAGCAAACTCCGGGCAATTAAAACCGAATTTTCAATAACCTTTTCTCGGGCCGCGGGCCCTGTTGCTTCACCGAGCCGAGTGTGTCCATTGTGCCGTGTCGGTTGAACCAGTTGCACTCTGCACCAGCGCGTCCTCGGCGTCGCGGTATCCACCGGCGAACTTTGTTACGCGCGATTTCGTGGGTTTTGACAATTCGTCACACCCACCCCCACCCAACACCACCACCACCAGCACCATCATCATCGCGCCGGAGTTGGTTTGGAGAGTGGCGTTCTTTGTTTTCCCGCTCTCTGCTTGAAGACGTGGAAAACGTGGCGCCCCTTGTGGTGCCCGGTGGAGGAAAGTGGTCAATTTGTTGTCGAAACGCCACACTGCGGTGGCCAGCGGTGGTGGTGCGGAGGTACGATCGATTTACGATCGAGCCTGGGGCAAGACGTAATTTTCCGTTTTCGGTATAAAATAGACTACACTTCCAATCGGTCTGCTCGGGTCAGGAGTTGGGGGCCTGATGGAAAACAGCCCAGCGAAAAGCAGACCTTTGCGGAGAAAAGAAACCTTTGTTCAGTTATAAGGCGTTTAGTAATTTTCAGGGTCCTTTTGCAGCGGTTGGTCCTTAGAAACGTTCCCAGCCCGCATTCTCTCGGAGTGTTTTATTCCTCGGTGTGTGTTTTGCAAACCGCACCAAGCGCTTACAAAGGATCAGCTTCGATAAATGCAAGTCATGACGAACGTTTCGATCGTTCCTTCCTCCGTGGAG
>JAOEFI010000003.1:34335774-34346310 GCA_034621735.1 Anopheles plumbeus
GATGCACAGATCAATCGTCGGTGCATTCAATTCAGTTCATAATCGATGAGTCAAATTTCTTGGTTCATGCGCTGAGCGTTTGTTCAAACGATAAGTGTTTGTTCAAACAAAAGCAACTGTCCTCAGTTGGAGGTATCCTGCCGTCAATTTGCACCTTGTTTCTATTGTTCTACCTAGGTGGTAGTCATCTCCTCCCATCGCAGGGTAATCACAACCATTAGTTGCATCCAATCAAGCGGTGCACCCGCAAACCATCGTGATGTTGATCTTTGTGCACATTACCGACAAACATTGGCAATCGTTTGATTGACACCTCTTTTTCCACAACCGTATGCGTGAACGTCGCTCCTGAAACGAAAGGCTGTTAGAAATCCTCCCGGGTTGAGGTCGCCCAACGTCGTGGACCGGCCAACTTCATCATTGCCGTCGTCATCGCCGTCGTGTGCAGGAATGTTGCGCTGTTGTTCGCTGCTGCTGATGAGGATTATTTAATTCGCTAGCCTTACATGGCCGCCCGACGGAGAGGCCATCTAACGCAAATGGACTCCCCGGCCCAAAGACGCACATAAATCTTCGGCACGTGATCGGAATGAAACCGACGATCATCCACGGCGGTAACCTCGAGCGAGTGTTCCTGTGCTACCAGCCGCTGATGCGCACTGTCGTTGGCAAACCGAGGAAAACAATCAGTCGAGGGCGTTTCTTTGGTGGCCAGACGCGGTTCTCCCCTACCCCTCTCCTGGGGCCGGGTCGAGGCTGCATGTTGGCACTCCGCAGTGCATCAGTAATCGAAACGGACTCGAGTCGAATTGCGCGAACGTAAATTCCTAATTTGCTTCAACATTTCATCTCTTCTTCTCCGTTTCTGCCACCGTTCTTGCCTGCCACGAGCAGTTATGGACTTTTAGGAGCATCCGGATGCGGTAAAACGACACTTCTATCATGCATAGTTGGAAGAAAGCGGCTAAACTCAGGGGAAATATGGGTGCTTGGTGGAAAACCGGGAACAAAGGGTAAGTTCAATCGAACGTTCGTCCCGCAAGCAGTCGAAGATGTATCTTTACTTCAATCTCTCACTCTCTCTCTCTCTGTGTTTGTTCTTGCAGGGTCTGGTGTGCCTGGAGCGCGCGTAGGTTATATGCCACAAGAGATAGCTTTATACGGGGAGTTCTCCATCCGCGAGACGATGATGTACTTCGGCTGGATCTTCGGCATGCACACGTCGGAGATCGCCGAGCGGTTACAGTTTTTGCTCAACTTCCTCGATTTGCCATCGGAGTCTCGGTTGGTGAAGAATTTGAGGTAGGTACCGCAGAGGCCGACCGTTCCGCAAAACATTCTTCTCACTAGTCTCTTTCCCTCGGCATCCTTTTAGTGGTGGCCAACAGCGTCGTGTGTCGTTCGCCGTTGCGCTGATGCACGATCCGGAGCTGCTCATTCTCGACGAACCGACCGTCGGTGTGGATCCACTACTTAGGCAAAGTATATGGAATCATCTGGTACACATCACCAAGGCCGGCCAGAAGACGGTCATCATCACGACGCACTACATCGAGGAAGCCCGACAAGCACACACGGTAATGGGATACTGTGGTCTACTGAAGCGATCGGGAATATTTCAAACGCACCTCTTTCCCTCTAGATTGGTCTGATGCGATCGGGACGACTGCTGGCGGAGGAGTCCCCCGCTTGCCTGCTGTCGATGTACCGCTGCAGCAGCCTGGAGGATGTCTTCCTGAAGCTGTCCCGCAAGCAGGGCCAAGCCAATGTCGCTCCAGCCGAGCTGAACATCAGGTTAGTTACATGCCCTCCGAAGCCTACTTAGATCGGCTAATCGTTTGAATGTGGCATCACAGTAACCGGGTTCAACTCCTTTCGCATTGTAGCAACAACATTTCACTGTCGGCACTAGCGTTCGGCAACAAAAAGGACAACCCAGTCTACGTCAGCCAGGAGAGCGGGGTGGTAGGGCTCAACTTCCACCAGAGCAAGGAGGTGCTCATCACTGACAGTAATGGATCCACCATTGCTGTAAGTATTGTTTCTTCTTTCCCGCTAGAGTCAAGATCAGGCGATTGTAATTATCGGCTAAGTTTGTACTCGTCGTCGGAGTCCTCGGATAGCTCCATTTCAATTGGAAATCTGTTTTTCAATCGCTTCCAGATCAATGGACTCAACGGATCGGCCCCGGGTGCAATAAGCCAAGCAGTGGAATGCGACAACTGCACCGAGTGCTCCGGTTGCTCGAATGTAAGTTGCTGACTGCCACCGTCACCTCTTCAACTAGTCGTTGACCCACCTCCTTCATCTCCTCCACCTATCGAAAACAGTTTACCTCGAAAGGCAAGATCCGCGCGCTGCTGGTGAAGAACTTCCTGCGCATGTGGCGAAACGTGGGCGTGATGCTGTTCATCTTCGCCCTGCCGGTGATGCAGGTGATCCTGTTCTGCCTGGCGATCGGACGCGACCCTACCAACCTGAAGATGGCCATCGTAAACGGAGAAATGAACACGACCATCGGCGCGGACTGCGTGTTCGATCCTGGGTGTAGCTTCACGAGCCTGTCCTGCCGATACCTGAGCCATCTGAATAGCACGATAGTGAAAGAGTACTACAGTGATCTGGACTCGGCGTTGGACGCGGTACGCGAAGGAAACGCTTGGGGCGCACTGTACTTTACGGACAACTTTACCGATGCACTCGTGGCGCGCATTGCACTCGGTAAGCTCGAAGCGTCAGGGAAGTTTTGTTTTCTCTAGACTCATCTGAATGTATCTTTCTAAAGGACGGGATGCGGACGATGAAACCCTTGATCAGTCGGAGATTCGCGTGTGGCTCGACATGTCCAACCAACAGATCGGCATCATGCTGAACCGAGACCTGCAGGTGGCGTACCGCGAGTTTGCCCAACAGCTGCTCCGAGTGTGCGACAACAATCCCAAGCTCGGGGACGTCCCGATTCAGTTCAAGGCTCCGATCTACGGCACCAACGACCCATCGTTCACGGACTTTGTCGCTCCTGGTGTGATTCTAACGTAAGTCGTGAAGTCCCCGAAAAGAGAATCCCACTTTTAAACAAACCACATGAACGTATTTTGTTTTTCCTCGCAGGATCGTGTTCTTCTTGGCGGTTGCGTTAACTTCCTCGGCGCTGATCATCGAACGTACCGAGGGACTGCTGGACCGATCGTGGGTGGCGGGGGTAACGCCCACCGAGATCCTGTTCTCGCACGTAGTCACCCAGTTCGTGGTGATGTGCGGTCAAACAGCGCTGGTCCTGATCTTCATGATCGTGGTGTTCGGCGTGACGAACAATGGTGAGATCGCCTGGATCGTGGTGCTGACCATTCTCCAGGGCCTGTGCGGAATGTGCTTCGGGTTCGTCATCTCGGCCATCTGCGAGCTGGAGCGCAACGCCATCCAGCTCGCCCTCGGCTCCTTCTACCCGACGCTGCTGCTCTCGGGCGTCATCTGGCCGATCGAGGGCATGCCGCTGGTGTTGCGGTACATTTCCCTCTGCCTGCCGCTGACGCTGGCCACGACGTCCCTCCGCTCGATACTGGCCCGCGGCTGGAGCATAACGGAGCCGGACGTGTACATGGGCTTCGTCTCGACGATCGCCTGGATCGCGCTGTTCCTCGTCGTCACGATGCTGGTGCTCAAGTTCAAGCGCGGTTAAGCCTTCCCATAGCGCCCTCTAGCGGTACTGGGAAGAGGCATTTTCATATAATTTTTATTTTCTTCTTCCGGTTTCTCTGTTTTCATCTACTACGAAAACACACCACTTGTGACCGACTCGGGTACTTGAGAACACGATCCAATCGATGCACGATCATTTAACGAGCGTAAAAAAAAACTACGTGGGAAGAAACGAAGCACCACGAACGATGGGTGGTGTCGGGGGAAGAAGAAAAAACCTGCAGAATTTGCTCAATCTTACATCTGGAAATCTTTTCATCAGATTCTTGATTCCCTTCCACACTATTGTTTCCAAACGCACCTTTTTATTAACCATATGTAGGTAAGAAACTCCGGTTCCAGTTACCGAGACGATCGCACTGGAGACTCGTCTACGGCGGCTTTATCAAACTGTTTGCTCGTCTTTGCACCTCGTCAACGAGCGAGCCATACCCCACGTATAGCGCGAATCCTTTCAACTGCTAGGTGGACTGGAATATTTAAATCAAACATCCGGCCACCGGCGTGCTGTCTTTTGGTTGCGTTGCGAACGAAAGGATAGTCGATTTATAATGGAACACGAATGAATGTTTTGGCGTGAAAGTGCTTTGGATGATCGAGTAGATATGAACGAATGTAAGATACCACTTTGGAGGTGTCGAGTGAATGACGAAGAAAAAAATCAATTAAGAATGCGTTCGTGTGGCTGAATCATAAGTATGAGTAATGGGTGTGGGTGTATTTTCTGCACGGACATGAAGAAAACGAAAAGGGAGAAAGTGACAAAAAAACTTATACACGAACGCGTCAATGTGAACTGTGATTGTAAAGCAATGAGGAAAAGCTATTTCATTAATTTTTTTTTAATAATTTCTATCATTATTATACCAGAGTATTGTGTATTAATCATATGGTGTAATTCGAAGGATCAAACTATTTTTTTTTATGCATCAGCACGCGCCTGCACTTTTGCATATCTATAATATATACTCCACAAACAAGTTTGTTTATCTTGTTTCATAGTACCGAAGCAGATAGATACAGGCATGGAACAGCATATCGAACAAGTGAGAACAGCATTATAGCGTGCAGAAGAATTGCTGATGTTGCTGAACATTCTTCACCAATACCGTCCCACATTATTCATTATATCCATCCCATCTTGCTCCGTTTGCAGAAACAATCGAGCTACAGTTAAAAGTGTCGGCCAAATTGACGACAGGATTTTTCTCCAATATGCTTTACTATTGTGTTTCCGACTAATTATAGTATTTTTTTATCGAACGTGTAGTTCTGTCGTAAAAAAATACGCCTTTTCTTGGCTTCTTGCTAGACATCGTGTAACATCGTCTTTGTCCCTTTTCGTCGTATAACAATGTTAGGAATTTAAACTCGTTTTAAGAATACCCTATCAAGGACATGTAAAGGCAAACTGTAATTTTAACGGCGACACAAACTCACATGGAAAAATGCTGAATGCATAGTAAAAACTTTCTTTGAGGACAAGAGGCTTTCAATGCGCATGAACCATCATTTATGCTTTGTCCTGGCAGTGGCTTCGTGTACCTTTTACCTTGCTTTTCCTGTTATTATTTTTTTTTCGAAGCACGTGTTCTCCGACTGACGTACGGAAACATCACTAAATCGGAAAAATGCTGTTCTGTTGCTCCCTTTTTCCAACATCAGCATCCACCGTTTGGGCACAGCTTGCGCAGCTGCCCAAGAGGTTAACTTTAAGGACGCATTCTTTCGCGGGCAAGCTGGCAACGAAAGTGGGCAAAAGTAAAGCGAAACACCATATAGTGCTCTCAGCGGCGTTGAGAGCAACTCTGCATAGGGTTAGTGCCTGCACAGGCAAAGGGACAATGCCAATTGGCACGGGAAGCATAACAAATACACGTACTTGATGTATACATTATTTTGGGGGTAAAAAATCAAACACGGAAGAAGGAAAACATTACATAAAACACGGACAATGAACTAATATTAAAATATATGTTGAAATAATGTTTCTTTTCTGTTTGTCGCTTGTGCTTGACAACATGGGCGTCTCGAGTCGATACCGAGATGCGAAACATTACCAAGGGTGGGCTTGTACAACAACGCCAACAAGTCAGACACAAACACGAAATCATGTACACACAGGATCGAATATTAATGGAGTTAATGAAGATGGCTAGAGCAATAGGAAGAAAACCCCTAAGCGGTGTACAATGTATCTGTGGAGGAAAAATAAAAAGAATGTCAATAATAATAAATAAAAAATCGAAAAAAACGATCCAGCATCGGTGATTGTTGTCTATGTTGATGACGAATTGAGGGAGTTGGAAGCCTTTTCATTCGCCCTGAACCATTGCTATTATAGTTAAGTACAACTATCTCTCATGTTTCTGCTAAATCTATTTCCTGAAAATGATCAACAAAAAACTACAAAAGTATGTATAAAAACTGTTAATGGAAACTTTAGATTAAAAAAACTGTGCACCGATTTTTTTTGTAAATTTAGCTTGCCCATGATCATCAGGAAATTGACTGCAATGATTTACACCTAGTCATCACACGTTTGAACCATTCAGAATGCAGCGGGAAATGGTAGAATAAATGGAAGAATAAATGGTAGCATCCTCCCCCGCCACCCACCTTTCGTCTGCTGTGGTGAAAGCTGTACTTTCTCCATTATACTCTAGCTTAGCGTACCTGGCACTGCAACTTTAGCTCGTAACTCATAATAACGAACAGCTCTGGTCGCCTTTCAGCACAGGTAGGGGTGCAAATTGTCGACAGTTCCAGTTGGCTGGATTTAACATTTTAATGGGCTGAAGCGATGCGGATGGGGTGGATATGCCGATGTTGCACATCAATCGGTCATTCGTTTGGAGGTGTTGACCTGTGTGGTTGCTAGTGGCGTACACGGAGAGCAGAAAATGTTTTGGCGCCTTTCAACGCTTCTGCTACTCCTACAGTGTTTTGCGATGGCCCACCTGCTCGGCTTTAAGCTGGGCAACTCGTGGCCACTGTGTCCTGCCAACGACAATCGACTGCTATCGCTGTTCAACCTGCTCTGCAACACCACCCAAACGGCAACGATCACAACCCGTGATGCCTGTTACGGGTGCTTCTTCCGTGCTGGAGCACAGGTGGCCGGTCCAAGTCAGCTAGCCGCCATCAGTCAGTGTGCTTCGTTGTACCTCATAAACACCAGCTATGCTGTTTGTGCAACTAACTTAGCAGTAAGTAGAAGCAAGTAAGACTATGGCATATTTAAATTATTTTTCAATCCTACCTACAAGGGTATCGTGACGGGGTTTCGTCCCATAAACCTTCCCTCGGCTGGCGTTTCTACGACAGATTGTTATTCAGGACATTGTGAGTTTGTGCAGTGTGTTCGAAGGATTAATGGCAACATGCTCATCAACCAGTGTATCCTGGCGACACTTGTGAATCGCGATCTTAACGTGGAAGCCCAGCGTGTTGGATTCTACGTAAACGCCACATCCTGCATCCTAGCGCGGGCCCGATGTAATTCGTACAATCCGATCACCGGACAACTACAAATCCCGCTGAACACTCCGGCGGGAACAATAGGAAAGACTGGCTCAAATTCGCTGCAAATATCGGCAACTGGCGACATCCGAATCATATCGTTTCCAATGAAAGTTGCCGTTGGAGATGCGTTCTGTTCGTCTCGGACGTTTCTCGACCAATCGACGTTTGTAAATTCCATTTGTTGATGGACTCCTAGTGTTCTAAACAACAGCCGTGATTTTATTTTAATGATATTTGTTTGCTTGTAATAAATAGTACTTCGGCAGACCATATAGTTTATTCGGAATATGTTTTGTTTTCAAATTTTAGTACTAATGAAATAGATTTTTCAATCTCTTTGAACTTGTGAATTTATAGCGCACTGAAACATTTCATACGATGCAGAAATGTGTCATATTGCGATAGTGTTTGTTAATTATTACCAGCCGAACCCAACCCAACCGCATCAAGTGTAGCTACACATTTGTTTACATTTGTTCATCATGCTGCAGCAGGCACACATCACAAACACCACTAAAACGGGGATATCAACACGACGTTTGACAGCTTGTTTTCAACCCTCGAATCAATTGACAACCGTGCAGCTGAGAAGAAAAAAACACAAAGAAATCTTGACTCATCCCGTAAAATTGGTGAAAATTTTCTGCTCTGCTGGTACTTCCGAGGGTTTTCCTTTGCCGCGAGGCTGAATCCACCCGGAGTGGCCAAGTGGCCTTCGGGTGCAATGGATAAGCTTAATCCGTTCGGGGCACTTCAACGTGCAATCGAAGCGCTAAAAACTACGGAATGTAGCGCGAAAGAAAAGGTGGGCCACTTCGGTCAAATCAGTGAGACGATTGTCAACATTCGCCCCGGCACTTCCGTCGCCAATTCACCAAGCTACTATGCTCACCTCAGCAGTGCGATTGCGGTGCTTATTCTGTTTTGCGAGGAGTCCGACTCGGGCGTCCGTATGGCTGCGGAAGAGAACCTGGCGCGGATCGTGCGCCACAGCGAATCCACCGGAAACATCATACGAGTGCAGCGAGATCTGTACCATGAAATCAAAAAGAATGGCAACGAACGATCGCTGCGTATTGCGCTGTCAATTTTTGCGCACTACTGTGACACCATACGACAGCGGAAAGCGCGGACATATGCACAAAATTTGCTGCCATGTATCTATTCCATATCCAAACGTCGTGAGTTATCGTTGCTGGAATGTTTGTGCTCGTTTACGGAGGTTTTCTGTCAACAGCTCGAGAGTTACTTGACTGACGGTGAGGTGCTGAAGATGACTGAACTGTTCCTGGAAGATCTCGGGTCGGATTGTGCCACCAAGCGGCGCTGTGCTGCTAGAAATACGCTTACATTCGTGCGAGGCTCTCGGAATCCAGAATTCTACGCCAACAATGCATTCAACCGGTGCATTGAGCAGCTGCTGAAGTGTGGCCAGCTGCAGCAGCAACCGAACACCGTCCTCGGTGTGATGGGATGTTTCCGGGCCATTCTACCAATCGTGTTGCGAAACTGTAGCGTAGAAAAGGCTGTTGAAACGTTCGACTTGTGTTTACACTTTCTGCGCGAGGGCTCACACACCATTATCAATGCCACACTGGAAGTACTTTTGGTCATATTGGCCAACGTACAGCCGGCCGTAAGGAAGGTGCTCTTATCGGAACAGTGTGATCATCGACGAATGCTCCTGAAACGAAAAACGCTAAAAAATTCCATCTTCAAGCTGAACCCCAGCGAAAGCTTGCTCTCTTCCCGGAAGTCCAGCACCGACGCACGGTCGGACTATTTGCTGCGTCCCGGCTCCCTACCGCTCTCATCTACTCCAATCAAATTTCCACCCCCCATAGATGATCGCTCGCTGGCCTCCGCCTCCGACATTGAGCTGGATTCTCTGAAAAGCATGGATCTGGACACTGAAAGTCGTACCGCTCCGGCCCTCCAGCTGGAATGCTCTGGACTGTCGGAACAAGGCATTGGGCACAGCTCTTCGGCAGCTCCCGCAGCAGACACAATCTCGCTGAAGAGCCAAAAGTCGACCGATTCGATCGGTTCGTTTCTGAACACGCTCCTCACCAACTCGAATGCTGCCGAATCGGTGACGAAATTTTTTCGCAAATCCATCGACAAAGCTCTGCCCGACGATGGAGACGAGGACCGGCTGTCGATGGAATCTATGGCCAGTAGTTACATGTCGTCGAATGCGGAAACGATCCGGGCGGAATTGGATGTGACATTGGAAATCGATCTAGACACCGATCCGGCGACCGTGATTGTGCCTGCACCCATTTCCACACCAACACCCTCAAGGGACACATTGGAAGTGCCGCTCAGCTGCTCGATGATCGCTGATGATCCTCCCGAGAGCACGAAGGAGCTTTTCATCGGTGCAATATACGATCAGAATCTACTGGAATTTACTATGCGGCTTGTATGCTCTCGATTTCTTCTTACCGGCAACCAGTACGACTTGATTCCGGATTCACTCGTACGCGTGTCAGTCAAGAGTCTCTCAATGCAGATCGTAGCTGCATGCGTTCGTTTGAAGCCTGAACTTCTCTGCCTGCCACTGGAAAAGGATGCATTCCGAGAGGAATACGCGGTGGTGGAAATTTTGAACCTCGAGGACGCAATAAACGAACTCTCGCATGAAACAGGCATCGGCGAGGATCAAACAGATGGCGGGATGGCCATTGCGACGCCGCTGCGAGAAGAACCACAATCCGATTTCCTGGAAATGAAGGAAGATCACTTCGGGGAATGTACCAGTACGACGTACTTCGAGTATTTCTCGCCCATGTCGCTTAGCCTCGATCAAGGCTTGAAGTCAAAATTGAAATCGATCGAAGAAAACTTCTCGATCGATAACAATGAAAAGCTAAGCCGTGATCTCGACGCTATCCTTTCGCAATCGGAACCAGGGCCCGGGGCTGCTGTCCGTAGACGAGAACTGCTTGTAGTGCCGAAGGTGATAACGGCTGCCAAAAATGAAACCCGTTTCGGACGGTCCCCCCAAACGGAGGGCGACAAGGTTCTAACGGCAATGAGCGTTTCGGACCGCAAGGAGTTTGAGGACGAACAGCAACAGTTGCTGGCCGACGTGTTGCTGTTTTATGACAGCCCGGACCCGACCCTCCGGGGCAATGTGCAATTAATAGTTGGTAACTATCTGCGGGCCGCAATCGATTCCGCCGGAAGCTACCCAGACTTTATTCGTACAAAGGTGCCAAGCACCATGCAACCTTTTCTTAGCGAAGATAAACTGCTACAAGTAGTGGTACAGGTAAGCACAAACGCCGTCAATAATCGGAACTGCAG
>JAOEFI010000003.1:34346410-34361119 GCA_034621735.1 Anopheles plumbeus
GAACTGCAGCTGCAATGGTAATCTGTTGTTTGGAAACTAATTCAAAATGTCATCATTTCAGGGACTCTCTGATGAAATTCACACGGTTATAAACCAAGCACTTTCCACGGTGGAACTGTTTTTCAACTGTTATTTGCAGAGTCAATCTACTTTCGTTCCGAATGACCGTTCTAAACAACGCACTAAGCAAGCACCCAGTATTCCTTTCCAACCACGCACTGAAAATATATTTTTGAATAACATCGCACCAACAGCGAGAACATCACAATTCGTCGGCATCATCCTTGATCGGCTAATGCTACTTTCCCAGAACAGATACTGGTTGGTCCAGTGCAAACTGTTCGATGTACTGATACAGCTGGATTTTGACTGCATCGAGGTGCTCGGTCTCCAGGGTTCACAGGTTCGTGCCACCTGCCTCGATCAACTTCTAGCCGGGCTGGGAGACGGTGATGGCCGCGTGCGTAATCACGCTAGCGAACGATTGCTGAAGTTTATTGAATGCGATTTGCACACCCGGGATCAGTCTGCACCACCGCAGACCATTGTAGGGGATTTTGTCAATCAGTATGTCCTCAGTACATTCGCGGTCCCTTTCGATCGAAGGGGCTACAGGATGCTAAATCACTCTTCCCGGGATAGATGTACGCCAACCACGGTCAGTCGTGTACTGTTCAGGATAAGCAACTTGCTATTGAAAATAGGCGACAAAAATCTGCAGGTACTCATAAAATGGGAAATGGGTTTCACAAAAACATTCCATTTCAAGTAACTTCTCTATCATTTCTATTTCAGTCTGGAATTATCAACTTTCTGTGGATGTTTCTCTCTAAATACAACCCTTTTGATTATGTGGAGCTGTGGAATGAGTACAATTTGATCAATGTGCTCCTTAGTTTGTTGATGGAGATGAACGGTATCATCCTGGATATTACTTCGCATACGGACTTATTGCGAATTTGTTCGCGGCTGCTAGTTGGTAAGTAATAACAAGAAAACGTGGATGGAAGAACATTTTTATCCTCATTGCAAGAGTTATAATACAAACATTCCCTTGGCTCCAGTGGTCGTGTCTTCCCGTGTTCCAAGTACTTCCGCGGACTACGAAGTTATAAATAAGTTCATCATTCACCTACTGAAGCTACTGAACATTTACCATCATTTGTTTAACAACATTGCACCGATTGTTATAAATCGTGGGCAGAAGACGGACCTGTTCATGAACACCAAAGAACTGCAGCAGATCAATTGCTTCGGGTACTTTGGCAGCGATCACGTGTGCATGAAACTGTACCACCAGGTGCGCAGCTCTCTCGAAATCTATCGTATCACGATCAATGCTGAAGCGGGACAGAAGCTGTTTGAGTACTTGAGGGCGACCCTCGAAGCCCTGTGGACGCTGTTGGAAATGAAAACGCTCTCAACCATGACTAATGGGATGAAGTTTGTGGAGGAAGTATTACGGTACCTTCAGTCCTTTCTCCACCTGGAACCAGACCACTGTATTCAATGTACGCGCTTTCTGTTGAGATTCATTTTCCACGCAAACTACGTTAATCGCACATCGGAGGTGTCGTACTTCCGCAAGGCGTCTTTATCGGAGGACCCAACCGAGATGCCCTCGGAGGAGTTCTTCGTGCGGTATTACGATTTCTGCAAGGCGAAGTCGAAGGTGGCGATGGCGGATGTTGGTGCCTACGTGAAGCTTTTCGAGCCGCTGGTGATTGCATGTCTGAAAATTTTCTCCAAAGTCAGCTCCCCTGTGCAGGCAACCATTCTTGAGTTGTTGTGCCAGTTGTTGGATTTCAACATCAACTACCAACTGCTCGATGCGAGCAGTGCCTTCGTAGAGTCAATTTTCAAGCACATCGAACACATCGAACGGGGCACAGTGGACGATTCGGTGGCTCTAATGCGGCAGGTGGTGCGCTTCCTCTTTCAGCTGAGTGGAATGGCGCGCGAAAAGCCACTGGTTACGATTCCCAAGATCATTAACATCTGCGACAATCTACTGGCCAATAACACCATTCGGCGTACGGCACTCGCCTCCGTGCAAGCGCTCTCGCACGAAGTGTTTCTGTTGCGTCTTACTGGGAAAACGGTGTCTCCGAAGGTTTTCGAAGTGGCCGAGTGTATCACGCAGAAGGAGGTGGTGCTGAACATGCTGATCAAATTCCCTGATGAGCTGACCGTGTATCGGATTGTGCCGATGATAATGTCCAGCGAGCGGTTGCATGATGGCGAAAATTCGCAGGCCGTTGACTGCGATCTAGACATTCTTACCGCTTTGCTGCAGGTGCTCGGCGAGGCAAAACTCTCGATGAAAAGTGACCAAGACTACACCACGGTGCTGCAATTGATGGAATGTTTTAGCAGGAACGTATTGCTAGAAAGCAAAACCGTCCTGCGATTCGTAGAAATTCTATACATCATAATCGCCAATGAGTCGTGCAATGTTTTGCAGAAAGTAATCTACGGTGAACTGATCGTACGGCAGGTTTTCCAACGCACGGAACAAAAGTTCCTTTTGAATCACATCGGATTATACCTTCGCAAAGCACGGGCAGGATTCGACGATGAAGCCGATGAAACAAATGATCGACCGGAGGAACACCCAGACGACGTCATCCAACAGGCGGCACAGAGTTTGGCTCGAGTGATGGTTCAATATTTGCGCGAGTGTTTCGCCAGTCTCGAGGAGCTTCAGCTGACGCACAGCGCGACGGAAGAGAGTGTACAATTCTGCAATAAAGCAGTAAAGCGATACATTGATGCGCTGAGCCATATGACAGCGTTCGGAGACATCAGTCGCGCTCTGGCGGAACAGATACCACTGGAGTTAATCCATTGGCGCAACTTACCCGAGCCGATCGCCCGACCGTTGGTGGATTTTCTTATCAGGCATGACTATGAGATGGAACTTGTGCTCTCACTTATCCGCAACGGTACGTACAACATACGGAACGATCGATTGGTCACGATACTGGTGGAGGTGCTGCTGGAGCGGAAGCCAAACGAAAGCAAATGGGATCGAAACGAGGTGCAAGCCCTTCTATCGAGCGAAACGCACCTTCTGGCCGCACAGTTCCATCCCCTATTGCTGTGTCACATTACGGACGAAAAGTTTTCGAAGCAAATCGTCCAAACCATCCTTTCCGGGATCGGAGGAAAGCTGTCCAGCGTTCACTTCACACTGCTTGATAAGGCACCCGTCACAACACTTTCGATTATGTGTAATCGGTTGACGGATTTGCTCGGAACGGTAAACATCGTTACGTCGCGCAACGCTGCCCTGATACTGGGCCACAAGCTGGATGCGTTGGTGCAGCTCGGCGCGGAAGGGTTGCGAGACAGCGGTGTTGTGCCCGTTCTGTCGGAGGCAGATTTCACTTACCTCTACTCGACTTTTTCCTGCGATCGAAAGAGAAAGTTTCCGAAACTGTTCAAAACACTGTCGCAACTCAAGCAGTACTACGACTCCACCGCCGCCAGATTGGAGGATTTGTCGCTGTCGGCCGTCCCAAAAATCGACGTGCAGACGCTGAGGGATCTACCTATTGATGAAGCGTGGTACTTGAAGCAGGTGAGCTACCACTGTACCGGTGACTCCTACACAAAGCCACGAAACATAGCGAAAATGTTGCACGAAATCAAATCGGAGAGTAAGCTCATTAATCTTCTCTCCAGCGGCTCGCTGAACGTTCGTCTTTTGCGTGATACCATTTCCGTGGCGTTCGAGAGCATGTTCCACGCATTCCGTACCGACTGTGTGCAGTTCAATCCGCACCTGAACTATCTTAAGGTGCACCCGATGCTGAAGGTGGCTCTAATCGTGCTGATGCGAAAGCTGAGCGATTTCGGCGTAGACTCGAAGAAGGAGGAAGTGGCGGCGAAAGTAAACTGTGCCGAATCCGTCATCTGCTTCCTGGAGTACCTGACCCGGCTGGAGCATCTCTGTCTGTTCTACATCGAAGGCAAATTTATCGATCGTTTCATCAAGGAGCATCTGCTGAAGTCGAACTTCTTCGAAACACTACTCACGTTCGGCAGTGTTTGCGCTCGGGCGCTGCAGCAGGAGCCGCCGGAGAACGCCACCCGCATCGAGCTGTATCTGCGCTGCATCGGGGCCATTCTGCAGCAGCGATATCTTTGGAACGAGCTCAACCAAAACGATCGTTACCAGGACAGTGTCGGGCTGTACATTGAAATGATGTACACACTAAGCGAACGATCGCTTCTCGATGATCAGTTCTTTGTGCGACGGCGCCTTCCGGAGGTATTTCGCTCGTTCGTGGGAAGCGAAGGCCCTGCAATGGATGTCTACCTGAAAGCGATTGCCATAGCGGAGTTTATCACGAATCCCAGTGCAATGTCTAAGAAACTTTCGTTAAGTTCAAAGCTGTGTCGCCTGATCGAAAAGGTCGCAATTTCGCTGCTCAAGTTGGATCGATTCTACCCATACGCACTGACACCGATCGAGCTGTACGATTGCTATCAATCGCTGGATGTGCAGGAAAATGGCTATCCGAAGCTACCCTCGGTACCGATAGAGCACCTTTACGATGTGGAACTGTTGGAAATGTTTCTAAAAAGGTAGGGAGTGCTGAGCGAGTGCCTTTTATTGACATTCTAGCTTTGCCTTAATCTCACCACCTCTTTTTTGTCTCTAGGATGAACATGTTTGGATTCTCATCACGGCACCAGTTCGAGGAACTGTTCATGTCGCTGATGGTACTGTTGAATCGAACAGAGGATCCAATGCTGGTGAGCCCGCTTGAGCAGCGGGAAATCAAAAACATGTGCCTGCAGGCGATGATGAGTTTGCTTCTGTCGTGCTACCACTATCCCTGGATTGGTTTCAGCGCGGGCAAATTTCACCACTCTACCCGCAATCCAAAAATCAAATGTGATACAATTGGGTATGTATTTGTGTTTGAAGCTACTTCGAACGTGTTGGTTTTCTTATTAAACGAATAGTACTCTTTAACTAACGACCGTTATTTTTCTAGTTTAAAAAAGCTGCACAACATTCAACTATTCATTCCACTGAGCAATGTGTTTTATCAGCCCAATCTGGAACGCCGCCTACTGATCACGGCCACGGATGATCTGCACTCCACGGACGACAGCAGCGTCGGCACGGTTCGGTTCGATCGCACCCAGCTGTCGTTGGATTACTTCTGGGAGATTATAGAGCGCACGATCGATCAGGGCGGAGTAATAGTCCCGGGCGAGTCACTGGCCGTGCGCAATAGGCGGTACTTTGTGGAGAAAAGTAACATCGACGTCACCAGCTCGATGCAGTTGATCTACGACGTGTTTAAGCAACTGATTGAGGACGAACCGGCGCTGGTGCTGCCGCATCTGGTCTATTTCTGCGAGATCGTCGAAAATCGGGAACAAATCTTCTGGTTGAATCAACTGCTCTTGAAGCTGCAGGAGCGCATCCCGATGGAGGATAGCCTATCGCAACAGGTGCGACACTGAATGAAGCCACTTCGATGAGCGGAGAAAGATATTTACTTTAAACGACATTTTTCATTTCCTCAAAAACAGCACATCATATACCTACTGTGCCGTTTGGCCGCCCTGCTCGTGCCAACCATCGCAGAGCTGACGCACCTGTGCACGATTATCCCGACATATCTGAAGAGCACCCAGCTGTACATCAGAAACGCTACCCTCCAGGGGTTGATCTGTCTGCTGGAGTGTCTGGTGAAAACAAACTCCTCGATCGGCGCACTGAATGACGAACTGCAGCTAGTGCGCAACGTGATCGTGAACTACGTCGTGAAGCACGGCATTATCGAGGAAAGCTCGGGAGCGTTCAGCGATCTCCACACCAAGCTGGTGTGGACGCTGAACTTCTACCTAATCGAGCACACGTCACGCTTCGTGCCGGACTGCAATCTGCTCTCGAACAGCATCATCTCGGCGAACAACATTCTCAAGCGGACGACCAATTTGGAGATCTATTTGTGTATTTTGAATGTAAGCCTGTAAACTATACTATTTCTTAAGCTTCTGCTACTGACATATTCTTTCCTTTTCGGTCGTAGGGGCTAGAGCGACTGATCATTAGCCGGCGGGTGGCACGGACGCTGCATGAAAAGATCGAAAAGCTTGCGATAGATCTGGTGAAGATCGACAACGAGATGTTCTCCCTGTCCGCGCTGAAGCTGCTGGTCACGTGTGTCTACAGCAGCTGCAACGAGCAGCTGGAAAGCACGGAACGTTGCAACGGTATCGTGCAGGACGAACCGGACATCATCGTGCAGCAGATTGACAAGATCGAGATCCTCTTTGCCAAAATTCGTACCACCACGCCCCACGGTGCCAAAGTGTTCGGCGACGTGCTGTGCCAGCTGATACGCGATCTACTTCCGCCGAACGAGATCCTCACGAAAGTGTTTAAGGAGCTGATGCTGAACCAACCGAACCCGGACATTATCGCCGGCGTTACGTTTCAGCTGTTCCGGTCCGCCATCGATGCCTCCTACCTGGCGCTGCTGCAAGAGTGGCTGCTCTGCTCGCTGCCAAACTTTCTCGCCTTTCCGCAGGTGAACAAATCCGTCTGGTGCTTGACCGTCATCTTTCTGTCGGCTTCGCTCAACCAGCATCTGATCAAGCTCCTTCCGGAGGTGCTGTCGCTGCCATCGTACCAGCAGCTGAACGAAAGAGAGATCAACAACTTTATCGTGTCCGCGAAAGACTTCTACTATCGGCTCGACGCGAGCGGCGGTCAACGGGCAAAATTCAAAGAAATATTCCAACAGCACGATTCCTTCGTATTCCAATGCCTGGTACGGTGCTTGTAAAAAGCAGAAAGCACCGTCTGCTAGGTAGCGTGGCGATAGCTAGCTTCCTCAACTATCATTCGAGGAAGAGCAAAATATCGCCGTTTTGTAGAACCAATTATTATGGCATTTGATTATATTATGCGTTTGATGTTAGTATGTTTTCGCATCTTGATCCACACCTGTTGAATAGTTATCGTATGATGTTATTTTTTGTCCTTTTTTAGTACGTTACCGCTATTGTAAATCGATTTAATAAACATTGCTATAGTCATTACAGTGCATTGTGTTTTAATTCGATTATTTAAGAACTTCGAAAAAATTATCCAACGGTATTTAAGTGAAAAATCTACCGTTTAAATAGAAGTGAAGTACCAGGCGTCTCCATCGGAAAAATCCAAGTTCGGCTCAAATTGATAAATATTTGTCACACATTGTCTCCCTTTGATATACAGCAATAAAAAGCGTTATTGCTGACCCATTTGTCTCCAAATAATCGATTCCGTATGATAAACTACGCAAGCAACTGATAACAGAGTTCATTAGTCAATCAATCACAGCAAAACGGGTTCATATTTTTTGGCGCCACAATCCACCCCCTTTCTTTGTAGTCTGTCATCACGAGTGCGCAACCGCAACCGCTACAAAGAAAGACTGACACTCGAGCGGACGGGATTATTGCACTTTATTGCGTACGCTCCTTGATATTTGGCGGACAGGGGAACACATCTAATGGTCGCTTAGTTTAAACTCAGTCACTCGTAGCTCTCGATGCCGAGGGTTTACCGTACGCCCTTCGTAGGGGTTACCTCGGCGAGTGGTCCCAGGATTGCGTCATCGATTGACAATGTATGTTGCAGCACACACTGGAAACAGGGAGGGCGACCGGCGATGTCTGGTGGTTACAGATAAGGGCCTAATGCCATTACACGCTCGATGGAGCAGCCGGAACAGTGACGCTGGCGCATTAGTCGACGGTATTGTAGAAACGTCTGTATGGGCCGGGCTCGCTGCTGGCAAGTGGGAGATCGGAAGGTTTGGCCGAACTATCGCATGATGTGTGTGCCAGGTTTTCCCGGAAGCTGGAGCAGGCGAGCAGCGGAATGTAGAGCAGATTGAGCACGCCCAGGGCCCGGAGGACGGTGGGGAATCCAACGACGGGTACCAGCTCGCCACCGACGATGGGAGCCAGAGAGTAGGCTAAGCTGACCGCTATCTGCTGGACCGCGTACACCGCCCCATAGCCGTGTCGCTGACCGGGCTCACCCGGGCTCCCCAGTTCGAGTTCGTTCTCCGTCTGGCTTTCCCGCTGCCGGTCGACCAGGGTGGCTAGAAGTGGCACTAGGGCCGCGTCCACCACGCCGATGCCCAAGCCGAGCCCCAGGTGGGGCAGCAGCAGGCCCGTGACGGAGCCCGCCGAGGGGATGAGGACGCACGAGGTACCCACGAGCAGCAGGGCCGCGACGGACACGCGGATCTGCCCGAAGCGATACGCGACCGAGCCGAAGAAGTTCGTCCCCAGCCAGTAGCCGATCGAGTCCGGTATGAAGACGGTGCCGAGCTGCCACTTCTTCGGGTGCAGGTGGCCAATCATCCAGAGCGGCAGGCACGGCTCCAGGATGGCCATGGCCGACGTCGAGATCCAGATGCCGCCGACGACGACCAGCACGAGCCGGTCGCTCAGCAGCGGCCACCAGGTCGGGCGCTTCTCGTCGGTGGCCGCACTGGTCATGGACGTCGCGTCCACCCGTGGCAGCCCGAACCAGTAGTGGCCCCGGGACGGGCCGAAGTTGAGCTGCAGGTACTGCAGCGCCAGGTTCCCGGCGCACAGCACGGCCAGCACGTGGAACGGGGCCGCCTTGCCCGCCAGCTCGTACGCGACGCCCCCGAACGGGTAGCCCACCAGCACGCCGACGGCCATCGCTCCCAGGATGGTGCCCATGATCTTCGAGCGCCGGTCCGGCTCGGGGTACAGCTGCGCCACCAGGCTCATGCCGCACACGCCGATGCAGGCCGAGCCGAGCCCGTGGATGGCGCGGGCTACGAACAGCGAGCCGTACGACGTGCCGAAGCCGAATATCAGCGAGGCCAGCAGCAGGTTGGCCGTGCCGAAGACGATCGGCAGACAGTAGCCGAAGCGGGCCGTGCCGCTGCCCACGATCGGGTTGGCCAGCAGCTGCACCAGCGCCTTCACGCCCAGCAGGATGCCGATGGAGCCGTTCTCCTCCTCGATCGCCGGCTGACGGCCGTCGGGGGTGGCGGTCGGTTGAACGACCACAGCGTCACTTCCGGCCCCGATCAGCCTCGGGACGTAGTGCAGGCTGAAGTTCTTGTAGATCACACTGGCCGGGACGCTGGTGTGGAACTGGACGAGGTAGTCCGGCAGGATGGGCACTGTTTGAGCAACACATGAAGTCAGTTCAATAATTGTGTAGTCAATATGGAACAACAATTTTCGGAATATACTTTTATTGATGCAATAAAAAAAAAACGATTGATGCAATACCGAAACCCGTGACGTTTCTAAAAATTAATTCTTGTTCTATTATGTCTTCCATCATGGAACGGATTTCGTTATCCCAATCATTACACATTGAAAACATTTTCGCTCTCACCGAAGACTTACCAATCACAGTCAGCAGCATATTATCGAGAAACAGTGAAATATACACAACCAGAGCGACAGCGGCACGGCTTTGGCGCCCATTCGCACCATTTATTGGTAACATATTGTATCAGTTTTTTCTGTTTGTTTTACCCACTTGGAATGGAAAACCAGTTTCACAGTATAACCACTATTTTGTGTCACCGAGGATAGACACTTCACAACGGGAACACAGCACATACGGGGCCACTAGCCCACCGAACGGTTAGATCTGATTCCGAGCCGTGCAACCTTTACTTGGATGTCTGTGTGCCGTTACCACCGTCTTGGAGCAACAAGAGGCAACTGCCCCGTAGCAGCAGCAACAAGTGTCTGACCCAAATCTCGGCCCGTGCGAGTTTCGTGTGCACGAAAGGATACGCGTTCACGCGTGGAGAAATGGCACTCACGGAGCGCGCAGTCTACGGCGTGTAGCAGAAACGGAAGCAGCAGAATGGAGCCAGCAACTATATGCGCGTCAAATGATGAGAGCCGCGGTAACTATGGCAACCTTGGGGGGTGTGAATCAGGAAACAACTCCTCGCATCGCGGTGGGGCTTTCGTAGCGGCAACATGTCGGATAGATTTTTTTTTCTTTTACACATATTACATCGTGGGACGAGGAGATAAGTAGCGTGGAGCCGCCTGGTGGCCCGTGAGAAGATTTTTTGTTTTTGTTTGGAAAGAGATAATTGAGCGGAAATTATGGAAACAAATATAGGCCAGAGTTATTACTCATATCTTCTTACCTTTTTCGTGAATTTATTGCTACCAATGTTCTTGAATTGCCAATTGGTTTTAAATTCAAGAGTGCATTTTTAAATGTGACGGGGAATCTTCTCAGATGTTTCGAATTCTTTATTGCAGGAAAGCCAATTATGTAGTTTATAGTGATGACATTTATTTCATGTAAGGTTCAACGATGGTTTGGATGGCGTTCCTTGGTGGAATTAAGCACTTCAATTTCGAATTGATAGGAGATAGAGCTTGAGGGTGTTAGGAGTCTGCAGCTCCATCAAGTAGCGATGATGTGTCGTTACGACTGCGGACGCTTTGTCTAATCGACATAGGGCCGGACGAAGGCGGATCGGCGAGCTCGTCTCTTCATCCGACGAAGTGCCCGCCGCTCCCGCTTCCGATCGCGATAATGCTTCAGCTCGTAAAGGAACACCAGTATGGCGACCCCGTTCATGCACAGGTAGACGTAGAACACGATGCGCATATTGAACAGGGTCACCTTGCGGGCCGGCGGTTCCGCCCGCAGCGTCCGGTTGCGGTTCTGCGCAATCTGCAGCAGCATGCCCTTGGTGTGAATCTGCGCGAGCTGGTAGTTGACGACGCCGTTCTCGAGGCACCGTATCGTCAGCCGGCGGATGATGTAGAAGAGCGGCGAGTTCTTCGGGATCGCCATCGCCGTCAGGTACTCCAGCAGCGGCTCCTGGATGATGTGAACCTTGCTCTGCTTGCGGGCCGCGTCGAAGTAACGCGACTTGACCACCTCCGTGAAGTACTCGATGATGGGTGCGGCCACGTTCCGGTACTCCGCCACCTCCGGGATGAGGCTCTCGCTCGAGGGCGTCTGCTGCACGTCAATGTTGGCCGCCAGACGGCCACGGATGTCGCTGCCCTGCCACACCTTCGCCAGGATCGCATTGCCGAACGAGATGATCGCCTTCAGGTGCAGCCCCGTGTCGGCCAGCTCCTGCAGGCTGTTGATGTTGCGCAGCTGCTGGTCGTCCTGGTTCAGCCGGATGATCGTGACGCCCTGCCAGCCCGAGTACGCCACGATGCTGTAGACCATGAGGCCCATCAACACCAGCCGGCGCCGGTGGTCCAGGGGAAGCGCGACGCCAGCCGAGAACACGATGGCCAGCGTGCGGAACGCCTCGTCCGTGTACGCCGCCACCGTCGGCCGGCGGCGCGTCAACCCCAGCAGCAGCAGCGGGACCAGCAGCGCCAAGGCAAAGTTCACGAAGTACATCTGCAGCGAGTAGGTGGTGAAGAACACCACCTTGTAGCGGTCCTGGAAGTAGTTGATCGGCACGACGAACACCAGCTCGATCGGGCAGAGGAAGTGCACGAACTGCAGGTTGCGCATCCGCTGGCTCATGATGGAGCGCGAGTTGGCCGCCAGGTCGATCGTGTTGTGCTCCAGCATGTGCAGCGTCCCGCCGGGCGTCCCGTTCGCCGAGATGAACCCGACCGACTCCTGGTAGTTCAGCTGGATGTACTCGATCGTGAAGTTCATCCGCTGGCGCAATATCTCCACTATCTCCCCGTCGAGGTATTGGTAGCTGGAAGGAGTTTCAATCGGGAAAAAGAATGAAGTCAACTAATGGAGTACACGAAATTCCCTGCCGCCGACTACACTGACACACACCGACTAATGGTCCCGTTCTGGAAGCGCACCGCCTTGGACATCAGCTCCACGTCGGCGATGGCAATCCGCAGCGGGTACTGGTGCAGGTTGGTGATCCGCTGCTGGATGAAGCGCTGCACGTCGTCGTTGAACTGCAGCACGTCGCCCACGTTGACCAGCCGCCGGCAGAGCATGTTTCGATCGTCCAGCACCGCCGGCGGCGTCAGGTACGGATTGAACAGGCAGCCCATCAACGTGCTCGCGTCCACGCGGGTCAGGATGAGAATGTCCAGCATCCGGTGGCGGAACCAGCCGACCTGAAATATGCGCATCATGTCGTACTTGGCGATGCCCCGGATGAGCAGGACGACCCGGGCGATCGGATTGCGGAACGCGATCGCCGGCAGGATCCGTTCCGTGACGACCGACACGTTGGCCTCGCAGTGGAACGCCTCCCAGTGTGGGTACGAGTTGAGGTTGTACCCGAACCCGGGATCGGCACGATCCACTTCAACCAATCTGGAGAACCTAAGGGGTTTGCAAATTCTCGGTAACATTCCACTGAAAGACAGCTTAACGACAGCAATAAGTGAGTGAGTTACATACATGTCGACTGTGTACAGCTTGTACGATGCGTGTTCCTGGTGCATGTAGTTGCACTTTGACGCCTCGATGATCGCATTATCCGCCATTTCGTCCCCGATGATGGTGGTCAGCGACTGGTAGCCGTCCAGATACACGGTCATCAGATGCTCGTATATCACAAACGACGCCGAGTAGCAGTGGGTCGTCGTTGCCTTCACAACAATTTCGGCCGCACAATCCGGCACGCCCGCCTGCAGCTGCAGTAGCACCACTAAACCGGCCACCGCCGGTCGCATCTTCGCGGAACGACTTCAAACTGAACTCTGAAAAGCGACACACCGGGAAACTTTTCTCCGGCTAGCCCGACTACCTGTTGTTGCCTGCATACGTTTATAAACCTGCTGTCCACCGTGTGTGTGTGTGTGTCTGTTTGCACAGCTAATTGGTTGTGATGCTTATCGCTGACAAAATGGACGCACATTACACGTCACGCACGTCGATTCCATCCGCCGAGGGAACACTTTTGTGCAACACAATTACACCCGTGAATAAATCACGAACATCACGGCTTTTGTTATCCTAGCCTGGGGTGGTCGGTTTACCCCGTGTGTGCAGTTGTTAAACGGTTTAGGAAAGGACAGGCCTCAAATTTGATGGTATGATATGGTGTGCTCCTTCCAACAAGATGCAGTGACGTGTTGTGGGTCGAAAACTCATAAAAAGGGTCCATGTTGAACCGGGTTTAACTGCGTATCCATGAATAAAGTAATTTCACACCAACTATTCACGTAATCGGTGGTATCGTGACAATAATTTTGATTCATTTCATAGACTCCATTATTCCTCCAATAAATGGAATACTTGCCGTAGGTTCTCCACAATTCTTTCGGAACGCCATCATAAAGGAAATATAATATACCAACGTTTTATTGATTTTAATCATAATATAGAATATATGTATATATTTTTATATAATAATCTTCACTTCGTTTATAAAATATAACAGAAAAAAAAATCTCTAAACAATGTTCCGCTTTGTCCTTATACTTGATTTTCTTTGTTTGCTCCATTCGCGTATGCACGTCTGGCTGCTGTTTGTTTTCAATGCTGTGTTTGTGCGAACTGAGGCCAGGTTCCTCTGCTGACCACACCCACCATTATTATTGTGTGTGGCAAAATATTGCAAACTGAGTTGGAATATGCGACGCCTGTTCTGAAAAAGGATACTCTGCAAACGTCAACATAATAAGTTGGGAGGATCTTTAGGCGATGGTGCAGTGATTTTGGAAAGTATTCCTTCTTCTTGCATTTTCACGAAGCACGTGGAAAGAACTGATTTTTCAATATCACCTGCCCGCTTCTGCTGATGCCCTCTGCTTCCTGTGGTGCCTTTGGCTGCCAGCACGCCCGTACACGCCTGGCAATGCGTACGCATAAACACACACACATACACACCTATACAAACCCCTATCACATACGCACACGTACAACGATAAACACAGTTACGATAAGCGCTAGGTCATTATCATGCACATGATTCTTGCGGCGAAGGAAACAGCGAAGGACTCTGTCACACCTCGCGTGGATCGTGTCTACGATGGCTATTGGGGGCCTGGGGGATTTCTTTTCTCCGCTTCGTGAAGCTTTGCGGGATCCTGGTGGCCAGTACACACGTCTTTTTTCCCCGCAATTGGTGTGCTCCACAGAGTCGGTAAGGGTACAAATAAGAGTGATCTTTATTATGATGTTGGTTTTGTTTTTTTTTCTTTACATAACACACAATAGTTACCGTTAAACCATTTTTTTTTCCTTCGCCCCTTCCGAACAAGGTACCATTCGTACCGTTCGCCTCCCGTTACTCTGCCCCTCCCCCGCCCCCCACCCCTCCATGCCGTGGCGGCCGGTTCCGTGCATTTTGTGGTTGTTTTTTCTTTCCTTCGTTTTCTCCACGTTCCACGTCCGTTCTTTTCCAATCCTTAGGCAATATATAATATGTTTCTCACAACAAATCAGGTAATGTAGTACGAGTTTCGTAGTAGTTAGGTCGAGTAAGATTTTTTTAGCCACTTATAACATTCCACACATTCCCGTCTCCGATTATTGTTCCGATATTACACGACTGCATCGTGCCGATTGTGTGTGCGTGCTTCCGCACATTTGCGGTTGATGTGATGCCTTCTTTACTATCTAACGAACTAACTAAACTCAAAACTTTACACCGTTCCGCCCGGTTCGGTGTGTCGCCACCACGGCAGCAAGCGTCGGTAACGCCCGGAGGGGGCACACACGCCCCGATGGAAACATGGTGGCCGGAAAATACCCCC
>JAOEFI010000003.1:34422225-34432259 GCA_034621735.1 Anopheles plumbeus
AGAGAGAGAGAGAGAGAGAGAAATGTTTGGCACCCGAAAATGTCCCCGTTTTGAGACGGTGAAGAGTGAAATGAAGAAACGGCCTCCGGCCCCGATTGGCAAAAAACACGCTAGGCAAGAATGTTCTCGGTCATCAATCCGGTGGAAATTAGCGTCCAAACGCTACGGGCAATGACCAGTGGAAACGTTTTTCGGGCTGTAATTATTCTTCCCCCCGCCCCCGTTAACCCTGCCGCCACATGGCTGATAAACGAGAGATTCGTTAATTTCGGGGAGATAAATCCACGTTATCGACGTTTCGGCACGCCTGATAACTGGGAAGCAACGGAGAGCGAACGACTTCTTGGTTGAATGTTGATTCAGTATGCCCCAACAAAATGGTCTGCTATTTGATCTAAAGCAAAAAAGATCATTATTACGCTCCGAATCCCCCCGAAGCAGAAAGAAAATACCGAAACATGCGGTCTTCATTTTTCTCTATCTATGAGATCTGTGAGAGAAGTAATTTTATATTTAAATAAATTAAGAACCCAAAAAAAAATGGTAGATCAAAAACAGAAATCTAATCCCCTCGGCTGGCAGCACTGGAGTTGTTGTTTGCTGCGAAGAGCACGAGCCGCTCGCAGTACCGGGCCGCTACAGGTGTTTTGTTTCCTGTTTCGGCTAGACTGTATTTACATTCTCGTGCCAGCACCAGGCGGCAAGAATGGGACGTCGAGCGCACGAACAACGAACGTCATCCTCAGCGTCGCTGTCCTCGCATCCGTATCGCTTCCCGGCCCGATAGTGTGCTATCAGTGTACCATACGGCGGCCAGATAACAGCGCCAGGCGAATGGAGAAACGGCAGGATCGAATCGCATCAACAGAACACATGTAAACATTGTCACATGGTAGCCGGAATGTCACCACCACACGCACAGGTAGTACACGCCGTGTGCGGCTCGGGCTCCCCATGACAAAGGATCGGGAAGGATGCGAGTGGCAACGGGAAAAACTGTAAACATATGTCAAATGGTGCAGAACAAAGTCCCGTAGTTGGAACCAACGTAAGGATACGTTCCAGGAATTGCGCTGCTCTGAAAAGGTCGGAAGACCTATCCGACACACACTGGAACAGCCAACCTTTAATCTTCCCGTTAATAACAGCTGGTTGCAGAACTCTGTCACTCGCACTTTTTTTAGGGGATTTTTTTTTTATTGACTCTAACATGACCAAAAGTTTTAGCCACGAAACGAACGCGTTCTGCCTGTTCACTCACTTTCGCCTCGCCGCTCGCACTAATCACTCACGCCGACGACCGCGCGTAGAACCGGCCCTGCGGCATCACGACGAAGGGGACACGTGGTGAGAAAAGGGGTGAGAGGGGGGGGGGGCGCGAACCTGTTGAAACAAAAAGTGACACGGACGAGAGAAAACTTTGCACTGCACCGCGGCAAGCGGCCGTTCTGGTCGTAATTCTTATATCATCACAACAGCGTTTCGTTCGGTTTAATGTTTGTGGTCATTGGCAAACGCGACGGTGTTCGCCGTCGCCGATAATACTTCGACGTCTTGGCGGACCGGTGGTAATTTAGCGGAGCATCGAAACCGCGTATTCCGATCACGAGAGTTTTAATGGGCCGCCTCGATAGAGAGAGGAAAGCTAAACGAACGGTGGCGGTGGCGCTGCTTCGTCCGAACTGGTTCAAGGTGCTAGAATATAGCTCCTGCGAACCGGCGCCCCACACACAGCCGGCTTATGTCACCGCACGCACACACAACAGGTTGTCCTGTCGCATTCTGGTGCAGATTACTTTTGTTTATTCTTTCGACATTCTGACACTGCTTCTGGCCACCCGGTTTCCGGGTTTCCCACCGATATGATCGCACCAACTTAACCGATGCTTTTTCCACACGGCTGGAACTAAAGGAACTGCTGCACCGGCCACAACGGCGGACCTACTGGGTAATGCCAGGACTTTGTTGGGATTTTTGAAGCGGGGTGTACACAAGACAGCGCAGCGCACTAACAAATGTGTCGAGAAAAGTCAAACGGATGGGAAAGAATGCACTTTTCTTCTGCGTACGCGCGCCTCGAACGCCGAATATCGAAAGTCGCACTTCGGAAGCACTTTCAATACGTGGATACATGGTTTCGGGTTTACTGACTCTTATTTGTGTATTGTTTTTCTGCCGACACCGCTCGGCCCGCGGCTCGCGTTTTACTCCGCCCGCTGGTGTGCGTACGAAAGAGAAAGTGTGAGTACCGATCGCGCACGGCGGTATTATGTTAGGACTCAAAAATGTGCACACAGAAGAAAAAAAAAATTACCCGACGAAGTGCGAGAAGTATTTGGCGAGAAAAAAAGTAAACCACCGAACTCATTTTCCGCACTCATTTTCTTCCATAAAAAAAAACGATTGAATGAGTGTCAGTTGGGGGAGGAACTCGCGCCTGCACCCTACACAAACCGTTCGCGTTCGCGTTCGGTTCTATATCGGCTGTCGAATCCATTTCCTTTTTTCCGCTGCTGCGTTGTGGTCACCGCGCGGAAAATCAGCTGCGCTTCGGAGGCCAGCTGGGTGGCGGGTGCACCCATCGCACAGCACACATCGTTCGACCGACGGCAAACGGCTCTATTTCGGTGCCCCTCTTTCTCCTCCCAACCTTCTACTGGGCCACTAGGCCACGCCGTTCCCATACGAACGAAACGTCGGCAACGACAATTCGCGGAACCGCGGCAGAGAATTTTCCGAAAGTCGATGAGTGCGTTCTTCGGCTTCTCGCGGCGTATCGGTGGCGCTAACACCAACACACGGCTGGCCGCACAAAGTAGGCCAGGCGTAGAGAAAGAGAGAGACGGAGTGTGAGAAAATGGGAAAAATCCCGCCCGAGCGACGGAGTGAGAGTGCGGTGAGCGAAGCATGGTGAAGAAAAGTAGAACCAACGGTGATTTCGAACCGCGAGTTGTATGTAGATGGATGCACGCACGGCCGTTGGTCGTTGTGTTGCTACAATGTAGAGCACATCAATTTAGTGGATTAACAGTTCCGTTCCGTTCCGTTCCGTGTTTCCGTTCCGTTCCGTTCCGTTCCGTTCCGTTCGGTTCCATTTCCATTCGGCCAGCCGGCCTCCTAGTGTGCCCGTGGTCAGTAAGCTAAGCCGCCGGAACGAATCGTACCGGCTGCGATCGTAGCGTACGGTTGTTGCTAAGGACCCTGCCGGGTGCCGAGAAAATGCTCAAGCATGGAGGAGCGGGCTCCAAGAGACATAGAACTCCTCAGGAAACATGGATACTCAACCGGGATCCTGCGTACAGACCACTACACTGTACCGCTTCAATCAAGCACCCGAGTAGCGAACGGCCAAACTAAACGAACGGGTCTGTCGAGTGAGACAAAAATGCTAGCAAAGGGTATCCAACGCTTTCTCTGCCAGCCAGCCAGTTTTGTGGCCATGCCGGTTGCAGATCGGTTTGCAGACCCCCGTTTTTGACCAGCGGACTGTCTCACTGTACGGTTACACCGACACGACTGCTTTTCCACAGTAGCTCGATCAGTTTTCTGCAGAACGATCCGATGTGAGACATGATCGAGGAATATCATTTTCACAAAGGCGTAGTTTTAATCATAAGCTTAGTATATAAGTATGGCGGACAAATATAATGAATTATTATTATTATTATTTATTTACCATCAAATAAAACATGCTTCCAATCGTTAAGGTCATGTTGACAAATAAAAGGTAATGTTATGTTTCATTACATTACCAGTTCTAAAGGAAAAAAATCAATTTACGGGAACTAATTCGCAAATGAAAACATTGAGACATTCTCGAATATGATGACTCTACACTGATACATTTGACTGGACAGATACTAACATAAGTAAGATTTCTAAGCGCAATGGAGCTACCAACAGCCGAAGATGAGGTTTACTGCCAACAAGAACGGCTAAAGTGGGTTGAAAGATTTGGACAAACATTTTGTAATTTTTGCGTGTCCTATTTTTAAATTGGAGATCATCTAAATTGTTGGTAATATTTCCTCTCCAGCATCGCAGCTTCTCGTTCCATCTTATAGAACTGACGTTCTTCCTGCGAACAGTCTCGTGAGAAAAACGCGAAACGAACAGGCTGCAGTGCTACAAACACCACCAGACAACGGCCCCCACACTCGCGATCACACTGAAACAGCTGATGGGCCGGTGCTGACCTTGTTTCTGACTCAAGCACGCATGCGTCAGCGCTTCACTCTCGAGCTTGAGTCTGTGGGGCGTAGTATCGGTTTCTAGAAGCGGCAAGTAAGAAGAAGAGTCAAGAAGTCCATCCCCAACTATGCGAAGAACCGTGCGCAGTAAGAAGTTGATCATGGCCCTTCACTGGAATCAGCCGGTGTAGGATGCTGCATGGGAAAATCCCTCCATGCAACCGTGCAGGCAGCGTATAGCTCAATCGCCTTCACGGATACGACATAGACACGCATGTCCGACAATCGTTTATCCCTAGCAAGCGCTCAGTTCATGCAAGGAATGAAAAGACAACCAACCAAGATGATTCATGCATTATGTCATGCCGGTGTTTGCCCAAAAACTAAAATTAGGACAAGAAAGATGAATCATTTATGCGAAAGTTTGCAGTGAGAGTTCATATTGCAGGACCCTTGCTCAATTGTTGGTTATAAGTTAAGTCATCTTAGTAGTTGGTTAGGCGTTGCCACTTCGTAGAACGTCAACATGCAAATGAAATTCGGATTTGTCTCACTTATCTTCTCGATTTTTTTTCTACTGGTGAACATAGGTTTAAATGTGAAAAATTACACGCGTCCTAATGAAGCCCACTAGAATCAGTCATGCAAACGTATGCTGGCATTCCTTGATGAACAGACGCCTAGTACTACAATCCATAAAACCCGCCATCCATAACTAAATTGGAAAGCAATTGGAAACAATCGAAGCTGAACCTTTTTTGTTCACGAAAAGACCGTTTTTCACACTTAGAGGCCGGAAAATTATATGCAATTCTGTACAATCTAAAGAATCTTTTTTGAGACAAACTAAGTGAAACATTTCTAGAAGATCATTTCCCTGAAAAGCTTTCATCTTTCATCCCTCATTTCATCACTATGAACTTTCAGCTGCATTCTTGTTAAGCCGAAAGCTTCAAAAAGCTCATTTTGGCCATGCCTTAACATAAGCTTTTGCATCTGTGATTAAAGCTAAGTGTTCTTTTTTCAGATGATCGTTTGGATTTTTTCTTTTCTCCTTCTCAATGATCTCAATGATCCAAATGATAAATCTGATTGCCCAATTTGCTATCGAAATATTCATCAATTCGACAGTTCCATCAATCTTTCTGACAAAGAAGGGGGTTCTTCCTCCCTTCACTCAAACGTACCCCAGGGCACAGGGTAGGAATCATTCTCACCATCATCATTTAGGATAAACTCACGCTAAAAAAACACACACACTCACATTATAATTACTGCCTTATATTATCCATTATCCATTGCATGAAGAAGGAGACCCTCGAACTGATCCCTGGCACACCCTGCCCTCCGCAGCGCGGCCCTGCGGAAATGACACCATACTGAACGTAGCGGAAGTTGTACTCCGGCACCTGCGCCTTCATCGGCCCGCCGGAGTCGCCCTCGCAGTGGAGCGTGGCGTTACCGAAGCCGGCGCAGATGGCGTAGCTGCTCAGACTGCACGACACGGGCGGAATGCGGGCCTGCAACAGCACCGGGCTGACCTCGAGTCGCTCCGTCAGACCCCAGCCGGCGATCCAGTACAACGTCGGGTCGAACCCCATCAGGCTGCTGGTGAAGGGCAGGCAGACCGGGGCCACATCGCCCGACGAGAAGTCGATCGAGCGGTTGAGCCGCATCAGGCCGATGTCGTGCCCGGATCGCACTATCCGGGTGAAGTTCGGGTTGGCGACGGCCTCCTCCACGCCGTACAGCTGGATCGGGGCCGCGCACGTGTCGTCCTCGCAGTCCGGGTCCGTGCGTGTGTCGTACTCCCCTACGCGAACGTACCGTCTGGGGAAGGGTACACGGAAAAGCGAACATGAGTATCATGGAACACGAGACTCGGGACTGAACGGGTCACTCACAGTCGCTCCATCTGTCCATCGATGCAGTGGGCCGCCGTCAGGACGTAGCGGACGGTGATGACCGTGCCGGCGCACTCGGAAGCCTCGGTGCCGCTGGTGCTGGACGCGTAAATGATCATCGCCATCCAGGGGTACTGGAAAAGGCGGGCCTTCTGGCCGAAGGCGATCTTGTTCACCGTTCCCGGTGAGCCACAGGTTTCGCGATCGAACAGCCTAATGTTGGAGTGGGCCAGAAGTCCCGTGGCGGGCGCAGGGGTTGCCGCGGGGGACCGAGGCGTCACTGGAGCGGGGGCAGTCGTGGTCATTGGCACTACCGAGGCATCGCAACAGACGTGATATCCCTTGGCCTACGAAGTAAGAGGACAAAGGCGGGGACCAAATCAACCACGATCGAAACTTAGTGGAAGTGAGTTAAGAGTATAACCATGACTTGGATGCTATCATACATATTATATGTATGCTGGGTAACAAACCCAATACATCGAATTCAAAGATTGTGTCCAAATGAGCCCTTCAAAAGACATATGGTTGGGGGCAATCTGCGATACTTCTCGACACGTTGATAATCTGAGGAGTACCTACAGGGCATTCCCCAACACAAGTAAACACTTCAATAAAGTTGATAGCTGGAATTATTCAATGTGTGCTGGTTTGAGTTAGGGTGATAAGAAGTTATGAAAATCATTAAAAAAATGCAGTCTGGTTGTCACTTTTTCCAAATAAACAAAACGCGTCGATTAAAACGATTAAATACGCTCACGGGGTTTCCAGTACGTAGCAAGTGATTTCAGACCCTTCGGACGGACAATTGACTCTCCAAATTCGGCGTCCACCCTAATTAAGCATAAGCAAAGCCGATCCGGGAAAAAACACTCCGTCCGCGAGGTCACCAAAGTAGAGCGTTTTCCGTTTCACGGATCCAACGTATTCCTTTCACGCGTTCCACATTTAAGGTCACGGGACCATCGTAGGTCGAATCTCATAGCCTTGGTATTCATGAATCGTGTCAACTTTCTACCATATGATTAAGTATACCAACACTAAACCATCACTAAGATCACGTCACACTTACCCCGGCCGGAGTGGGACACAGTGAATTTCGCAGCAAGAGACCCTCGGCGGGGGTCACGGTGGTGTTCGCGCCACGCTCCGAAATCTGCCGCAGCAACCTCGCAATCGGACCGCACTGTTCCAGCGTGATGCAGAAGCCGGGCCGGTTGACCGGAGTCGAACAGGGTTCCGGAACCTCACCCAGACGCGTGCCGATCTTCACCTGCGACGCTGAAACTGGGCAAACGAGAACGGTCGCGCTTCAGCGAAATAAGGACTGGCAACGTTTTTTTGATAATAACCAGATGTACCGGCTACTCAGGCACATGACCTCGAGTATCGGGTCTCTTTATCTCAATTTCTTTTCCGCATTTTTCACGTACCAAACTGGCACTTACCCTTTTGGAGGTGATTCGACGCACAGCAGAGGAAGTCCACCTGGTGTAGGTTCGTGTAGCACCAGTTCCGCTGGACGTACACATCCTGGTCGGTCGATTCGGTAAAGTCCAGGCAACGCTCGGACTCGGTGCAAACTCCCGCCGCCCCCGCGTGCGTCTCGCACTTAATTCCCGCGTGACGACCAAACATAACATGCGATTTGCTGCAACAAAGTCGCGTTCGGTTCGCCACCGGATCGCACCCGATCTTGAACGCCGCCAGCTCCGACTTGAGCTCCGTGTCCGGATCGTCCACCATGGAGCACCGGGTCGGCGGAACACACTTGCCCGGGTCCCCGAATGGCGTCGTGCAGGACTGCCACCGGACGCGCCTCGCCAGATGGCGCATGCGGGAACTGTCCTCAGCGGCGAACCGCTTCGGGTCGCAGCAGACGAACAGCTGGCCAGATGGGAGCTCGTGGCAGAAGCCGTGCCGGAGATGTCGGTGCAGGGTTCGGTCGTACCGCTTCTGCAGCACGCTGCTGCGCCCGTACACTGTCGGGCAGTCCTCGATCGGGACGCAAGCTTCCCGGCAGCCGTGCTTCGGGTTCGGCGCCAGCTTCTGCCGCTCGATGTCTAGTGTCGCTGTGCAGCATATATGGAGGGTCTAGAGAGAGAGAGAGAAAAAAAAACCCCAAACGGGACCGAAAACGACTTCAAAAAAACCTTATCAACATTCGAACTGGACCAAACTGCTTACCCCGTCCACGCCGTAGCTACAGGCGCGCTCGGTTAGGAACGCCTCGAACATGTCGGCCGAGCGGAACTGCAGCCTCAGCAGGTGCTGCCGGACGGCCGGACACTTGGACACCGGCACGCACCGTCCCGGCTGTGGGTTGGCGGATTGCGTCTGGCAAGCGGATCCAACCTGCATGAAGCCACCGGTACATCCACGGACGACCAACGCCACCACCAGAACCAACCAAACGTGTTTCACCATCGTTTCTGTGAACAACTCGCACGGTTGCTGCTGCTGCTGAACGATTCAACAGCAACGCGACTACTGATCGCGACGAAAGCGTGAAACCGTGGGCAACGCTCCGGCCATAACCTTCAAGAACGATGCGACGGATTATCGCTCTTCGATTACGCAGAAGTCAACATACGATCGCGAACGGTGGTGGTCAAATTTCAAGATGAGCGAGAATCGCCCTTGTCTGAACTGCCCCTTTCAATTGTCTGGCAGGGGTCGCCAATCTGCGCTGGGTTGTTCGATACCAATGCAGCTTAAGGTTGCTTTAGCAATGTGGCCCGCATTTCTGCCGTAACATAATTCTTCGAATTAATCATAATTCAACATTCCATTGCTTATCGATGTACATGACTTATTTTCATGTTCACATCCGGTCGGTGTAGTGCTGAAACAGTTTGCCTACCCCTGCACCAAACGTCAGCGGTTTTCGTTCCTTCGCCCAACATGACCGAACTCCAGGGGGTTGTGTTTTTTTGGAATTTCCCAACCGAACAAGAACAGCGGCCAGCGTAACGTTCGTCCTAGAGGGGACTTCACTGCTTGGCATCCTCTAGCTTTTAGCATTCGTCACTAGCGATGCTGGTGCGATACGCCTGGAACGAGTTCTGGAACTGGATTCAAGCAGCGCAGCAGCAGGTTGGAAGATAACCGGAAACCGATTCCAAAAACAGTAATCAACAACAGAAGCAGCGTGCTTGCGACATGTGCCAGACACCGACCGGTTCATGGATTCCATTTTATCGCCGGCGAGGAAAGGGTGAATGAAACCCAATCCCGGGGTTGCTAATTTGTTCATTGCCAAAGAACCCGCGTCTTACGAACCGTGGCGAAAAGGTATGCGCACTTGCAACTGTCCCTCTCAAGTAGGGGAAATTCCAAGTACCTTGAAAAGCTAATTATTCTGAAAGGCAATATAGTTTATGGCTACGGCTGTTGTTTGTCCAACAACTGTTATTGAAATAAACAAGTAATTTAAAAAACCGGTAAGAAATCGATATGTTTTCGTTTGGGTGTGCAATTGCCATACCGTCCATGAAAATCCAAAACCTTCCAGGCGCTCTTACCCGGTCAACGATCAGCTTCTAGCCCCGATTCGTCGAGCAGTCATGAAAGCAGGACATTATACTGCTCGATAACCAAGGGAAAAGCTATGGGGCGAGCTCGTAGCATACCTTCGACGCCACAACGGCCCATCGTCCGCATGATGACCGAACAATTCCGCGGTGCATGCTGTCAGTACTGCTTCCTGAGTCCCATCCATTGCGTTAAACCGGCACGAGAACGATGTGTTGAAAAGATGCTTTCCTCAATCCGTTCTGGAAAGAAATCACACCGACGATGGGCTCTATGTGATCCGGTTCTCAATGCAAAACAGTTCAGTATGATTCTGTTCAGCAACGAACTCAAACTGTCGATAGAGTATATTCACCCGACTGCTGCTCTTGCTGGCCTGGAACTGTTGGCTGGATCGCGGCTGTAC
>JAOEFI010000003.1:34432359-34466604 GCA_034621735.1 Anopheles plumbeus
ACCGATCGACAAACAGAACGGAGTCGACATATTTTTCTCAGCTTCGCGACAGTTAGTCACAAAACTGCCTGGGCAAATACGCTTTAAGAATCGACAACAAATCGTTCTCTAGAATCACAATAAATAGCGTAGTAGCACACAAGCTGAACAACTTCGAGATATAATTAGTTTTGTATCATGTTTTGTTTGTTTCTTCGAAACGCTTGTCATCTATTCTTAAACCGGTAACGTTAAACACATAAATTTTAAACAAAGTATGTATTATTCAAACGCACAAAAAAGAAATCTTGCAAAAACACATCAAATAGCTAAACTATCTTTGCACAACTACCGTGTGTAGTTTGATCGTCGATTTACTATGGAATGTTTCGCCTTTGGTCGTATCAAATTATGTTAGTCAATTAGGATATGTTTCAGCTGTACGTTTATTTAATTCATAAAGTTCATATAGTATCAATCCTAGTCATTTGGTGGTCGACCTATACATAACATGTGAAAATTGTTCAAGTTAGTCGGACTTACGCACACGCACCACAATAATGGTACGGGAGCGTCCTGTGTGCCAACGCTGTATTCCACATTGCTATAAAATTCAAACTGTCTGCACATTTCGGCGGTACTGGACATGATATTGGGTTAGCGTATGGGGAACCTTCTTCTGGTCATTTACACTTTTTCTGTGTTCGATTCTATAATACAAAGTCTTACAAAAGATGAGCTAGTTTTTGTCACTGGAAAAGTTAAATCAATTGGGCGTTCAATTGTACAGATGAATGGGCACGGAAAGGTCGACCCTACCCTAAACACAGTAGCCTACGAATTACAATGCTCGTTAGTCGATTATCGACAGCATTCAGTTGCCATGCGTTCGGCAGTAATTTTATTATCTGTCTTCCAAACAACAACTCCCGCCAAGCTCTATCCTTTTAGTATGAACTTTGGAGGGGCGACCAACAGTCTTGTGAGGTTTAATTAAAACAAAGAAAACAAATCACAAACCTTCCGTTTCTATCCTGTTTTTGTTGCGCTTAGTCTTGTGCTATTTTGGGTTCTTACCCGGTACCTGCTACCTCATTGGGCGATTGTATAGTTTAGGTCCATAGTTGTAGACAAGATATGAATAGTTCAGCACTTTCGTCCTATACCGGGACGAAAATTTGCACCTGTTGTACTATAGTCTGCACCTCCGCCGTCGTGTCGAACGGAGGCATTAACGAAACCAGTCTCACGCCGTTGTTGTTGGTGATTTCGATGTATGATCGCTTCTGGAACACTTTCAAGCAGTTGCGTACGGTATCGGTGGATATGCTTTCGCCTGCAAGAAGAGATTAACGATGATGAGTTAAACAGTGTTCGACGAGTGTTGCCAAAACGCAAACCCCAACGGACGTACCATATTTGCAGTCTCCTAGCTCAACACGGGAACTTATTTCTTTGATGCACAGCCGAATGAACTCGGATTCCACAATGAAATTTCCGTCCAGCAGCTGGTGCAGCGATGAAGCGACCGCGGCGTACGTGTTCGTGAACGGAGCCAGCACCGACTGCAGCACGAGCCGATCGCAGTGCTTCTCCGCCGGGAAGTGTATCCGCGTAGTGTCTTCTTCGAAGTTGGCGGTCTCCAACCCACCACCTCCGGCCAGCCCGTCGTCGAAGTAGTCGTCCAGCTCGTCGTCCGCGTCCAGTCCATCGTACTGTAGGTTTCTGGCCAGCCGCTGTGCCATCATCTGATCCTCGGTTACCTCCGGCTCCGGCTGGGACAAAATTTCCCGCAGGCACAGGTCTTGCAACGCGTTCTCGAGGACGGACTCCAGCTTCTGGCATGGTTTGCACAGGATGAACTCGTACATCAGCAGATCGGCGAACTCCATGCACATGTTCAAGAGCCCCAGTCGCCCGACGGTCACCTCGTCTACGTGATCATCCCGGTCGGTGTTCGCTTTCCGTTCCGCCTCGCGCTTCAAAAGGAAGGCGGCGGTGACCACGATCGATTCGACGGCAAAGTGCGGAATAAGGCAGTTCGAGTAGTAGGACAGCTCGATAACGTTCGGTATGAGCACGACCGGTTTGATAAAGGTCTGTCCATTGCGAATCTCTTTCGCTACGAGTCCCGGGCCGAGAAGGTCGGCCGCGTACCGTATTACGTCCTCGGAGGATCCGGTGAAACCAAGATCACGAACACCGTTCAGCACACCGCGCAACTCATCGAGGGCTTCCACCAAAATAGACAGCGGTGCTCCGTCGCGGAAACGATTCAGCAGAAGGAATGCGAGGGCGTTGGTCGTCATTACGGATGTGGCGCGAGCACTGTCGTACACTACGTGCCGGGCAATGTTATCGATTAGGTTCCGTTGGTCCTGCTCCTCCTGTACTACATCCGTACCGAAAAGAGAGGACGAAGAGGGTTTGTGCTGAAGTCGTCTAAAAGAGAAAAATGCCTTAATAAATACAGGCACCAGTGCAGGAGATATTCGTAGAGTGTAACCAACCGCATCTCCGGTGTGTAGTTGTGTGCGGTATCGGATTTGCGTAGCGACTTAACCAGTTCGCTTAGCGAGAACGGTTCGTTGAAGTCGATCCTCATTAGACCGTAGCGTTGTTTTAGCACCTTCATAATGGCAGACGCCGCCGAGCCAAAGCTTTCGGGAATTTTCTTCTGTCCCAGCTGCTCGCGCACAAAGTTACCGTCCACCAGCTTTTCGTAGTTGATCGACACCGGCACCAGCAGCGCGTCGGAGATGCTTTTGTCGTTGAATGCATCGACAATTACGGAAAGAATCCCGCTCTGCGAAAGATGAAAAGCACAAGAATGGGTTCACCTAAACGTTCATGCATTGTCGCGCCGCGTCCGAGAATGGCCTACCTTCGGCATGCACGGTTTTCCCGTCCGCGTGCGGCCTCCTTCGATGAAGAACTCCACGTTGTGCCCCGCCGTCAGACACTTTTGCAGGTAGGTATGCAGGATCGCACGGTAAACGTGATCCTTCTTGCCGGTCAGCGGATCGATCTTGCGCTTGATGAAGAACGCACCGTCGTAGCGCAGAATACTCCCGAACACGGGAATGCGCAGGTTGTCGCCGCCGGCCACCAGCGGGCACTTGATGTCGTTGTTCAGCAGAATGAAGCTGACCATAATGTAGTCGAGATGGCTCCGGTGCAGCGGCAGAAAGATGAGCGGCACGTCCGGATGCTTCTCGATGGCGCGCTTGATCATGTCCACCTGGGCCGGGTGTGCCGCCACGCCGGACATGAAGCAGGGCAGCAGCTTGTACAGCACCCACGAGGTGATGCGCAGCACCATGTTCGAGATCTTCGAGCGCATACCGGTTAGAATCTGGAAAATGCAAAAAAAAAAGAATTAACCATTTTTGCTAGAGTAAACACTCCGGTTCACCAGACGAAAACACCACCGTATACGATCCTCACCTTTGCGGCCCGCTGTTCGTGCTTGCGCAGCATCTCGCTGTAGTAGCTGTCTTCGTCGAAAGCTTCATCATCCTCCGCCACACCAAGCTCCGCTCGCTTGTCGTTGATCGATTCTTTGACGGCCAAATCGAGCGCCTCCGTGACGCGCTCGTCCGGGAGAACCGTACCGGCGACCTGCGGGTACGAGAAGCGCCGTACTCGTGTTGCCTGCGCCAGATGTGGACACCAGACACCCCAGTCGTAGGCACCCCCGTCCAGGTTGGCACGGGTGTACTGTGGGCCAACGTGGGTTGTAACGCGCAGAATGTCGATCGCATGACGCCGCCGATCGTGCACTCCGAGCTGGGGGCGCTGTTGGATGAAGCCCGGCCACAAACCACAACAAAATGTGCAGAGAAACAGAGAAAGAGAAAGAGAGGGGAGGTGTAGCGAAAAAAAGGGAAGACATCACAAAGATTAGATATCGTTCACACGTCTGATAGCGCGCGACCTGCGCCTTCCGCCCACCCAAACGTGATCGAGCTCATAAATGCGGTGGTATCCGTTTGCACCCGCGGTCGAGGATGATCCAGCGTGGTTAGGTAACGACGACGACGACGACGACGACGACGACGTCGCAGAAGGTTGTTCCCGGTGCTTCACATAGTGCATTCTACCGCCGTTTCTACTTTCGCAATCGAAAAAGCCCGATTCCAAGATAACTTCGAGTCAGTATTGTAAATGAAACAAAACACAGCGGAAACCACAGCTGACCGACCAGTGTAGGATTTTCCCTAACGCGCGTCCACGAAAAACACTCCAAAAACACACCGAATCGCTAGAAAATGATCGCAAATGGTTTGACACGACCGACCCGTCCGATCAAACCGGTCCAATGTTTCGGTGGCCGGTAAAAATAGAACATCCGGCCGTGACACTCGCGAGCGAGAACTGACAGCGCGAGAACACGCGAGAACCTCAAGTTAGCGGTGGCGCTCCCGGATCGTTGGAAGTAATATCCCCGCGCAAGGGTGAGACAGAGGCTACCACCGTTCGTCCACCGCGAACGCGAATGTATGCATGATCCCCACCCACGGTGAGATGATGTTGCGGCGGGCGTAAGATTAAGTGGAATAAAACATCATTAGAATAACAAACGCGCACATTATCCGTACAGCGTAGTCTACCATTCACCAACAGCGGATATACATGCAAGTAAATACGGGAAGGTGCGCAACTGGCTTCTGTCTTTTCGCGGCCATTCGTCACATGTGGAGTGGAAGATAACAGTGCAATGATGGTGGCATTGTGCAGCACAATCATATTCATGCCACGGTTCATTCATGCCGCAAGTAATAAAGGCAACCTATTCTCTTTATAAACAACGAATGGGATTGTAAAGTGAACGGAAAGAAACTGAATACAGCAGCAGAGCGTACATTTTCAAACAACAATGTACATGTACTACATTCAAATAATAAAATGTAAAATATTGAGAAATATTTCACAAACTCAATCAATTACAACGTAAACCAAATTGTGCATACTATGTAGTGAGTAATAAAATTGTTATGTTAAGCAACAGGATTAGTTTAGAAGCAATAGTACAAGATGTTAATAGGTCCACTCCAGTTAGTAAACGTAAAACTGTCTAGCCTGCCTGGTGGCTTAGGGCAATTAAATAGCTTCGATGAAAGAAAAATAAAAAGGAAACCAACGGAATGATGTGTGTGCGGTATGCCGGATGAATATGTCGACAGTGTGTCGATGTGTCTAGTGGGCCGCCCGACCGGAACGGGGGTGGGCCGCTTCGAAACTTACGCTTTCAGCTGGCGAGCAGTGCGGACATGCCATGCCAGGGATCGGTTTGAGTTCCGGTTGCATGTTTGGTGTCGGTGTATCCTTTATGTGGAAGAGACTCTGCTGTCGCATCTACGGTGTCGACGGATCCACCCACAACCACGCGTCGTCGAGGGCCAGCGATCCACGTGGAGTGCGCGAGTATCCAGAATCCAGAAGTGTATATGTGTGTGTATGTGTACAGGTATGTAATTTTTATGCGTGGATAGTGTTCATTTGTTACATAAATTTGCAATTTACGATTATGGTACATCGAAAGTGCGTTCGTTGTAAAGTACAGCATACATAGTAGGATGGTTGCAGCAAGTTTGAAATAATAATGTCCATAGAAAAGAAATAATAAAGCAATAGATTAGAAGGAGAAAGCTTATTTTTCCTGCACCTGAAACCCTTCGTCGGAAGTGGCACTTTCCGAAGGGGGTGACAAATTAGGAAGGGATGACGAAGGAAACGTTAAGTTATTCTCGAAATTTCGTTACGATGAATGGAATAATGGGCGCACGAGGCACGTGCGCACAAGTTATCCGGCACACATTAGTCAATCGCTGAGGGATGGTGCTTCTTCAGGGTGAAGTGACTATAGGTTTTTGTTTTCAACCCCGTTTTTTGGACCGGGAAACACACACACACACTCTAAACACCCGCACACGATACATACCTGCCGATCGTTGACCTTGTTGAGCTGCCGCTGCTGCCTGCCGGCCTCGCCGAAGCGGCGCAGTATCGAGTAGGTGGAAAAGCCCTCATTCTGGTCGGTGTCCGTCCCCGGCCCAAACACATTCGGCAACCGGAACGAGCCGTACGCCTCCTGCACCCGGTTCGATATGATATCCACCATATCGATAGCCCTGTAATCGACAATAACACAATAATTAAACGGAAGATAGCAGATCAGCCGAACGACAGGTTGGATGATGCATTAGCAGTGATTTAATAACGCGTCCTTTGGAACAGCACGATGGTTTTCCCATGCTTCACTTGAACTACGCAAAACAAGAGCGGGAAAATGGGGTCAGTTCAACGGGGAAACAAGGTAGTAGGGTTGGTCTAATCAGAAGATTCAAAGCAACAAGTCAGCAGAGAAAGGTTCAATACATTATCTGTGTGCGTTAGGCCACTTGGCCGGTGAAACATTCACCCTTGAAAGATGGTACAGTATTTTATGTGGAAGTAGAAAACCAGCATGAAGCCATGAAACATCAAATCCCTTTTATCTGCTGCACTCAGCTTCGCCAGATCCCGTATGATTTGGAGCTGAATTTCGAAACCAGATGTATAATGAAAGTAATTAAATGTTGACATAAAACACAGTGGCGCATCAATCCAGCCCTAGTTCAACAAAAATCGATCAGCCGGTTCCGTTCAAGTGAGAATCAGACAGCAGCTGCTTCCACTTCTCAATGGGAAAACACTACAGTCGACACCCGAAGTGCAGTGACTTGATTGATAGTACGAGTATATCGGACCGAATCGTTCATAAAAATAATCTTATCTATTGTTAACCTTTCGTAAATGTAACCAGCGCCGAACTTTGGACGGAAGTGGATTTATAATAATCATCGACACAGCGCGTCACCCAGCCAGCCAGCCAGCCACCCACACCCTCACGATGTTTGTAAATCGATAGATAAACCAACCGGGCCGCGCATAACTCATCAGACAGTGGGCCAAAGTCCGCGGCTACGGGTGATGAGGCTGACGCACTTTGCGTTGTGTCAATGTTTTGCTCTTAATCGGCCGTCCCGGCTGAGGCTAACGAACCCGCGCGATAGTTACTCACTCCAGGTCGGGCACCAACCGACCGCACCATGGCCCACGCCCCGAGTCCCTTTTCTGCGCACGAAGTGCATCTTGGGGATGGGGAGAAGAAAAACCCCATCGACACACAGACACGGACACACACTGGTTATCGAAAAAGAATTTTCGAAGCGCCGGCCAGGCCAGCGGAGAGTAGATAACGATCTCTTGTTGAGTGTCAAGGTCAAAGGCCCAGGACGACTAAGGGAGGGAAAGGTAGATAGAGGATGGAGTTGCCAGAGTGGTGCGGCAATTGCCTACACTTGTTGATGGAAGGTTGTAGCGTAAAAAAAAAAAACCAAACCCACACCAGAGTCCGGCCCGAGCCCTAATCGGAGGATCAATATTTGATCGATAATTCCATTGAATGGGGGGTGGTGGTAGCAACAGGCGCAAAACAAACAACAAATGGGCGATGGTTGTGATTTTCCTTCACTACACCGCTGCATAGAGTGAAGTCGCGGGAAGGGTCCGGCGGTGTGGGCTGCAAGCGGGCTCGGATGGGTGGGCCGCTGGGTGGGCGCACAGCCGATACGCAAATGGGGGCAAACGATTGGCGGTGAAGTGTAAACTGCACTGCACGATTGGATGGATTCGGGGTGCCCATCCTGCTTCCTTATTACTACGTTAGCGGTGCGAAGGACAGCCGCACTCGAAACGTGTGACGTTTTGTGGGTGGAGAGAGCACGGCGGGAGAGAGCAGGGAAAGGGCCATGTGTTTTCGCCAGTCCCTGCCGGGGAGTGTTATCACAAACGCTAATCTATCGATTTGCCATTAGGTTATCGAAGCTCGCTAATCTTAACCTTTCGGCGTTGTAGAGGTGAAATTACACTTGCTTTTACGTACGTCGCAGGGTAGGTACGATTGACAGGAATCAACCACGTTCCAAAATCGATCAAATAAGGTCAAATAAGTTAAACAAAAAGATTAAAACCTCGTTAGCGGAATGGACAACAACAAAAATAAAAAATAAGGAAAATCGCATTTAAAGGGATAAGGTTTGGAATGTACATACATTGTTGACAATCTTAATAACCCATTCTGGCGTCTCATTCTAAAAAAAAAAAACTTTCGTAGCTATAACTACTTTAAATTTCTAATAACAACTTTAAAATCTGTCTAAATGTTGGGCACTAATCGACCGTTTGTAATAGACGCACCCAGGACGTAGATTTCTCTCTCGTTCATTGTTTGTACAGGGTTTGTACCTAAATCAAATATCTTTCAATGTTATTCTACTGTATTTGAATAACGGAAAATGGCAAAAAAAACTACCATTTTCGTATTGCAAACCATGAAATCGACTAATGGAACTGGATGTGTATAAACAATGATTAATAATTACCGTTGGCGCTGTGACCATTTAGCGAAAAAAAAAAACGGTCGAATCATCATACTATGCAATCACATAATTGAGTTCATTCGTCATTTCCACAGAGGCCAACCGCCGTCTACCGGCTAGTCGGCCGAAGGGAACTCAAGATGATTAAATGCGGCACCGTCGAAGCATTGCTTAAGAGTTCTTTCTGCCATTGCAAATGAAGAGAGGGATAGTCATGCCGTACGCGTGCCTCTTCGCTTTGCCACCGGCGCCCTTGACACTTGTGCAGTTTCCCATGCGTCCGAAATACGCAAGCCACAGCCAACGGAACGAACGGCTCTCGCGTGCACTGTACCCGCGACATCGACGATCGAGGTCGAGCAAAAGGGAATTTCGCGGTTCTTCCTGAGCCGGGTTGTAGTCCACCACATACGTTCGCACACACCAAGCGAGTGATGTTCGAATGGGGAACACGTGCGGAGTTTGTATACACGATGCGTGCATCCCATTGCGTCCCCCGCTCCCCTGCCACGTCGTCGGTGATCGATGATCTTTCCTCGGGATCGAGAAGGCACCTTGGGATCTTATCCGCCAGAGCAACTGCTCCATTCCTCCCAGAGGACCGCACTCTCTTCCTCTCTCTCTCTCTCTCTCTCTCTCTCTCTCTCTCTCTCTCTCTCTCTCTCTCTCTCTCTCTCTCTCTCTCTCTCTCTATCTCTCTCTTTCATAGAACCTGCGCGCGAGGAGCGAAGTCGTAGCGATAATATAGCAAACCGACAGGAACTGTAGACAGACAGGTGCTGGTGACACGTTTCTAACAACACACTTATGCAAATCTGGGGTGATGTAATCGAGTGACGAAGGATGCGTTTCGATGACGGCATAGAGCGCCACCTAACGCACTGCAATGTGCGCCATAGTAATGTGATTAAGCCACATTTGCATTGCACACAAGCAGAACGACAGGAGGTCAAAGTTGGTGGTGTGACATACGATGTTTTGTTTCCACAAAAGCCATACCGCATGGATTCTAAATGTTTGATTTTCATCCATTTGGAATGAGTCAAGATCAAGCAAATGGTGCCATTTTTCACAAGCCTCATACATCAGCACAGGACCAATATTTAGATAGAAGGTAACTGATCGAAAAAGGCTACACCAGCTGTAACAATAGGAAACATCTGTTCATGATAACAGTACGGCTCTAATCTAGGGGCAAGAGAAGAACACAAAAAATGGCGATCGCACAGGTGGAAAGGTTAAGGAAACCACTGTTGCAATAGAAGACGATAGAGTTACGTGGAGCAATGACAGGAACTAACATCAAGTCACGGAAAGTACACATTTTAAATGTTCGCTCTGTGGACCTCAAAGAAGGCGTAAGAGACGTTGAATGACAACCTTTCATCTAGAGGCACCGCTCGACAAAAGATTTCAACAGCTTCCACGAATGGGCAGGGGACCCAAAAACCCCTTATCAAAATGGAATATAAACAGACGCTTTAACACCTATTTTTGTTATACTGTTATGTATTCCAAGGACCTAAAGCCTTCTAAGGTTCTAAAAGGGAACAAAACTCTAACAAGTTCCATGTGACACCGATACCACGCTTCATGGCAACAGATTGCACCATTTACCGCGACCCTATGTAACGAACCATTGTGGGAAGCCAATATAAAGGGGACAAGATCACTATTGTGGATCACTTCATAGACGACTGCCTAGAGTGGCAAGTATAGCCCCCATTTCATCACACAATTAAAAATCAGATGATGATACCGAAAAACAGCGATCTAATTTACTTCCGTGCTTAAAATTTTGTTTATTACCGCGTCACAACTGGTATTCAAATTTGTCAACACCTCGTACGAGCCTTAAGTGAGTTATTCAAATTCACTTAAGCTCGTCCCAAGATCCAGCAGCACCGGCCTCCCTTTATCACTGTTTTGCTCTTCCTTTCTCAATCGTCCGTGAATGGCCCTTCCAAGTTAACCACAACAGCCGACCGAACGCGCCATCGGTTGGCCAAGACTGGCACTAACGGCCGGGCGCATTCGTGACACGCGTCCGGAACATCGACCGCAGTTAAGGCCGGACTCTCGGTCACTTGTCTCAGCCTGGATGGATTGTCGAGACACGTAATAGCACTGCGTGGGCCCCGCCAATGTCAACATCGCCCGGAATGCCGGGGACGGGTTCACCTCCGGGAGCAGGCCAACCGTGCGTGTTCCAGTGGACTGCGCTGCGCACGTTTCTAGTCTCAATGTAACTCCCAAGGTAGCGGACGATCGATAGAGTTCGGTTTGAACTTCCGCGATCGTTTTTCTGAAAGAAAAAAAAACAACCGACCCGAAACGGGGTTCGGCCAGTTCCCATCGTCAATCAGTGGATTTGGAGGGCCACGAACGATCAATTGCAGAGATTGCCGCTCGAGGTGGTTGGATAGGGTGGCCCAGTGCGGTTGCAGATCGTTCGATCGATTGGTCTGCATGATTGACGATTGGCGGCGAATCGACCCTGCCAGCTAATCGAAACAAACGTCGGAACGAACACAGACACAGTGCTGTTCGTGCTCGGAAGTAGGCCTTCGGCCAAAGAGGTCACGCCTGCAAGTCGGGACGGCGATGATAACGCTCTGGTACAAGCTGTCCGTGGAGCACCCAGCGTTGCTGTTTCTGCTGCTAGTTCGTTCGTTCGCTCAGCGAAACAAACACTGCCCAACACCCGGACGACCTCCCGACACCGGTACGAACGTGCGATCCTTACCGTTCCTTGTTGAAGAAGTAACCGACTATGCAGAGGAACAGCAGCACCTCGATTATTCCCAGCATTTTGATGTGCGCGTTCCCAGGGTCGTTTGGCCCTTCGCTACGTCTTCCAATTCCAACTCCAGCTATTCACCTTCACACACACACAAACACACACACTGCTGCACACGCGTTGATCGACTGATGAGCACTGCGGTGCGGATCCTTAATTCTTTGCTTCACTGTTTCTCTTGGTTGTTCTCACTCACTCAGGTTTCGGAATGCTCTCCGGTACACACCGCTGGACACTAGCGGATCATCCTTTGTGAGAAGCTGACAGTTGGGGTTCGGATGAGACGAAACGGGCTTGCCTCACCGCACGATGTAACCAACTCCTGCTAGCCCGAAAAACAGACAACATGAAAGAAAACCCAAAACCGCCCGTCAGGGATTCCTTTCGCTTTTCAACTGCAGCACACACAGCACCGGCGACAACGGACCAGCGACGACAATGAACCGCCTGGCACGGGTCCAACAAGACGGAAATAAGAAACCGGCCCCGCACGAACCCGGCGACCACTCCGCGCCGCGTGATCAACCCCGTATGGGCGCACACACCCGCGCAACCTCGATGCAGCAGGAGCCGCGGGGGATGCAATCATACGATCAGCGATCGTCGCAACCCAAACTCTGCTCGGCTCGTCCTCCGGCACGACACGGAATGATTCACGAAACAATCTGCACCGTTCCTTCCCAGGCGGTCTTCCGTGGCCGTGCACGAATCGCAATTCCGTTCGACCGTCCCTTCAAAGGCAAGCGGTCGCAGGTGGCCGTCGACTTTCTGGTCCAGATTCCGAACGCTCCGCGGAACAACCCCTTCCACCCGAGGGGGGGCTGAACTGAACTCGGCACACTCGACTCCTCCACGGGTCGCTTATTGCACACGGATGCGCGTGATCACTAATCAAGAACACCACCCCGAGAACGCTGTACGCAACAACAAGTCATTCGCTCGTCGACTTTCCACGTTCTCTCTGTCTCTCCTGGCCCGTCCTACACTCGTCCGTCGACGCACGGTTTGACCATATCCGACGAAGTGATAGAGAAGCTATCGACTGACTGCCGGCACCAAGCGGCGTTCACGATGATTTTGTTCCTCTACAATCTGCTACCGTGCACTTCGCACCACATCATCCCCCCGTGCCGCTTCCGCCTGCACGGGTTCCCACAAAGCGTCGGTTGGCAGATGGAATTACACCCCACGCACACTCGCAAAGCGGGCGGAACCATCGCGGACGGACGCGCGAGGGCACCACACATCGCGAACGGTGCAGAGATGACGGAGTTTTCGCGAGCGCGGCGCAATTGGTCCGCACGTTCAGCCCCGCATCGCGGGTGCTACCACTACTGGCACACACAACTCGCGGCAGTTCAGTATCAGTGTGTTCTAGAGCCCCACAAGCTGACTGATAACCCCGGCGGTGGATCTTCCACTGGAGAGGGCACACGGACGGACGGCCGCAGAGAGACAGTGTGCACTCTAAAGTACCCACCTCGACGGTAAGAGCATTTTCGCCTTGTTTTCGTCACATAATTCGGATAGGAGAGCATAAGTGTGGAACGGCGCGACAGATCGGATCGGCTTGTATAACTCGCGAGGAGAAAGACCAACACCGCGACGATCGACCAACGCGACTCGGTGACGATCACAATGGGCACGAGCAAACGGGTTGTACCAATGATGCATCCCTTCTTCGTGCGATCGCTAAAACACGACCAAGTGCGCTGTCCGTTACCTACCCAGCAAGAAAAAGGAAACCCACACACCGCTCTTACCGGCACTGATTAAGGGATGTACTATTTGTGGACCAATTGATAGCAAACAGGCGACGATGATAGCAATGGGATGGTGCAATAAAGAGAGGCTCGCTTGGATAATGAACCCGCGGTGCGACTCGCTGCCGTGCAAGACAAAGGTGTTACGGGTTGAGAAAATCCCGTTTTTCCCTTTTATCACAACACTCTCGTTCGGGCTGCAATTTCCACGTGGATTTCCCTATGATGGTACTGTGTGCAAAAAAAAAGTCTTGCGGCCCTGGCGCTGACCTCTCTCAACTGTGCCTACGTTGGGTTATCGGGCAAAATATAAACAAGCCACCAGGACAACCAGAAGATATTAATTCGGTCCCTTTAGTATTGTTTCCGAAGAAGAGATTATAAACGAAACCATCGACGAGAGAGAAATCTTGGTTCCAGCGAATGCTTCCTAACAGGTTTAGTACAAAAACGAACTTTGTTTAAAATCCACTCAACGCAGCACGTATGCCTCAACGAATGTGAATGAAGACTGAATCGAAATAATTCTAAATCAAACCGACGCGTCAAAAGGATGACTCTCCAAATATGATATAAGTAATCTACGATTAAGAAGCTTACGTTCGTAATCGAATACGAATTAAACTGTGAGCTTTATATTGACTCAAACTTCCCGTGTCCATCGCGAATGTTTGTCGATTTGAGATAAGTAAACTCGTTCGTGAATGGTGGAAGAGTAAAAAAAAAAAAGGAACGCATAATTCATATTGTTCCGCAAATTGGCCAAGGGATATTTGGGTCACTATCTCCAAATCACTTCAGAGTCAAAAGGGCATTATAAACCAATTGTTGAAAGTGCCGATCCAATTGTGCGCGTACAGAGTAGCAAGCAACAAAACACAACTCAACGCGCGTACGGTAAGAAAATACCGTTTAACCAGAATGAAATCCCTTGATCCCTATCGGTAGACGGATGGACTGGAAGCACCGGGATACCTTATCACACCGTCAGACACGATCAAAGTTCACTTGTGTTCAGCTTTCCCCCTTCCTAATCGATGAGTTGAATATGTCATACGAATAGTCCAAAGAATTCCGCCAAAGCTCGACGACACCACACTTTGTCAATCTCCGCGATTAGATAACAGAGAGAAGGAAAAAAGAAGGATTAAGCTAATCTCGGGCGTGCGGATGTTCCGAATCTCCACGCAGACAAAAGGAATAAAAAATTTCAAATCAAATCCTCTGCAAATGCAAAAAAAAAGTGTCCGCCCCATCGAAATCACACATTGACCTCCGCAGCGAACAGATAGCGTTGCCCCGATGCTGATCTGTGACGTAAATCATAGAACGACTTCCACCTTCCCCTATCGACGGCGAAACACGAACCGAAGGCTCGATCATCACCGGAACGCGGTCAACCGTACACATGTTGATCGGACGTAGCGGCTCTGGTAGGACGTCGGGCCGCGTGCATGGCCACTGATACAGCACCGCAATGATTTGCGTGGTGGCGTGATGCTCAATCAAGCACATGCCGCTACGCCTGCCTGGCTGCTCGTTGTGCGAATGCGATGCTTTTGCTCTTTTCCTTCGAGGACTATGTAAACAAATCCTACTCCGTTCCGACTAATACTAGTACGCTGTCGTCTTGCCTTGGTTTTGCGATCATCTCGCAATCTTCGGGCTTCTCATCAAGTAGCCACTGATTGATTCCTATTATGCACTGCATCAAATTTGTAACTATCCTAGAACGAAGTAATGCTTATTATACTCAATTCGACCTTTAGTAACTGATGTTAATTGTTGGTTGATGAGATTAGTTCACGTGAAAAATAACACCTAGTCTCCACTTGGTACGGTAGCTGTAAATGAATGAATCACGTAACCGTGCGTACAGAAGACCAAAATATGGTAATGTTTGTTTCCGGATATTTGTGAACACATTTACCTATGCGGCATTCTTTAGTATAGGATGACTAAAAAATGGCTGCACAAACCGGTTTGTGAGATAAACATCCTATCCATAAACAGAAAACGACTAACCCCATGACCATGATCTTGGTTCAATATAGATTTATCACAAATTTTATCAGAATATTGTTTGAGAAACTATTGCATCAACCGATGAGGTTGGAGAAACGGACAGGTGGTGTCAATGGCAGCTTCATCATGCAAAACTCGCGTCCTTGTTTACATTTCCTCCACGGTTTTGCGAAAGAGAAAGCATGAAAACAACCGGTCGGCCGCAAGTGTGATAACGTCCTACCCACGTAAGACAGGCGTTCATCTTCATGTTTCACCGAGGAAGTGCGTCGTCATTTCATGACTGAAGTCATATATTTTACCACTTACCGTTAAATACTGATGTGAAAAGGTGAAATCTGCACTCCGCGGGACCCTTGTACTGCTTGTTTTTTTCGCAAGCCTAGATCGGTTGTGATGCGCTAGGCAAAGTGATCATTGAGCTCGCTTTGGGACACGATTTAACACTGTGGTTTTCACCTGCTTTGATGCACTTTTCGTAGATATCTGGATATCGCTTGATTTCGAACAACTTCCGCAAGTTATGCACCACTGGCCCGCAGTGGTCGTTTCACGAGAAACTAAAGAAATTTGGAACAAGTCAACTGTACTGCCACGCGACCACGAGCTCATCGAGATGTATCCAAAACGCATACGAAACGCTATCTAATTCCACAAAATCTTCCATTCGCTAGGTGCGAGTGAAGGAGAAAAAGAAGTGGGCACTCTTTCTATCACGCGCGCTAAACGTCATAAACCCTTCTTCCGACACCGTAGATGACAGCCCCAAGGTGTATAGATAGACACTGCACAGATGTTGTCAACAGAGATACGAGATACAGTGAGATACAAAAATCAGCAGCTGTTACACAAACAGAATGAAGGTTTAATTTTTAAAATAGTATTTTATTTTACGTTTCATCGTTACTCTTATTTTGTTGTGTTTCATAATCGTTCTTTTCGCGTTTCGCGTTCCCTTTTCATCATTACTGTCTGTTATTTGATAATTTCACAATACCATTCCGCACTGAGAAAGAACGCGTAACTACTTGTATGTCTTATCCGGTACCCCCTAGGTAGCATCACACCAACTATCCACTCTCTTTGCAATTCTTTTGGATAAATCAACTTAATTGTCATACAAGTTATGCATTTTCAGACTCGTGGCAACGGATTACCGATGTTCCACCTCCACTAGCTTCGCATATTTCCGATATTATAGAGTAGAATGGACCGGCGGAGGGTAGAGGGAAGATACTGCAGATATCATCTACTCGATTCGATTTATCTAATTGTGTTCTTCTTGGCCTCAGCTATCCGTTCCACTATCGACCGTTTGTACGAGTTACAGTTGGTCCGTTCATTTCCTACCGTTTTCCACAGAATTATATTTCTTGATTTTGTTTATTTTTGTTTTGTACCAACTCAAACAACTTGTTCATTGTCTCTGTTACCTCACAAAGATCATTTGTAAGAAACTGTCATACTTTCATGACCAAAAACCATAGTTCGAACCATACTCAGCGTTGTACCACGTTCCCTCGAAGCTATTCGTCTTCACGTTGGTTGTTTTTTTCTCTTTGAAATATTCAGTGCCCTGCCCTTCGAAGATAAGCATCGATTATCCTATGTTCTCATCCATCATAGTCCTATTATTGTTGGAACAATACTCGTCCATTTTTATTGTTTTCTTATTTCGTGGCGATTAATTTCAATAATACTTCCCCATTATTGAAAGTATCGAGTCAAGTGAATTGGCAGCATTCATTGAACAATGTTATTTGTATTTCTCATTTATTAATGGATTGTATTCTGTACTTGTATTAGGAGTAAGGTGTGCTACTACTAGAACAAACATATTTCACTCCTGTACTTTCGCTTCTCTGGAAAGATATTGCAGAGTTTGATGAAATATTTCATACATTCCTGGCTGCCGTGGGGGTTACAGTTATGGTTTCCTGTTACTGTGTTATCGTTGTGGCTATTGTTGTTGAATGGGATATATTCTGTAACGGCTTACCTTAACTACTTCGACTCACAATCAAAATTTGAAATTGTAGTTTATTTACAATAAATTTTAGTTTGTCGGTGTGTCGACCGAACATTTTTTTTTTGCTGCATTGTAATTGTACAAGTTAATTTTCCTGACAAGTAGGAAAGTTGGAAACCGAACCGTTCCCTTCTTTTTTTATCTAGGGTACACTTAACGTATGTCGTTTGTATCTTCTATGGTTTAATCGTTCTACAATTATTATTTTTACATATTCTATCCCTTTTTTGCGTAAGGAACATAAATGATTGCTTCTGGAAACTATCTTCTACTCATGATGCGGCCAAACGAACCCGCCGAGTGATGAAACAATAAATTAATATCATGAATACAGAGCTCAACGAATTTCAAATAAGAAATAAACTATCAAAAACAGTTTTGCTATTCAAAATTTTACGGAAATAGCAAACCGTATTGTGCTTCGCATGCACAATGGGACACAATACTTTACTAAAACGTAACTGTAACTCTAACTTTAAAAAAGGTCAATAAATAATGGCTTAATTAGTATGCCTTACTTCACACCCATGTTGAGCAGTGGTAAAAAAGCTTCGAAATACCAAAAACGTGAAAGATAAGAAAAGAGGCACTGCCTGCTGAAGCTTATGCATTAAAAAGCATGGAATAAAACTAAAACATAGCTATGATAATAGAAAATTTAATAACCTATAAATAATCTACGTCGATCACATCATCGCACGGTTTTTGTATTCTCAAGCCAAAAGGCCCTCAAAATACTATCGCGAAGAGCATACTAAGAGTAATAGTTCTCGTATTTGAAATTTGAAACACATTCTGTGACATCCAATCCGCGAAGCATCCATTTGCAGTAACGTGCAGCACCCCTGATGGCACCGATAGTGTCGCAACCAATACGCTCCCGGAACGGATGGAGCATGCATTTTAACAGTTCCCTTTCTGTACACATCCGTTTAAACCAGGGTTTGATGCAGTTATCTTCACGTTTTACACAACACAAACAACCTGGAAGCTCTAGCTGAACCTTTACTCTATCTGAACAATCTTTTGGACCATCCTGCGATGCCTCCCTTCCTCCCATTACCTTGCGATCTTGAGATGTTTCAAATAAGTTGCCATTAGAGATATTGATATTATTATTAGATAATTGTTATTAGTGTTAAATTATTTCATCATTATTTTGAAGTTGCACGCTAGGTCCACTACGTTCACCAAAATGCGAATGGTTGGCGCAGCGACTGTCGCATACATTTGTTCTCTCTGCGTCCCTCCGCATCGTTTGCCTCTTACCTTTACCCCTACGTGGGATTCCATGAGTTCTGCACGGTTCCCGGGGTGGAGGGGACTTGATTATTTTCAATATAGTATTCATGTTATCATAATGTTCCGTTTTAACTAATGCAATTTGATCCAATAATATCGTACTTTGCCGCAAATTATTATTATTATTTGTTTCTCCTCTATCTCACCTAATATGCGCCCGTACCTCCGCAAACATCATGTACAACAATTCTTTAAGTGGTTGCTATACGGAATACGCGAAAGCCCTGATGCTCCAATAACCCTTCGCTCGCAGCATTTTCGTATTTCGTGGTTTTATCGGTTGATTTGTGTTTGTGGTTTTGTTTGCTCGAATGAAGTTTTGTTTTGTTGTGTTTTAGAAAGGCATTACGAAGAGGCAACCCCGATCGGGAAATACTTGCAATCTTTTCTATAAGAAACGCGGTGGTCCAGAGTGATATGAACTATGCGGCAGGCCGGGGCTAGCACGGTGCAGCGTGTACGGCGAGGAAGACCGCTGAGCCAGGGACGACAATGGTTGCTGCTGCTGCTGTTGTGATGACTGCTGCTGCTGCTGGGATGACGAAGGTGCCACGTTCAGTAGTTGCTGCGAACCTCCGTGATGCTGTTGTTGCTGGCCACCGTGCGCTAGCGATGCTTGCGAGCCGTGCAGCTGCGAAGAAGCCGAATGAACGCCGCCCAGCAGCATTGAGGAGGACGACGACGACGACGACGCCGAAGGTTGCAAGGAGGACTGGTGCGCTTGCTGCTGCTGCGATTGCGATGCCGACTGCTGAGACGTTGAAGCGTGCAGCGGGTTGAGTAAATTTCGCGTCATATAGTGATGGAACGTGCTCGTAGCTGGTGCCGAAGGGCCCACTCGATGGTGCTGTTGTGCGACAGAAATGAGGAATTGTTAGAAAGATACACTTCTTCACGAAACGTGCCTTAGCTGAGCTGTATTTGGAAAATGCTAGATAGCTTAATTGTACGCCTTTTGATTAGACGAAGTGTTCGAAGAGTAAACACAATTCCCAATCAGTTGACAATAGTGATTGAACAAAGTTCGCTAATATAACGTTCAACAACTATACAACTGCTTTGTGGAACGATTTTCGTGACACATCTGTGCCAATAACATACCGGAATGTTATGATGCAAGCCGCCGATAGCTGCCGCCGCACCGATCATGTGACTCGGACCGTCGCCCAGATCCAGATGGAGGCTTTCCGGTACGTCCGACGCATTGCCAGCACTTCCTGGTGGGACGACGACGCCGCCACCTCCACCACCCCCTCCTCCTAGATGAAGTTGACCGAGGGAGGCCGTTGCCATCGCCACGTCCGGCATCACGTCCGAAAGGTGACCATCGGAACAAGCCCCAATTTCGCCTAGATCCAAACCACCGCCACCGATGCCCACGGGTGGGCCCACCGCACCTCCACCGACCGGTGCCGACAGACGATAGGCGACAATGTCTCCTCCAGGGATGACTGACGGTAGCTCCTGCCGTCTGTGCGAGCCGAGCAAAGCGAGCGGATTGTTGAGAGAGGAATGCAAGCCACCACCTCCGACGCTGGTGTTACTGGTACCACCCTGGGAACCATGCGATAGTAACGGATGCTGCGGAGGGCGCTGTGAATGGTGTCCCGCCTGCTGCTGCTGCTGAGAAGGATACTGCTGCTGTTGCTGCTGCTGAGTTGGCTGCCGGGGGAATGTCATGTTGCGACCGAAACAATGAACCTGCTGCTGCTGCTGCTGCTGTGTCGCTGGTGCAAGATCTCCATTTCCAGGCATGGCCGGCGAAGGAGGCGGTGTTGAGTCATCGTTCAGGGATTGCTGACTGGCATGCCGATGATTACCATGGTGCCCGTGGTGGTGACCCCCATGATGATGATGATGCCGATCGTGATGGTGGTGATCGTGGTCGTAGTCCTGTGGCGCCTTGTTTGCTCCGCCATTCGAATCGCCCGAACCATCCAGACAATAGCAATTTGCGCTTTCCAGAAGCTCAGCCACTTCGTCCGGAAAGTTGAACTCCCTCACCACTCGCAGCCGTATCTGGCGATTGATCTCCCCGCGACTCGAGAGGGGCAATCCTAGTGCTCTCTGGCAACCAGGCGCTTGGCGCAATTTTTGCTCCCGCTTCTGCATCGATTCCATTGTTTGCGCGTCCGGGGCGGGTATGGGTGCCACGGTCGCCGCTGCCACCACATCGACGCCCGTAGCTGATCCACCGCCTAGCGTTGTCCCTGTGTTACTGTTTAACCGCGAAACCATATACAGCGTGTCTGGAATGTCGGGCATATGATGGCGCGACCGGCGCATCCGCAGCAGTTCGATCTGCTGAGACGCAATGTGATCCTCCAGCAGTGCCTTGACCTCCTCGTAGTACGGCATGAAGAGCCGCGGCCGCACGAACAGTCCATGGTTTTTGCCGCCGCGTATCCAGGCATTGAGTCGCAAGCTTTCGCGCTCGTCGCCGATCATGTGCGACGGTGGCGTACTCACCAAGCCCCGCCGGATGGCTTGATTCAGGATTTCGTTGTTCGGAGGAAGCACATGATCCATGCGTACATGCGGCAGCAGCTCGGATAATATCTCGCGCAACTCCACGTCACTCAGGTCGCGCTTCTTGATACCCTTGCGCGTCACAGAGTGGGCCGTGTGGCTGAGCAGATTCGGCTCTCGGTCCTCCATTCTGCGGATGAGTTCCTGCTCGCCCCATTTCAGGACCGACTGCAGCACCTCCAATTCGGACGCTTGCAGAAAATTGTTCTGCAGTGCCTCGATTATCTGCGATTTGTCCAGCTGGAATAGGACCGGTGAGCCGACGATTGCCGAGAACTCCTCGCGCAGGTAGTGACACGCCTGTCGGTACACCCAGTCCGATCCGTGCGGCTGACTGCCCCAGCGTAGCACCGTGGCGAGCGTGTCGAGCGAGAGCCACTCCAGTATCAAATCCTCACAGCCCTGCGCCAGTATGTCCAGCTCGAGAAACCGCCCGATCTGATAGAGCTCCATCGCTTCCTCGAGTGGCGATGGCCGTGCGCGGCCGGTGTGCGTAAGAGCTTGCACTTCGCCCAAACTTCCCGCTCCACTGCCGCACCCGTTGCCGCGGAGAATTAGCGAGAGGTCTACCGTGTCTAGGTAGATCGCGTGCAGCAGCACTCGAGCGTACCGCTTCGGAATAACACCCTCGTCCAGGACGATGCGTGTCGTGGCGTGCAGGGATCGATCCGTCCCGTGCAGCTGGTGCTCCTCGGAGATGTTTCTCGTTCGCCGCTGGATCATGTTCTTGAAGAACGGCGACCGTGCACTCAAGATCGCCTTGTGGCACGGTAGCTCCAACTTCGGCCGGAACCCGTACTCTGAGCTGCCCGAGTCGGGCCGATGGTAGTCGCCACCCTCAGAAGTGAAAACGATCGCCGCATCCGCGTAGTCGCCCGTCTCCAGCAAATACCGCAGATCGTTCTCCAGCGGGTTCGGAGTACCGAAGTCTTCGCCTAGTCTACGCAGCAAGCTAACGTCTATGGTCGGATCGTGCGTGCATAGATCGCCCGTGTAAAGATAGCGCAGAAGCGAGGAGAACATCGCAACGTCTACCGGCGAAGAACGCAGCTCGAGGCAGATGCGCGCTCCGTACCCGGGGCAGCCCGCGAGCAGGTCTCGGAAGTAGGAGCAACGCGCGGACAGGATAGCTCGGTGTACTGGGAAGACGGTCCCTCGGAACACCAGGTCACAGTCGGTGCAGTGCCGGAAATCGTACAGACTGGCGAGGTCCTGCTTGAAGGTGGTGGCAGGCGGCCGGGCCAGCTCCGCCTGCACCGAGAGGTCCTTCAGCGCGGCCAGCGACTCGTACTCCTCCAGCAAGGCCGACAGTTCCATCGGACTCCAGCTGGACACGAACTCACGCAGCACGCGTCCATGATCACAGGCTTTCGACGACCGGCGTCGTCGGATCAGTTTCTTCTTCAGCGTCGCGAAACCGGTCACTTTTTTGCGCCGTTCGCGCACCACAGCCCCGGGACCACCACCGGAACCGCTTGCTCCTCCTCCTCCGCCTCCGCCCCCTGGACCACACATCGGCCCGTACCCTAGGCCACCAGCAGACGTCAGTGGTGTCGTGGTGATCCCCGCTGTCGACGTGATCCCAGACATGCCGACCCCTCCTCCGCTTGTCCCGACGCCCCCGCCACTGCCTCCTCCACTAGAGCCGGGACAGTCCGTTGACGCTGTTGCACCCATCTCCGTCGTAATGCATGGATCACTGCCACTCTTACTCTCGCACCAATATGACAGTCCACAGGGTATCAGGCATCCCCATAGGCCGGGATTCATTGTCCAGCAACGGCGTCGGCAGCGCGAAGTGGCAGTACTAAAAACGGTAGGAAAAAGGTATCATTAGTACGCAACAATAGCGAGATGGTAAAAGGCGGAGCAGGAATGGAAAATTCGACTCGATTTCCTTGTCTTCTAACATCTAATCTAATTAAGTTCTACGTATATTATGTCATTGCCCACCAAAACAATACTTGGTCCCCGGCAGTTTGGGATCCCTTAGCATGGAACGGCGCACGCATACTAATAGCGAACGCACAGCGAGGCTAAGTTAACACACGAGCGATCGATATTCATGACCAACAACACGTATCGCAAACACACGCGTCCATTTGATCGATTGCGAAAAAATAGAATTTTTCCAGGTTGCATGCGGATTGCTTGCTCCGTGTTGGTGGATGCGCTGTTTATTATACATTTGTTTCGCATCTGCAAAACGTGGCTATTTGCAACTCTTTCGCGTGCACATTGAAACCATGTTTAAAGAAAACGTTCAGTTTCATTCTAGTTTTGAAGAAGCGTAACAACCCTGGAAACCTTGACCTTTTTCATTTCAAACAATTGGTGTAAATGTTTATGGTTACTCTTCGCGATATGATTCAATAAGATCACTGGGTTTAAACATCAATTGATAGATGATGGAAGCCGATTTGAAAACAATTCAATAAATAAACTGAGGCTTTATCAAAAGCACACAAGAGTACGGATTATTTTGGGTCAATCTTCTCCATTGAAGTTTTTTTATTTACTACATATTCTAGAAAACAAATCACAAACTATTAACTCACCTGAATGTAATTTTGCAAACATTTTTACTTCAATACTATTTTTATGTGCCATTTAGTGTTGATAGTACGGGATATCCCAGCGATTGATTTATTTCATATGTGGTATACATATGATTCTTCCGTTTGAACGCCTGAACCCACGCTCCTTTTGTTGATTTTCATTCACCAGGCCATCTTGCGGGTGGATAACTGCGGTCGTACGGTGCTGCAATTTCGCGACTTCTACACAGGCTTCCTCGGTCGGTGCCAAATTGCTTCCCCACCGTGGCGTCAGTATCTAGCGAGGCCACTAATCTTCACCATCGTCGTGCACAAGTACATCATTCCTGATGATCCGGGAGATGATTGAATTTTAGAAAATTTCGTTTAATTTCTATTTTTCACTATATAAATACAGATACACACACGCGGCTATCGAATCGTAGATTCCTCGCTAAAAATCTACTCTAGTGTCATTTTAAACAATGCCATCTAGAGGTGTATGCAAGCAAAGTAGCGCTGGAAGGGGTTGCCGAAGAGTCGATTGCTTGACGCGCCCGTTTCAATCCTTATTTATTACTGGTTACCGAAGATAGAACCGAACTTCGCTGCCCACTATCGAGTGTGCAGGAATTAGCTAGAAAGGGGGAGTTCCATTGGAAAAGATTGCTGCTGCTGGTGCTGCCACTACAGCCTTCGCCCTCTAGCTATGGTGATTTGTGTTCAGTATCAATCGGCCATGTTTACATTTCCACTGTTTGACTAGCAACCATTGTCGTGTCGAGTGATGGTTTCCGATCTGGTCGGGGCACCGCTCGTTTGAAAAGGACTTTCTTGGGCGACGTTTCTGTTTTCCGTCACATTCACACCTTTTCTTTTTCGTCTTCTACTTATTCGCTCGTGCACTTGCTTCTTCGCACATCCACCGCCGCTGCTGCCTGCTCCTTCTTTTCTCCTGCTACTGTCAGTCAGTGCAGCCGAGGAATGCTTCGATGTTCCATCCTTTTTTTCACCCAAAACACAACATACGCGCGCGCACACACACACAACACACCACACGCACACACTTGCTGGCAGGAAAACAAGCACGCACGCACAGCCCTTATTTATGCTCCTACGCACGCCACTGGCACTGGATGTATTGGACTGTGGCCTGTGTTGGAGCACGCAGCTGCACCAAGCCCAGAAGAAAAGGGAGCCCCAAATGCTCTGCCACGGCGCGTAGCGACGGATTTATTGCCGTTGATGCATGCGCTTCCACCAGCCCGCCAACGCCCCTGAAGGGAAAATCACTTTTCACCTTATTCTACTGCACAGCACTGCCGCGCCACCCTGGGGCCACCAGTTCCGCTCATTCAACCAAACACTCGATGAGAGCTGCCTTTGGGGATTGCAAATCTCTCTTTTCTATCCGTCGATCAAACCGAACTGCAGCCGCGTTGAAATGGCCATCCAACGCTCCGAATCCGACGTATCCTTTTCGTTGTCGCGTTCGCGCAACCGTCACCTGTATTTTTCGACGTTTTCCACTTCACTGCCAACTTATTTAGCACTCTAGGAAAACAGGAAAACCTCCAGTCGACGACGACGACGACGACTCTGTAATTTTCAAGTTTTTTGACACGACACACAACTACTAACGCCTACTTTGGGCAAGTCACGCACACTATTTACCCCAGGTACGTACACTCACCCACACACTGCTGCATGGAATGCGAGGTGTTTGTTTTTTTGTGTACTTTCTCATTTGACAATCGAGGAATGACTTTTGACCACAAGTTTCACTAGCAACCACTAGGGAACGTGCCGGAGATGCTGTTTTTCAAAATTGTTTTTTTTGTATTTTTGAAAATGAAAAATACGATTTTGTTTAAAATTTAACTATACAAATTATCAGTAGTTTCGTGAAATCTAGCAAATGTTTGCCACAATCTGTTTGAACTGCGATATTGTTTTGTGCCTGGAAAATCAACTTGTTGAACTGCTAATGCTTAAAATACGTCCAATGTTGAAATCATGTCATCAAACATGAAGTGATAAGGCAATAATTTATTGAATATACCTGTGTTGATAAACTCCTTTAACAGAAGACAAACTAATCAAACTCAATATTTGTAGGTAGCGTTCCTCGCTTCCGGGCTGCGGCGACACGTTGGTGAAAATCGGAAAAATCTACATGTGATCGAATTCTCAGATTCGAATCAAATGGATTTCCAGGTAGGGTGCTGAAAGGAAAAAAAAAGTTGATTTACCAAGTGCTTTCCATCAAGATTAGCAGCAAAATGTACCTATTTGAACTCGTCACTGAAAGGCTGGAGCTGATTGTGGAGTGACTCGCTTCAGTTGGTGTGATGTCGGAACTAGTCGAACTAAACGATATCGAGTTTAAACTACGGTTGCCATTTTTACGATTCACAAACGCTTTCGGAAGAATGTAGTTAAAATTACGAATCAACATTGTGACATCATCCCGGCTGTTGAAGGAGCTGGGTTTGTTTTCCTCGACTAATTGCATGTAAGTATCGTGATGAGTTTGAACAATGCGATGCACGACTGACTGTGCCACTCCCGCCAGTGTGGATTGGTTTTGAAATTCCTCCGAAATCATTCTAACCAGCTCCCGATTACCGGTTGATGTATCACCGGGGAAAATATCGTACAACGCTCTACACAGTCCGCTCGACATCAGGACTAGGAAGCGGCAGGCAGGTGTTATTTCTATGCCACCCACAATTTCCGGCTCGAATATCACCGGTTCGGCAGACGCGCTAGAGAGAAAGTTGCAATCTTTATAACCTGCCTTGCCAAGGTAGTTTCCAATGCATCGCGTACTGTACAGCGGGACACCTTCGAAATTCTGTGCCATCAAACCGAGACGAAACAGACGTGCAGCTTCCTCTGCGTTGAGCAAATTATGATCGATGCTGAGTTGCGTCACCGTCAATGTGTCATGTTCATCAGTTTTGCATAGCAGTGCTCGACAGTTACCGATGTTACCCAAGTACAGATGTGATCGATGCACCAACCCGAGCACTGCACTGCTTCCGATGGAGAGAGCATTGTTGAGCGAATCGAGCTTCTGCAGTACGTTCTCAAACTGCTGCGAGATTTCGTACTGATTCATCCCGTCTGCTGATAAATGGAGTTGTATTGCTGTTTTCGTGGCGACGTGCTGGTTTATTGACTCGAAGTAGCCCTTCTCAACCGACATAAACGATTGGCGCAGAAGTTCTTTGACAGCCTCATCGGTATTGCATTTTATCAACTGATCCAGCAGGAGATCTGCAGCCATTTCCTGAAGAGCTTTCTCGGCCACAATGGCACCATTGTGTCCCGAAAGTATTGCATACATGTATCTGTAACAACGTTAAAATTTGTGATTAAACAGAATACTACTTTACCAATTCACAAATGTAGAAACAGCTGCACTAACGTGGTTTCCTTTTCCTCTTTGTTTGCAGTCAAGTTGTTCACTATGCATAGGCACTTTTTATCACGCGATTCGTAACCAACACATCGAGTACCATCTTCCCTGTGGAGTAATAAGCATTAATAAACATAATAATAATCTGGCTTGGCAATCACTTACTTATATATTTGATTCGTAGCTTCTCCAACTCCAGTCTGATTGCAAACTTTTAGGTCATCCGTCCAGTGTTTGGTTTTGATATTATTTTCCATCATTTCCGCAATACAGTAGATTGCTTTGAGAATTACTAGTGTACTATGAAACAATGTAAATATACCACAGAATTTAAAAAATCTGTTTTATTTAATAAAGACAACCTATTGGAAGTAAGACAGCTCGATCGATCGCTGATTTCCGCGGGTCCGGACGCGAGAAAGAATGCAAATTGAAAACACCAGAAACGTCAAAGCAAGAAAAGTCCAATACAAGACAGCTGTTGTACAGTGTTGCCAGGTAAATTTGCGGTTCGAAATTTCAAATTAGTGTTAAATTTTAATCAAAGTCAACTCCAAAACGCATTTTTCAAGGGATTCGCTGCGTCTCTCCAGGAACATCAAGGCAGGCGACATGTTGGTGAGTGGAGAAAACATTGATTGATTTTATTGTAACTTTGTAAAAGCTTGCACAATCATATTACTTATTATTGATCATCGCTGGCGCTTTCGTCTTCGCTATCCTGCTCGTCCTGTTCCATCCTTTCAACCACTTCTTCTCGATGCTCTGGATACTCGGAGCTGCTCTCATCCCCTTCCGCACTGTCGGAATCTTGACCTTCTCCGTCGTCGCTTCGCTCCTGCTGCTGTTCTTCACCTTCCTTATCCTCCCGTTCTCTGTCTAATTCTTCATCCGTTCCTGCGCGCTCATCGTCGGCGTCGTCATTTTTGTTCCCTTCCTCCTGGACCTCGTCTTCCTCTTCGGAATTATGTTCGAACCGACCATTGACCATAGGCGCTTCGTTTGCGTCATTACAATTTACCCCATTGACGGATGCCTCTTCTAGCTGCTTACTCAGATCTTCTAGTTCCTCGGTCAGATTAGCGTAGCGGACCTGTAGAGTTTTTTCGCGCTCCGTTTGCCTCATGACATCCTCCGTCAGCGACTCCAAGCGCTTCGGAATGGCAAGATCTTCCTGAGCGGCCAGAAATTTGAACGTTGACAGGGCCAGGCTGTTTTGTTCAATCTGCTCGTTCGTGTCCTGGAACTGTTTGATCAGAGCTTGCGCTCTCGCCTGGTAGCCGGCCGTAAGAATCTTTAGCTTTTTCTCGATCTTGCCACAACGCTTCGCCTCTTTAGCCATATGTTTTCGATTGATTTCGAGTCGTTTCTCCGCGGACTCTATGCGGTCTTTCTTGCTGGCCAAATTAGCACGCGTGTACCGATTTTGACTAGGAAGATAGAGCACCTGGGACAAACATTCCTGCCACACCTGCGTATAGCTTTCCAAGGAAAGATCTCCGTGAGCCATCCCTTGCTTTACCACCCCCATTTCCGCCACCAGCATGTTGCGGGCTTCGTTTAGTTCAGACTCGTCAATATTCTCGTATGGATGTTGCTCCAGGTACGCCTGATATTGACTCAAAGGGGGACGCTTCGTCGGTGGAGCTTGTGTATGTTGTATAGGATTCCGAAGTGCGTCGTAGTTCAGCATCTTAACCATCTCCTGCTTGACGAGCTCCTCCGCCTTTTGCAGATCTGTTAAACCGTGCATCTCATTTGCCGGACGAAGTACGGTTGTATTAATCTCCAGCGGTCGCGGCAGTTCCCGTTGGATGACTTGCGAACGAAGCGAGAGTTCTTTTGCTTCCTGTGCCAGTTTGTTGCGCTTCCGTTTTTCATCCACGTCCGCCTGATCCGGGATCATCTGCTCCATGTCCATCGACCCATCATCGGCCGCTTCGTCGGTTTCGTTATCGGGCACAACGATCTCGTAGTCATTTCTTGGAGCAGGCAAGGATGCCAACCCTTCCTTCAGGGATGATTTTAGCTGCTTCTGGTATGATTTGTAAGCGGCTGGAGTTCCTGCTACACTTATACCGTCCTCTATGTTGATGTTGAGTTTATCGCGCAAGAAATTGGGTGTGCCCCCTGGTACATCAGGTTGTGTCGCAGATCCTCCTAACGGAACCATCGCTCCCGAGGCAGGCGTTAAGAAGCCTCCCGGCGTGGCGCTTCCATCAGGTCCCCGTACCGAACGGAACGGTGTAGCCAGGACAGTGTTCGGTGTGGCGATCGTTTGACTTTGCGGGAGAACCCCAGAAAAGTCTGACTGATGTAGCGGTGTATTTACGCCACCTTTCAACGGTGTTTCCACATGGGTCAGAGCCATCATGTTTTGAGCTTCCTGCAAAATGCGATCCGTCACAGGTGCTGGTGTCCTGGGAGTGGCAGCCACCTGTGGCGTAATGCTATAGTCCGCTAGGAGGGCGTCTGTCGTTTCGACACCACTTTCTGAGGCCACTTCCTTCGCAATCTCACTGGCGCGGCCAAGCTTTACGACCTGTTGAAGCTCTTGGTCGGAAATCTGCGGCTCAGGGAGGACAAGCTTGGAGCGCTTCTTTGCCGGCTCCTGGTTCTTCAACAGCGCCATGGGTATATCGTTCTCTTTTCTTTGCTTCATTTTTTCCTTATCCTTTTTGCGCTCGCGGGCTTCCTTTTCCGTTCGCAACTCCCCATCCAGGCTCTGTTGACGCAGGCTGGAAAAATCTGCGGCAATCGGCACCACAAACTCTTCGACCGTGTCGTAAAACCCAGGAGCCGGCGTTTTTTCGAAGGGAATTTCCGAGTTGTAGTCAATACCCTTTAATTTACGCTTCCGATTGCCTCCTCCGATACCGGCCGCACGTAACTCACGACGTTTTTGCAAAGCCGCAAGCCGGCGGGCTTCTTCCAGCTGCTTTTCTCGTGCCTTCCGCTTCGCCTTTTTACCCTGCGTATTGGCCAAACGGGCGCGAGCCTCCGAGAGCATCTCCAACTCATCTTCGTCCATGTCTTTTGGATCCGGACGGGCTGGTTTCGTTTCCGGATTGGGATCGATCTCGCCCGGTTTCAGCTTGCGCGGATCATCCATTCCATCTTCGCCCTCCTCTTTCCGCTGCGCTTGATCCAACAGGTACTCATACCGCTCCAAACACTGTGCGGCAGTTCTGCCAATAATAGGCGCAATCGTGCGCCACTGTGTTGGCATCAGCTTGGCCAGATGTAGGAGCTTTTCATCTTCCTCGCGGGACCATTCCGTCTTCTTGATGCTCGGATCAAGCCACTCGTACCAGCGGGCTTTGCATTGTTTTGCCGACTTGCGATGGAGCAGTGATGCGATACGGGACCACTGATTTTTGCCATATTTCATGACGGCGGCTTTGAGAATTTCATCCTGGGAAAGAAATTGTCCATCGTAGCTTATTATATGCGAAAATAACTCGCCGGTTCCTGGGAAAACATCCAGTAGCAGCAGCCATCTTACCTCCGTGTTTCGCCAAACACCGCCTTTTATCATAATTCGTGGCATTTTGAAATAGGTTTATTGTTTTCACTTGTTGAATTAGAAAACACAGATCTTTTCTATGGATTGACTGTTACGCACCCGAGTGCGATTTGCAGAAAAACCAAATCTATGTTGAATATGCGTTTTGCTACTGTTTCTTGCGTCTATATGAAAAACGAAATAGCGAATGACAACTGAAATGTCAAAAATGCTTTTTCTCAGCAGAGCAGAGAAAAGCAGAGATGCACGTTTAAACCATACGATCGGGAGGTCTAGCATGGCGATGTGAATTCAACCGCGCAATTTTAAGCTGCACGTGATTTTGGAAATCGAAATAATAATGTACGATACAGCACATTTGAGACGTTCGGATAATCAGAAATGAACAGAGTCATTACAAATACTAAAGCCGTTCCTTAGTACTGATTTTATTGCCTATTTAATAGTATTTTTCTGTCAAATCGTTTTCCTAACTCATTGTTTAACAGGATATAAGGCTAAAAAATCAACAAAAAATTATCAGAAAGTCGTCCTTAGAAATCTTGACTAATGTTCGATTTTTTGCTCCTGTGCTATATTTGCATTTTTTACAACAGGTACCACATAAAAGCACAAAAATGTAGACATTGGGAATTTGTTTTAAAAACGAATTTAATTCATTTACTCGAACGAATGACTTTGGCAGTTTTGTGATTTTTTCGTTCCTTTTTGTGTTTCACTCTCATCCCCGCCTTGTGTATGCTCTCTTTTGCTTTGAATGGGCGTTATAAAGTGGCAAAACGAAGCATGAGATGAAAGATTTCATTTCATTAGATCATTCCATTACATATGGCCTACGTTATCTGTGTGTTTTTTCTTAAATGTTATCTACATTAACTTCCGTTTTCTTTATCCAAAGAATGACCTCCACTTGATCCACTCCCAACAACGGTAAAACTGACTGACGATACTTGCGAATAAAACCAAACTAAATAAATTACTCACATCGTGCGTTGGAATGTTGTAGTCACAGTTTAAACGTAAGATTGCACTTGTAAAAACGAGATGAAAAGGATGTGCTACACTGCGCGGCCTTGAGTGCCGAATACTTATTTACACAGAACAATACCGAATATTGGTATAGCAGCACGTTTCATAAGCTGATGTGATCATTCATTTAGTACCGCTTCTTTTGAAATGTGTTCATTGTCGTAAATAAACACATTGCTTCAATTCAAATACTACCGAAAGGTATACTAGCCTAATTTAACTGTGATGTCACGACTTACTATGTACAACGGAAACACTCATTCATTGCCTCTTGCACTTCGGCGTCCTCGCAAAATCGACGCCAGACTGATATTATCACATACATGAAATGGTTGGTTTTATCGATCTTACGAAGCTATCGACCCTGCTCTGGACGATGCACAGCATCGTAGGCCGTTGTACAGGATGCATCGATTAGCTGTACAATTGAGGAACACTCGTACTGACCGCGACGGCCAGTGTTATAAGCAGTAGACTGGAAAGCAACGCATTCGTGTGGGGCGTGGGAGCGCCACTACACCTTAGCTCGTCCCTGGGATAGAAGCTGTCCGGTGGGGCATCCTCGCTGACCTTACAGCGCTCGCCACGCCGTTCGAATACACTGTTGCAGACGTCCTTGCAGGAAGGGCAGATAACTGCACCACGATGCAGCCATCCCTCGGCCATAAGCTGCACGCTCAGCTTTTGACCGGCGAAGTAACACTCGTACGATTTGTTAGCTATCAGAATATGCAACCGTCCGTGTTCGCAGCGATACTGGTAGCAGCCGGACCCCCAGTGCTGCCACTCGCGCGTCTGTCGACAGGATCGTTCCTCCCACATGCTCTCGCTGTGGTCGAAACACTTTGAGCTAGGGCCGTACGTTTCCAGGGCAAAGTTTTTCTCCGGTTCTGTAAAAGCGAAAAAGTACCAGACAGACGACGTTAGAATCGCTTCTTCTTCGCGCGAACAGACAAAAGAGCTCACTTGGATTGTTGTCCTCGAACTGGCACTGCGAGCCGCGCACGACCACATTTTTGCTGCGCCAAGTGAACTCCTGAATGTATGGGCAGTGATCGGCTAATGAAACTGATCCACCATAGAGTCCTTCATCCCCGACTGGTACATGGGCCAGGGAATCGAAGTTTTGATATTGCGTTGGCAGTGGAGTGACGTGGCGCACCAAGTTGCACAACGCAACCGAACTGCGATCGTCGGTGCACTCCGTTTGTAATGGATCCCGCTTCACCTTGGCGCAGAAGGGATGTATCGAACGGCCTCTGGAATATGAGAGAAATTTGCGTCAGATGTTAGCTGCGACGAGCTCGACCCCCGGAGTATGTACGATACTTACCTCAACGTGTTGGACGTTATCCAGTCCTTGCAGCTGCGCATGGCAAAGTTACATCCCAAACCACGGCCCCACGTCAGCGGCGACGCCATGCTGTAGTTGGCCCGATACCATCCGGAATCCTCCATCAGCGCCAATGTGATGCGCGAAAAGGCCGAACTTTGCGTGTGCGTGCCCGTCATGGCTTCGTTTTCCAGAACCCGCTTCTCCCAGTGAGTCAGTGCCGTTCCCTCGCCGCCCTGGTCCTCCAGCTCCGCTCCCTCTAGCTTCTGACAGCTGAAGTGATCGCGCACTTCCTTGGCCACGCGCGGCGTGACGAACATATCAATCGTCCTGTTGATCGTACCGTCCCGGACGGCCCAATCGGTACGCACAACCTTCCGGATGGTGTCGTCGCTCCACTGGTGAATCTGGAATCTACGGTAAAGTCGAGCACACAGACCGTGTAAGGTTGGCAAGGCATGTTAATTTAAATATGAAACAGCAAATTGGTCATACTTTTCATTCAGATAGGGTTTCCCGGTGTCCGGTTTTCGCGGTGTCCTCGGCGAGCCATCGTCATTCCGGAAGAAGGCGTACAAGCTCACCGAAAACCCGAGCGCGTGCAGGATCTCGTGCTTTACCGTCGAGAGCAGCGTTTGCAGCTCCTGCGGTTTGGTGCTGATGCTGTCCGGGCAGAGATTCGCATGGCCAGCGATGGGCCGATCGAGGCCAGCCTCCTGCTGGCAGTGAGCCGCGTACGCGACGGTGAGGCCCTTGTGGCACCGTTCCGACTGCAGGGCCGATACGTAGAACACAAAGTCCGCATTCGATATGCCCGAGCCAGCCGTCGTGCCGGCATCGTCGTGACAGTCCTGCCCGGTAGAGTTGCACACCCGGCAGACCTGGAAGGGAACAAACCACACACGGTGTTGAGAAACGAACTGCTCCATCGAGGGAAAGGGAGCGAATTCCGGTAGCTTACATCCAGATGGTCCGGTGGAACCTGCACCTCGCCGCACAGTGTGGCCGGCTTGCAGGAATCGATGCAGTAGGTCATCGAGTTTTTCACAAACACCTGACTGCTTTCACACTTGCGGTTCAGTCTTATGATCTCCTTCGTCTGGCGTACCATGAGGGCTTGCTCCCAAAACCGAACCGCTTCCGGCAGGATTGTGTTCTGTTTTAACATGAAGGTGCATTAATTACCTTCCCAAAGTGGCATGAGATCAAAACAGCAACACATTTTTTTTTATACTTACATTGATGAGAGAAAACTTATCCGTGTCCAACCGGTAGACGGATTCGTCATAGACGATCAGTATGCGCAGCGGCTGGTCGATGCTGCGCTTTCGGATCACATGATGCGGCTCCAGCTGCACACCGTGGATGACCTGAAGGAAAACAAATGGGAAATGGATATGTTGAATCATAAAGTGTACCAACGTCAGAACCTTTGAAACGACTATTGGAAAACCTCATAAAAATAGTCTAGAAAAGGTTCACATTTTAAGAAATGTTTGTTTAAATTAAAAATTATGACATATATTTTTTCATGTACTTTAGT
>JAOEFI010000003.1:34472072-34491808 GCA_034621735.1 Anopheles plumbeus
CCCCCCCCCCCCCCCCCCCCTCGCGGAACATCCGGCCCGGTGGCCGATCCCGAGGGCCAGCTGGCGAGCGATGTGCTGACACACAGGGCTTGTAGGGACTGGTACGGGACACGGAATGATTAACGGGACGAGATAAGTCAATATTTTGCGTGCCTGCCTGCGTGAAAGTGGAACAATGTTAAGCAAATGGCAGTCGAACGTGGGGCGCGTGTTTGGATAAGAAGTAATGCTCACCGTATCGACTACTTCGGCTGGGACAGTGTGTGTGTGTGTGTGCGCGTGAAATTACCGGTCAATCAACAACGGTCGAGGCGGAAATGGAACACGTGGCAAACATTCGCTCTCCACAGCCCTGTACTGTAGCCCGGCACAAAACACAACCCTGAAACACGTTAGAAATAGCACGTGATGTCCATCTCCATTTCCGGTAGTAAATGGACACGGCACCGACGTATATACTTCCATAATAAGATTAGACATAAACTGTTGTTGTTATAGAAAACTGTGAAAGATGAGAAAACGAGTTTGCGATCGATCTCGGCCCGTATGTGGCACGATCAGTGAAAAAAGTGAGATCGATAGTGGACCGGGATACCGGAGGAACATTTACACGTGCAAAATGTGCTGCTGAACAATTGTTGTGAACTATTTAAAATGGCTTAGCAAAAGCTATCTTAGTTCCACTTTGTTCACTTTATTGAAAGGTATTAAAATTAAATGTGTCGGGAATGAGATGAAGCAGTCAAGTTTATCAGGTTTTCTGTTTTATTCGATTCCAGTGAGTAAACTCTAGTACCTCGGTCTGATTACGGAATTATGCTCTCCATGGTCATAACTAACTCAACAACATCGTAAATCTACCGAACAAATAGAGTTCGATAAATAGTAGACACAACTTTCAACATGTGTCAATGCAAAGTGAATCATTCACTATCGTAACGATTACTCAATGGAGTACGAACTGATAAAAAACTCGTTTTTATTCCAACACCAAAGTTAATGTACGCTTCCGGTAGGATTCTACGGCCCCATGCTGGGTAAACATTCTTCCTGTTTTCCCAATCACAGCCGCCAACAGCGGATAAGCATAAACGCTGCTGTTTTTCACGTTCGGATAAACACGCCACACGCTCGCGCAGGGCACGCGCCACAGAGGGCCCGCTCGCTCGCGAGGGCAGAAGCTATAATAGAACCCGTTTACGTTAGACTGCTGGCTGATGAAAACCTGGCGCGCGCGAGTGGATTGGACTTTCTTCTCCCGCACCGCATCCCACCGGTTGGTCCCGGTTCGGTTTCGTTTTATCGGTCGCCCCTTGTCGTAATAATTTCGCCCGCTTGAGAAAGCTGATAAAAGTGAAAACGAAAACCAATGTAGGTGATGGCCAGCGGAGACGGCTCGCGCACCCGCTCTCGCTTTCCGCGGCGGCTCTGGGGGATCAGCGAAAGTGAAATATCATGTTGTTATGCTGCGCGTACCTCCCAGGTAGCCCAAGTTTGCCACCGATACGCGATATGCACACACGCCCGCGGTCATTTGGGGTAGAACAGTGGGTGCGGATACAGTGGTGATGAACGAACGATATTACGTCAATTTTTTTTTGTTCAATAAAAGAATCGGCGTATTGATGGATATGTTGAAAAGGGGAGTTATGCAAAGCAGAAAGAGTTCTATGAGAGGATCCTTACATGCTATAGATCTAACACGATTTAACTGAAGTGCAAACATTTACGTGACACCTACTGTCCTCCTTTGGCAGGTTCTTCGCTACTCGCCCATCATATGACCATGATTTTAAACCGTGGAGACTGGGTTATCGGTCGCAAAACATGGGAGGCCAGCTCCTTTGCCTCCTGCTTAATCACACACCGCCTGCGTGCGATCGCTGCGTCTGACATTGGCCATCGAGTGAAACGCGCACTGGCTTGAACGATGCCGCGGTCCACCTTCTTTCTCCCACGCCTAGATCCTTGCCGGCAGGCTCGCCTAGGAAGGAGTCCACCGCAGGAGAAATGGAACCTTTGCGTACAGTTGCCAGTGGCGGTCCATCCATCTTCGAGCGAGAAGATAAAACTAAAAACCCATTACACCCCGTCGGGCGGGCGACATGAACCAGTTCGCTAAAGTGGAGTGGAGAAATAGCAAAAAAAAAACGAGAAAAAAAATGACGAGAAATTTGAGAAAGAAAACACACCCTCGACAGTGCTGGGAACTGGTTTTTCCGCCAACAGGATCACTTTTCATCTGTGTACCACGCACCCCGGTCAAGCGAAAAGATTGATCATATCGTGACGCGCGCTCGGACACTTGGGTCTAGCGGGTGGAGGGTGAATTTTAATCCCCGCGTGGGATGACCGCGACAAAGAGTGGCCGCGACACGTGCGGTCAGGGTTGTCTAACGTTGGGCGGTCGCGGTTGGCATCGAACGAGCCCTGGGGGGAGAAAATTTATTGGCTGCAACCTCACAATGGGTGCGCGCAATCGGTAGTGGTATTTTCTGCCACATTTCACAAGTCTGTGGTTTTGTGTGCACTTTCCCGGGCGGCGAACGCTAGCTCCAGCCCGTGGCACCCTGGCGCAAGCTAGTCGGCGGACCCAAAGACCGGCGTGAGCGGCGTCGAAAAAACGGCAAAGAAAACATAGATACATGGAAACGCGCGGCCCAACGCAGACCCGGGAAGCGACGCCGGTGGAACGTTGAATTCGTTTCTCTGTTGGTTTTTGGTCTTAATTTTGGAATTATTAATTCAACCGGAATGAGATTAGTGTTTGCGGTTTTTTTTCTCTTCTCTCCTCTCGGAGTCGTTCGACTCTTTTTTTGTTTTTGGGGCCTCGAGGTGATGTGGGTTCGAAAGTTGCCACCCTCTCCGGTTAGGTGGGCGCCTGCCTGGATGCGGCCGTTCCGCTGCAGTTTCGGTTTTCTTCCCATTTCCTTTTCTGAGCTCCAGACAGCTCCGCTTCGCCCGTGCCTGATAGTTGGAACTGTGCCCAGCACTATTATCGGTTTGGCGCTAGAAAGTGGGAGAGATTTTGCAACCACTTATCAGTCATCGATAGGTTGAATCTTAATTCGCACCATTTTGGCAAGAGATTGTTTCCTGCAAGGAATTCGAAGAGTTGATTTTCTGACGTTAAAAAGATCACGTATCTAAAGCTACCCAGAACTGATAACAGTAATCCTTGCTACTAAAGGTACGGTTTCATATTACCGGAGACATTGATTCACGACAAGGAACTATCGATGCTGCGGAACGAAACGGTAAACAACTTCTCCACATTCATACAAAGTCAACCAGAGCACTATTGACATTGCAGTACTGCATGCCGCTGGTATGCATAATGCATGCAATACTTCATCCCTTGCCGTTCCCAACCCATCCGGTAAGTAATCGGTCACCAAGAGCAGGACGGTGCAATAGCGGAGATCGTTCTATTACGTCACCCAAATAAAGAGCGCACCCTTCCAAACAACAGGGACACAAAAGGGCAGGAGCCATTTCTAGCCGCCCGTAGAAAGATCACGAGAATTCCGTTTCGGTCGCAACACTCACCGGGGAGTGAAATCGATTTCATTAGTTAAGAGGGGATTTTGCATTTTCGATTTGCATGAAATTTGATATTGGAAAATGTATCACAGTTATGCTACGGCGACTTTCGGCCTCATCTTCCCGGTCGTCTTTGTGTGTTGTCCGTTCCTATAAAGAATGCATACCTACTTCAACCATAACGACAAGTCCTTCGCAAGGGGGTCGTCCCCCTTTGCCCTCCCGTTGTTTGCTTTGATTTCTGAGGCACGATTTATTGCTTCATTCTCCGCCCTTCGCATCGATTATGCAACAGAAGCAGTAATAAAGCGCTTAGTTAAATATATGCACATAACTGCTTTGTCACATTACAAACAAACACACCAAACCGTCCAATTAGAGAACGGAACATGTGTGGCGAGAGTAGCCTCTGGGCCCCAGAGGCCTACGAAGAAGAAAAAACAAATCCGCCAACCACCACATCCATTGTATCTCGAGTAATGTCGATAGTTTTCCGCTTTCTTGAGACAAAGAGAAAGCTCCCTGGCGTCTTTGATTGATTTTTCTTTCGGCCCTGCACCGATTTTGTGCGTCTTAAAGTGGTACACACCACGTGGATGGGTGTTGCGCAAAAGACGCGGCAAAGACGCGCGTTACTCCGAGCTTCTTTAGTGGATGAGTACGAGACTGCGCGGCTCGAGCGTACGCGAGTTTTATTGACGTCTGAGGGTGTAGAGGTTCGCCATCATCATCATCATCATCATCATCGTCATTACCACCGGCGTCAGTACCGTTTCCAGTATCATTGTAAAACTCACGGGCCGTACGCGCACATTACAATAAATCTTCCGTGCGCGATCTTTGTTCAAATACGTCACTTCTTGTGGGATTCATATCCCATTCGTTTACCTTTTGGTAATTGCATCTCTATCGCGCTTCCGAAGGTGGCGCGTGTTTCATTTTGTTTTGTGGTTGGTTGGTTGGTTGGTTGGTTGGCCCCCTTTTTTTCCAAGCGAAACTTCCGCACTCGCCAGCAATGGTTTCTTGTGGACGGACTGGACGTTGAAGTGGACGATGGTCAAGTTTCGCGAGACTCGTACTACGCTTTTGGAGCAAGCTGCGTCAAGTTGCACGATAAACTAGAGCCCTACAATTATCTCCGACATATGCAACAGCCCGACAATGACGAAGAAAATAACTATAACGGAGCGCATGATGAACATTTCCGACTACATCCCTTTAGGAGACAACTTGTTTATAATTTTGATTTTAATGTTTGAAACACCGGAACGATGCTACTCAAACTTAAACGCAACTCAAGTCGTCATCGACTTCATTTCACAAAACATACAAATGAGGCGAAAGGGTTGTGGAAAGATCCAAACCCCTGCACCCCAGGCTAGACGAGTGTGTAAAGTCTGCCGCTACCATTCGCTTCCATCACGGAGTCTTCTTGCAGGCCCCCCTTGTTTGTTCAGAAACAATATTTACACCCACCCCCCCCACCCCCTCCCACACACAAATGATCTCGTGGTGGCTCAGCATTTCTTGAACATTCGCACAAACAGTCTCGACCGGCATCCCCGAACGCGGCTGCCCCGAAGAAAGTGGAGAGTTGAGCACAATTTACTTTTCAGCGTTTTTGACAGTTTCACGACATCACTTTAAACAAACCGCCGGCTGCCTGCCTCCTACGCACTCGGGGAACCCTTCCTCGCTCGTTTATGATTTCCGTTCGTTGTGTGCGTTTGCCATTGTTGGTTCGTTTGATGCTAATTTCTCACTCATTAATTGATCAAAACATAGACGACGCTCACGATGATGCTGACGATGGGCTGACTCATGCCGCTCAGGGAAGGCAGTTTTGCTTTTCGGGTTCAACGAGGTTCGAAAGGATTTGTCTATTTTGTGTTTGCTTCAAGGTTTTTGCTTTTGTGATGACCAGTCATGTTTTAATAAGCATATTCTCAGTGAGGGCTTGCAAAAATGGTGGTTTCATGCAAAACCCACCACACGTAACATTAAAACATGTTTATATAAATTTGGTTGTTTTTCGACTTTCGGTTATACAACTGTAAAGCGGTATACCGAAAACACTTCTTCTCAACTCGTTGCGCAATCGCATCTACACCAAGTACCATCTCGCAAGGAAGACACCATTCCCACAGTCACGCCATTCCCCGAAGTGCTGCCACGAGTTGCTGATGACTGTGTACTGCAATTTTGCGCCAAAAATGATTCCAAAAGATCCTCCCTCCACACACCGGTACGGCCCGTATCGATCGCCACCGCCACGGTGCCATCTCATTAGGAGCTAACCTCATAACCGACCCATCCCGCCGAAGATGGGCTGATGGGATCGATTCTAAGCTCCGATAAATCCGATGCACGGCCATCATCCATCCATCAGCAGGCGTCAGTCGTGCAAAGACGGGTCCGCGGCTATTCGCGAGTCGACACGACTCGCAGGGCCAACGGTGCGGACTTTTTGGAGGTTATATAATTGCGGCACAAACGCGCGGAACGTTCGCATCAAATCAAACAATCGAACTTGGCCCGGGTGGCTTCGACGCGGGATCCCAAATCCAAATGCGGGCGGTAGCGTGTATCCGGTCGAAGGTTTGCTGATTGACATCTTCTGACGGCCTCGAACTGATCGGTCCAGAGGGGCGAAGAGGAAAGGCAAGGTCCTGGTGCAGCCAAACAATCCGACGATCAATCGGTCGCCGGTTGTAAGACGTTGAATACCAATCTGCTGGTGTCGATTTGAACAACAGACCGATGCAAAGCAAGATCGAGAAGGTTGAGCGTATTGTGAGAACTTTGCAATCACCGGATCGTCTTTTCATTCCATACAAATTGAGCATATTTCATACTTTAATGTTGCATTATGTTCAATCGATCTTTTAATTGAAAATTTGAAAATGGATGTTGTTAAATCCTCAAACTTTAGAGATGAGGACTGGAATGAACTAAAGCATTTTATGTTTTTTAACAGCACGTGAAAACAAGGAAACTACGGAAAATTACTTGACCATCTGATCCTGCTCGAAAAAGCCTGAAAATGACGGTAATTACCTACTGATTAGATTGTTAAGTTTCGCAATCCGTTTCCCAATCATCTCTGACCTCTGACGTGACTCTAGACTTCTCGAGATAGAGATTTTCAATAAACAGACATGTAATTGACAAACGCGTCTAGGAGCGCAGGCGAAGATCGTGACTTCCGAACTAGGCTTCCGAAGACGGGCAGGCAAGCAGGTATTGGACGGGTGTATTATTTATGTTTTCACCCGGTCCTGCACGATTGACACACTTCGGCCACACCGGCCTATGGGTGCAGGTGGTGCTGGCTTGACTTCTAACCGCAGTCACAAACCTAACCGACGGCAAGTGCTAAGCAGAAGGTAAAAAGGTGACATCGTGTCACTGTAACCTCCCTGTATGCTCACGCCGGACGCACGTCTCGCAACAAATGAGCGTACAAATGGACGCGCCGGCATGTTTTATGATAATGGCATCGGGCGCTGGTTCGGGTTGTGAAACTACTTTCAAACCCTTCGATCGACCCGATTCCCGAACCCTTCCCGAAGCGGTGGATGATAAATGCATCTCCCGACAGCTTCTCGGTTTGAAGGAAGCCAGTTAATCACCCCGGACAGCTCGTCAACTACCCATCTGCGCGCAGTGACGGTAATGGACTTGTGGCGCATGTATCGATGGGCCAGTATACATATTGACATCGTCACAAAACCACAGCCCAGAGAGGGGGGGGGGGGGGAGTGAAAGATGCCGGTTCGATTGAGCTCATCATCCAAGTCAAGTGAAAACGCACCCTCCTCTCCACAGCGCTTGAATGCACACAAAAACGACCCATTTGTATGCCATTTTGCACAGCCGTTTCGCATTTTCGCACTCGCCTTGGGGCGGTTGGGTCTTGGGTGTAACAATCGTCTCCTGCCAGCGAGCAATATATGAACCGAGCAATATATCGCAAGGCTAATGAAGACATTGGCAGCACGTCCGCGGCGGAGGCCTGTTACGCTAACGTTTTCGCCATTTTGCATACGGCGCAGGAGGAAGATGCGCTTCTTCGTGCGCTAGCAACATTCGTTCGGTCGACTTACTTTCACGGGCTTTTCCTCCGCGCTGGAGAAGATGCACTGGTTCGTGGGATTGAATCGTGAAGATCGTTCCAGCAATATAGATGATGAGAAGCTGGGCTGAATTCAAAAACCACCCCCGTTCAAGCACTCCCGTAAACTTAATAGGAAATATATCGTTTTATTCGGTGACGCTAAATAGAAAGTTTCTAATCGAGCACCCGGCGCTAATAGGGGGTTATAATATGCACCCCAATGCACACCAAGGGGGTAAGATGAAAAGTTAGTAACGGTTTTTTAAGGTTTTTTTCGTTTTTGTTGGAAACCGATGCCATAACATATTATGGCCACAACATGGCCGTATCACCGGCGAATGGAAAATCATACATAGAAAGGCACTCACGTTTAGAGCGCATAAAAGAACAGTTTTGCCGAAGATGTAAATGAGATGCAAATAAACCGGCGAAGAGTAATTGGATTTTTTTTTTGCATAATATTATATACCTATTTCTTATTGAATCCTCTTAAATCGACGTCTAATAAATATTAGCATAGATTGGTGAATCACGGTCAAAAATAGATACGAAACTTTCATGTCAATGAAAGATATATTCAAATTAGGGAACCCAAAGACGCTCGTATCGGATGCAAGTTCTCGGGAGAAAGTGGACCATGCAGAACCTGCAGAATAAATTAGAAAAAATTCCCGTTACACCTAAAACGCATAAAACATGCTTCATTCCAGCACACCAATATAGTGGCCATCCCATTCAACCAGGCTACGGTGGGAAATTTCGTCACAAAAGCACCCTCCACCGGTAAACGAACGTCACACGAACGGTTCGACGGGTTGTACCACAAAAACCACAATTACCATGTACCAGTGCAGTGGCTTAATATCTTTCAACCGACGTGTACCACATCATCGCGACATAGTTCCCCCATTCGGGACACCCTCCTCCGATGAATGTAAAGACCGTGAAGTCAATCGGTCATCGTGACGTAACAGAAACTTCCCAGCCGAAAAATCTCTCAATCCCGAGCCGAAAAACCGGATTTCTTCGTGGATTCGGGGTGTGGAACACCACCTCGTGACCGGGTAAAGTTTTCCATCAAATCATCAACCGACAAAGTCACCCTTAGCAAACTCTTCGAAATCATACGTATGGGACGTTCGTAGTATTGCACCTTCACCGTGCATCGATAGACTTTCTCGGCTAATCAGTATTACATCAATATTACATCAAGGTTGACTCCCCACCGCCGGCTCCGGAATCGTATTACCGAAAGTGTCACCGAAAAGAAGCGAGAAGTGAGAAACTATTAAGTAACGCCACACGTTTCACTTTCATCCCAGAGATGAGATACATCATCGATCTACTGTGTGGAGGCAGCCTGTTTCGTATGTGTAACCTAACGGACCACGGACGGTCCCAAGGCATCGGCGAGAGTCTATAGTCGGCATGTGCAGACGAAGCACATGGCGTGACGGGACGTGACTGCGCTTCGATGATGCGCATACTGATACTGATGTGCGATGGTACCAACTTTGACATCGACACCTGCCCATCATCGTCGTCGCCGGCATCGGGCGGCCGCCAGACTTGCTGGGTTAGTATGCTAATCGCTCCATCGAATGCCACACCCGGCAGGAATGTGTATGCATACCAATGTGAGGTGCTCCCATCCCATCTAACGCCCTGAACCTTGGACATGGTTTGCCACGTCCATGTCGGGCCCAACATACCAATCATTCGTATCGGAGTCACTGGCTGAACGACATGCTATTGTTTACCAGTGACTTATTTCAATTACACGATTCCTTGAACAGCCTGTCTGGCTGTATAATGTTTCCTGGTCCTCGTCTCTTCTATCCTATGGTGCAGCTCATCTGATACCCCGATGGTCGCTGATTGAAGTGAAGGCGACACCAATAAAGTGATCTCTTCCAAACGGCGTGTCCTCGAAGTTCACATGACATTTGAGCCGAGGTTTCAAAGTATTCGTTTTGACATTTCCAACGGCAACGGTGGGCTACTTTGCAAGTCTCCGATGGTTAATAATCGGTGCAACCAGCCTGCTTACGCCTAAAGTTTACCTGCTAACATTTCACCACCACGCTGGAGTAGGAAGTTGGATCCTCGGCACCAACTCAGCACAAAAAAGTGTCCTGCCAAATGTCACAATCATTAGGATGTACGGTTGCCAACCAGTGGGTGGGTAGGTGTATTTTTGTTTGCGCTCGTGTGTGTGTGTATGTGTGACTGTTCGTTTGAGAAGATGGAGACGCGAAACGCCCAACGGCACCTTTCGCGTATGACCTTGCACCTGAGAGGCTAATTGGTTCCAATTGCATCAGGTACGGGGGGCAATTTACTTTCACCGGACGCACCCGGACGCTGGACGAAGGACCAGATGAATCAACTGGTGTTCGCGGCTGGTAGTTCGTAGACCCCACACTGTCGGCAGTCGCTGTCGATTGTATCATCGAAAGAGGCGTCACTTACGACGGGCTGGTGGGTCTCTTCCACTCAACAGCAGACTGCTGGTTAAACGTACGGTTCCAATAATGGACGGTCTGTTAAAGATAATTACAGTATTTGCCGAACGCGAATGAAACAACGATGTGTAGGGACGTCCCGGTCGGCCCCCCGTTTCTTAGACTGTCGATGTGCATCATCGCCACCGTCGCTGCTGGAGGATTGTTGTTTAGTGAACGTTCACCAAACTGACGCTCCATCGAAGAGAAAAGACACCCCCAAAGCCAACGGAGCTCGCCGAATGAAGAATTCAGTCATAATAATTGGAGGATTTCGTCTATTAGGACCCACATTCAAACCGCTCAACCGTAGCAGACCGGCTTCCGATATTCCGAAACCGAAAAGTAGCTGCTAATGGGCCGGCCGCCGGTCGGGCAGTTCATCTTTGCGTAATCCCGATTACCAATCTCCAAGAAGGCATTGCATGTGAACCAGTCACACATGTGAAGATGCGTTCGTTTCTCAGCCTCCAGAAGAAGCCTTAGTCGCTTCTCACGCCTATCCAACGCAACGCCGGTGGGTGTCGGTCGGAGAGGCTGGATGGATGCGGGCATTACAGCAAGTTCAGTAGCACCTTCTCTCTTCGGGTTGATTTTTTTTTTTTTTTGCTAGCCAGCGGCAGTGCACAGCATGCACGGCAAAGTATGCACCTTTGCGAAACCATTTTAGGCGCTTCTCAAGTGGGACAGCCTGAGAATGGTATCGTCACTCGTACGTGGTACCTCTAGTCCCCGTTCAAGTTGTACGAGCTGCGAGTGGAGCTTTCAAAAAGAATGGATTTAGCTCCAACACTGGCCGGGGCGCCTCTTGCAGCAGTCGATGGGCCTTGGCGAAGTGATTGCCCACAAGATGGTAATGCCGGAGATGGCCCAGCATGAAAGCATTTAATGTGGATGGATATGACTACTTGAGCAATCGGACTGAGGTCTGCCAGCTCTCTCGAATGCGTGCGATGCTTCATTAAGCGGAGGCGTTAGATAAGAAACAGAGATGAAACAATATCAAACCAAATTCGGTGGCCCCAGCTTTACAGTTGGTTGCAACATACTGCAATAGGAAAAGCGACCCGCTACGACGCACGACGCATGGTGAGACGTGAATATTTTACACGATCGAGTGATGGACTAACTTCTAGTTGTCGTGTAATGTAAATTCGTACGAACTGTCAATACATCCGGCTGCAACGAGACGACCTATACGTACGACGAATATTGATGCATTTAAATTTGCATTGTTCACGTTAAATAATTAATCATACGATCTTACATACATTAGTAATGTTACTTGTTACCATCCACTCGCACGATGGATTTGTTCGGGAACAGGGCGAGATTCATCTCAACGGTTTGATCCACAAATACCAAGGCCATGCATACTCTGATCACATAATTAACTGCTAGCCTTGTTCGAGTTTTGCTACCCGTTGTGCTTCACACATTTGTTGCATCAACCAAAACGGTTGTATTACAATACCAAAAGCAAAAAAAAAAAATCAGTGCGCGAAAAAACAACACACGTTAAAGCAGAAAAGAACGACCCAAAAATAACCCTGAAATTTCTCTTCAACCTTCTCACCCCAACCCCACCCGTGGGGAGGAGGGGTGTCGGCAACTCGTGCATCATGCGAGTTTGGAGTCTGGGGTAGTCTCGTTAAATCTTCTCTTTTGCAGCACACCTCAAGCAGTTCCACAGGCGAGCAACAAAAACCAGCTAAACACATAATTAACCTTCCGTTTCGTTGCGTCCGTTGGCGCTGGAATCACCAGAAAACAACGGCAACCATTTACAAGCCATAGATTCAGTTTGGCCCAACATCGGGAGGAAGGATTTGGGTGGCGATGGAAGCCCCCCCACCCTTAGTTCGTCATCCGAAAGGTCTAAACGAAAATGAAAGCCCGTTTCTGTGTGCGTGTGTGTGTGTGTGTGTGTGTGTGTGTATGTGTCTATTTGACATTGAAACACATTTTTCGCGGCGCGCCATATGCGTAACACGTGCTTGGTGTGGTGCTGCTAATGTAAAGTGGACAGTTTTTTTTTGTTATGGGGTGGCAACGCATCGGTGCAGGGCGCGCTACCGTAAGGTATATTAGCATACATATGCGATTGTGGCCGACGCATCATTGTTGTGAACGTTGATCGGTTGCGTTTGATTGCTAAACGTCCGCATTAACCGCAGCGCCGGTATTGTAACGATAGTTGTAATGTTCAGTACTGCGATCACTTACAAATTTAGGGTAAATTTAAGAAAATAATTTAAAATGCCAACCATCGAAACAATAATGATCAGTGAATGAAACTTGACCGGATTAAAATGGGCCATTGGTCTATTTTCGTAGGCGTTCCATCAAGTGTCTTCAAGCGTTACGTCGAAACGACGAAAAAAAAACCAACATTCGCGTCACATTACAACAACCAAAATTTGTCAATCCATGTTAATTACATAGATTGAATCACTTACATACACTGTTGACCAGCAACTAGCGGACATTCATTGGCCAACCCATCATACCAACAAGCACGCGATTTTTGTGTGTGCAAATTGATCAAAAAGTGTGCGATGGTGTCGCGTCGGGCTTTGCGTAATCGAAAAAATCGAACGGCCGCGTGTACTCGTCGGTAATTCGGGTCGGCAATTTTCAAGTCACCACCCCCAATTTACGGTAGACATTTCCAGCCGCCTACCGCTTTTCGGCTGTCGATGTGTGGACACGCCATTTTTATCAACGCCTCCCCCCGGGTCTGCTCGGACGTGGGGGGTACGGCATTTTAGTACGCGAAACACGTGTCCGATGAAATGGTTGGCGCGCAAGCAAAAGCGACATTTGCGTTTGAAGCGCAAAAGAGAGGAAAAAAAAAAATAAACAACCAAAACACAACACTAAACGGACAGCAACGAAACGAGAGCCATTGCAATCACGTGCGGTTGCGGATCGTTGATCGTCCAGTGGACGGTGTCGCCTAGTTTTAGCTCTCGATAGCCACTCGAATAGAATTACTGCCATATTTGCCGGAGGTGATTTGGGTTAAGTGGATGCGCTAGGAAAGGGATCGAACGGAGAAAGGATTTTCGTGCACGCTGCAGTGGTTCGGTTCTCGGTTTCGCAAAATGGCGTGGTAGGGGTTTTTTAAGATCCGCGGCTGCGCCATACTCCTACCATATGTTTACGACCAATTTAGTAACCAAACCCTAAGACCATCTGCTACCAAAAATCCCAATCTACTTCCGATAGGAAATGGCATAAAACTTGCAAACCCATACACGTTTTCTTTTAATCAGTTTCAACTGTTTCAACACAAAAAAAAACCGATTGGAATGAAAGTAGCAAAACACGAACGATGAAACTACAACCCGTAACACATTTATGCATTGAATGCACAATCAGTAAAACACCCTCTCTTTGGTCGTGCGCGAGTGTTCAAACTGCAGATACAAACTTTCTCCTGTATAGATTCAAAAGACGAGACCTAAGACAACAATAAGGCCAATCAAACGGGCACCCATCTCCATCGGCAGAAAGTGAAAACGATCGTCATTGAAATCGCGACAGTGAGTCATGCGGAATCATTGGCCTGAATTGCAACCGGCGCGTTCGTAATCATAAGATTATGCATGTGGTACTCATTATTTCCACCGGTGGTCGGGGGGCGACTCAAACCAGATGAAAAGAAGAATATTTATCTGTTTTCCTTGCATTTGCTTTTAATCTCTTTATCGTTTGCTTTCAGCAGAACCGACCAGTTCTGGTTCTTAGGTGTCCACGCGAGTCCGAGACGAAACCCGAACCAATCAAGCGTGCAAAATAAATGATATAATTAATCATGCCCACCGTCACGGGCATCCACGGACGCGGAGACGTGGCATAAAAGCTTGATTATGCTCGAGCACGATGACGCGGAAGACGGGCGGGCACAACACACAGTCCCCGTTTGCGACTGGCGGCGTGTCACGACACACGGTTCCCCACCCCCCCACCCCGCTGGAGACGGAGATGGAAGGAGATGGGCTGCATTGGTACGTGACCGCGTACGGTTTGCCATAGGTATATGTGCCGTTACCAACGAGATGCACGAGACTGATTGGAACATTACTACCAACCATCATCGTCGTGCCCATTCTGGTTGTGGTTCCCACCGGCGCAATACGGAGCCGGACGAGGCAGGGATAGGGCTTCACCACCAGGACCGGACTCGCCAAGAATATTCCAGCACACACTACTCCAGCAGACACGGTCGATTGGAACCTTGCAACTGCGTCAGCCCTCGCTGAATAGCATGCAAAACGCGAGTGAAGCATCCAATCTTAACTAACCCTCCTAGAGGAGTGACTGGCACTCCCTCGATAGAATTCCTCGTTCGCCATCGGAGACTTCCTCAAACAGTTGCCATACTTGTGTGCCTTACCTGGTGGGAAGGTAAAAACCAACCATGGACGTGAATCGGGAGGGATTGGGTTTATGATGTATTCATTCCCTTCGCAGGGGTGCCGCGAGATGGGAGGAAGAGAGACCATTATAGCCATCGATACATCCCTTACCTATAGCTCCCATGGGTAGTAATCGATCCTGTTGCTTCGAGGAGTTGTAGACGCAGGCAACAAAATTGCTTCAAGATCCCTTTTCACACTAGATTAGCATCAATTAATCGTAATTCGGTTCGCCTCAACCAGATTTAGATTGTGCGATAGTCCCCTTCGAAACCTTCTCCATCTCACTCTAGCCCCTCGGCCTTTCGCGTTTACAACCGTGTTGGTGTAAATTTATTGTTCCATTGGCCACACCTGTCACGCGAAAAGGCGCAGAGTTGGTTGCGTACTTGAGCAAAAAAAAAAACCCCACGCGAATGGAACGTGTTGTTGAACAGAACGGCTTTCCGTTCAGATTGGATTCTCCCCCCGCCCGGCTGGACGCCCTCAGATGTGATCTGATTCTAACCAGACTAGACAAGGTGGCCTTCGCTGGCCGTTACAATTCTTCGCTCCGCTCGAAGCTGGCTACTTGCGGGACTAACCGGTCTAACCGTGTAACCATCAGCTCGACTTGACTTGAGCGAAGCGCATGACTTCGCCTCGGAACTTCAACACTCTGCGCGCGGCCTATAGCCTTCTCTCGTTTAGAACGGACACGCGAAGCTACGATTTTACTGCTTCCGACTCCTTCAGGTGCACGCGAAAACAGTTTCCCGCCTAATGATGACTTAGCCGCACGGTGGAAGGAGTTGCGTCGGTTTGCTTTGTTCTGAAAATTCATCGATCTTACCCCTTCGGAATGCCCTCCCCGTATCCTTTCGTCGCCCGCCCGCTCGCCCGCCAGCTCGGCTCGTGCATCGGTGCTGGTCGAAGCCGGACGAAGGTTCGCTCGAAAAACTACAGTTCGCTAATGTCAAGTGCAACCCCTCTCGCACTCAAGGTGAAGCCGCCGTTCGCCAACCAACCAGGGGGGAAGGGGGGAAGGGGGGTTATATGTTTAACGGGTTCAGCAACGCTTGCAGCTAATGCCATCGATCGTTCTACTATGTAAGTATGCAAATAATAATCGATTTGCTCCACCAGAGAGACCCTACGGCATGGAGTGGTTTCTCTAGTGGCGCAGAAAAACCTTACGGTTGGAGCCTACAGAAACGAAGCACACACTCCACAATCGAAGGATCAGGTGTGGGTATTTATTTAAATTGTATAGAGTAACAGTACACACTTCAGGACGGGTGCCGGAATTTGCTTGCAGGAGTGTGATTGAATCAAGTATTACGACGCAGAGGGTAGAAGATAAACATGTTGTGTCATAAACGTTGTCACAGATGGAACAATCTACGCTTCCTGACAGGAATGTTATACGACAAGCGTTCATTCAGCGACTCAAGGAGCTAAATCAATATACAATTGGGGGTTGTTTGCACAATTAAAAGGGCCCATCACCCTCATCATTTGTGATACGCAGACATTTTCAATCAAACACAAGTGAAACCTACTCGAAGTGATATGTATACTGGAGCCCAATGGTTTTTTCAAATTAACTTATGCTACAGTTCTGCAAAAAAGGATAACGAAAACTGGTTTTCAATTCCGAAAATTATACGTGTAAATTAAATTAAACTTTTAATGTCGTGATCGCAAACATTCGAAAATACATCACACATACAACATTCGAAATATCAGCAAACATTCGAAAAGGCCGATTTAAATGTTTCCATTATGGCACTAATCTTCGAATGGCTCCCCTTTCACCAACCACATCCTTCCACGGTAAATACCATTTTGCTCAAGACAAGTCCAAAAACTACTTGTCCGCAGGAAAACAAATCATCCCCAGTGTCCTCAACCTTCGCCAGGGTTTTCCGCTGCGGCAGAAGGCCGATATTTAAGCGCCGGCTTCGCCGAAGCTTCCGAAAAAGTCATGGCAACGAAAATGGTGCGTCGTTCCGGCGGATCACCGTCCGTCGGCCGATTTTGCCATTCGGTTGCCAATAATTACACGCGCAACCTTTACTTCCGATGTGCCACGCGTTGCCCCGTTCCCGCTCACTGGTCGCGGCGGGACGAAAAAGGAAAAGGTTAATCACATACATACTTGCTTCTTGCGGCTTCTTGCACAGCCTTGGCAAAGGGTGAGCGCGACGAGCGCGAGTAACCACCAAGCATCACCGCGGCGTCACCGCGCCGGAACGGAAGATGCAAGTCCCGTGCCATGGTTGCAGCCGGCTACGAGAGCGCCCTCGAAGTGCGGACCGACCGAGCGTGCACACACCGACGCGCACCCAAGACGTAGACCGAGAAAGCGAACGAACGGCCGGAGATGGATCACCTACTTTTCCTGCATGCCGCGGCGCGCGGTTCGAGATGGTTCGGATCCGCGATCCCATGCCGCGCAGTGCAACCGGTATACCTGGTGCAGCCGGGGGTCTTTCACTTTTGCACACCGGGCCGCCCGGAACCAAGCATGGAGGAAGGTGGCATCGGCGGTGGTCTTTAGCAATTGTTGGCGATTTATGAGCATTCGCATTCGTTTGCGGTCCGTCGCCCTGCAGAGTTGGGCGATGCTGCTGGGCCGCCGATGCATTTGGCTACCCCCTTGTGATGGTCGGCCATGGTGAGCCATCTTTGTCTACTTCCATGGCTCGCTCGTTGGTGACCAGTGGGGCGTAGAGCGAAGATTGCTGAGAGCTACCTCCGAGGTGGACATTGAACAATTTCTCCATTAGCCATCGAGTTCTCGGTCTTGCGCCGGCGGATTCGCAACTCGGCTGGGTGCGTTCGAACCTTGACAGTCATATTCGACTGCCGGTAAAGACAACGACTCGGCCAACGGATGATGACTCCTGCCTACAAGCGCTTGGTGCAGGTCGGCGACAAACCGCGACCCGCCAGCTTCCCGACCCCCCGCCCCACGCCCGGGCGACGGTCGGGAAACTTATGTCGATTAATAATATTGCACCCGCCAGGCCAGCCCAGCCCAGTTGATTCTTCACGGGCACACCCACTGGGCGCGGGGCGAAATGTTGCAGTTGGCGTTCGTTAACCTTTTGGCAAACCGCGAACTCCTACCGTCCCCACAGGCTCTTTAATTTCCCCCCACCTGGAAACGGGTGGCAGCTTTGCGGTTTTATGCTAGCTCTCCGGCGGCTTGGGGCCTTGTTGGGCCGTCCTCACCACGGGAGGGTGTGTACGCGAACTGGCCCGCATGCCAGAAATCATATCGATCGCCCCTAGCTTCGTCCGGGCGATTTCATTTCACGGCGAACGGTACTGTGCGCCGTGTCGACAATAGGCCAGCTTTTTTTTTTTGGGGGGGTCTGTGGCCTCTAATTCGCCGTTCGGGTGTGAGTGATTAACGTAGGAAAATAGATTATTCACAGCCTGAAGCACTAGCACCATTTGGATGCATTGGCCAGTTCTTTTGGCGATTACATGTTGGTGAATCGTGAGCACACGAATTCATGTCTAGAACTAACAGAGTTTAAATCATAAACCCGCAAAAAGATGTTGTATGCTGAGAGGGTACTAGCGGTAGACAGAATGTAGTTTTCTACCGTAAGTAAGGCCGACATCGTTTATCATTAGAGAAGGTGTGGACTAATGGTTTCACGAAACAATCCATTAACAGACGGTGGGATAACGAAATGGGACAGAACTTAGCGAAAACTAAAAGAACCGTACCGACCGTTTGTAAATATACAGTTGAACCTTAATACCGTTAGTAAAAACTCTAAGTTCCGTTGTTTAATCGTCCGTATGACTACGAAAGGGTGAAGAGACAACTCAGCATTCTAGGCACCTTGAGATCTGTTTTCTGCAAACACATTATGTTGAATTTTCACTAAAATGGTATGAACCCAAACCTAGAAGAACAATTTACTTGTTGCTGTTGGGAACGCTGACGAACATCGCGACGAAAACTGCAAATGAATACATCAAACCAACACGCAACAGGATGGTAATTGTAGCGAGTCCATTGCGACACCGCGTTTCCAGTGTGGTACCGCAAGCAATCCCCAACGGAACCGTCGCCGGCATGGCTGCGGCATTTCACGACACCGCTGCAAACTATCGACAGAAGTGGGCTAAAAGCCAATCATTTGGCATTCGCCATCGTAAACCTAGCCCTAGGCCTCCGCCGACACCGGACAGAATGGTAACAACCGGTTCTGGATCGAAACTGAACAACCGAAATTCGAAAACCGCGAAACTTCCAAACCGTTTACCAGGCGGGGGTGGTGATTCATTCAATGCCTTCTATGTTGCGGTGTCTTGGTATTTGCCCAGTTATGTTCGTGATTTGTTTCGCCGATCGTGATCATAGCTCACGCCGGGGTAGAATTATGCTTTCCCCCATACACGCGAAGGAAGGAAAATAGAAGGTTCTTTGTGATTGAAAGAAAACAATCGCAAACAATAGACATGATGCGGGAGACCTACGGCATACAAAAGAGACCATTTGCGCGAGAATGTGTCCTACGATAGTAAACCATCTTCGGCAAGATCAACAAAACGATCAGAGAAGACGCGCGCGGCTGCGTTGCACGATGTCACGATGATTGGCGGGAAGTTGTAATTACTTCCCGGCCAAAAAACCGATTGTTTCCGACTGTCGTGGCAGCGGGAGTAATGAAAGGAAGCGTAAAGGTGACGACGTTCCTCAAAACAATGCCCTGTCGTAGTTTATGCTACTTTGTCCACATTTTAACCGTCGTATCATTCTCGCTCGACGTAGCAGCATGAACGGGAAACAACAAGGGTTGGCTTGATTCTGAGCATCACTGTGGTTGAGGAGGGCTTTCGATATTTACAGCCCCTTCTATTCGAAGCCCCACGGTTATGTCAAAAGAATAATTGCTGTTTTGATTCAGTGCGTAGAAGCCATCCAGAAGGTAAGCTTCGATGCCCAAATGTCGGCAGTTCTTAAGCTCCAAACTGTTTCCACCTTGCTGCTGCTGCTGCTGGTGCTGGATTATGTTTTCTCGATTTCCTAATCGTGAGCACGTTGTCGTTGTTTCCGCGCGTCGTACCGGAGCAAGCAAACGCGCGCTATGGAGCACATGACGATGGAAAAAATATTCTTTCACTCGCCAAGGCACCCTC
>JAOEFI010000003.1:34513056-34533944 GCA_034621735.1 Anopheles plumbeus
TTCATCGAGGCTAACAAGAACACACTCGGTCAGGCCGCTTACGATTCGATCAAGAATGGGCTAACGGACTACGAAACAAATAAGCAGTTCACAACAAGAAACCGGGACGAGATTAGTGCGTTCCTGAAAAAGAAAGCCGGTGGCGGCGCAGGGACAGTGTTCGCCAACATATCGATGATTGTTGGCATGTTCTTATTCCTTTTAGTTTGCAGATGGTAACCCCATTAATGGTACATATTTGTTTAGTGTATCATACATCTCATTACGATCAAGAAAAAAACATGGCGAACATCGAAACGATTTGTACAGTTTTTAAAATAAAGTATGCACTCCACTACTCACCATTGTATTATTATTCCCATACGTAAGTAACGTACAAAGTACTCCATTCGGCTTATCCGGCACAACACGTACGACCCTTGGCTCTATTTGCCACGTGTGTTGTCTGTTTCGATTTACCGCAGAAGCAGCATTCACCCTATGTCTCATCCAACATAATTAGAAACTATGTATTTATAACTTTATTTTATCTTAAGTACGCTCATTAAATCAATCAAACCGCTTGCAACTAATTGAGTTACTACCGCTCGACAGTCGCCATCATTCCCGGCGATCGGACGATATAGCTTTGGATAAGTCCACTGTTCCGTGCGCCGGACGAAAGTACTGGACCGTACTTCTAAAACTCGTTCAACCAATTAACGATTGGCTGCGCGTTGCGATTCAACCACGCGATGTTTGCCTCGGTCAGCTCTATGGCCTGCTGTATTGTGCGGCCACTATCTTTCAAATGTTTTTCGGCAAACTCCTTGAGCTGTGGAAAATGTGGAATCGAGTGATGAAATTAATAATGCTTAGGTTCTCTAATTAGTTTAACGAGACGTACTGCAGCCATTTCCGACTCGGTATTGAATCGCTTGGTTGAGTATTGGAGAATAATGTTAAGGTTGGACATCGAAGCACCGAAACTGCAAAGAAAGTTATGATTATTGCACTCGTCAGTTCATCCGGGCACTCTTGCGCCGGAGTAAAATTCTTACTATTCCTTCATTATCGGCCAATTGTTGCGCATGTAGTCGAATGCCAGTGACTGACCGATAACATTGTCCGCCACGGATAGGAAGACCCGGAACGCGTCCTGCTTGCGAATGCCAGACTCATCCGACATCGCGTTTTCGAGGTATCGCGTCAGTATCCAGGGCACCCGGGAGCAACCCATGGCCGAAAGTAGTATCTCTTTCTCGCTTGCGACGGTCGCCTTCTGGTACCGTTCCCAGGCGAAGTCCCATTCGGTTTCATCGCCGTACTTGATGGCCGTGCAGTACACGGTACTCTTCAGGTTCGGTGAAATTCTGCGACGAAAGTGAGGGAATTGTTAGAGCTGGTCGTAGGCAATGAATAGTACGTATGGTCCGACCGGGAGTAACACTCACGGATTATTTATGTCCGGATTCGGCTGATGCATCCATTCGTAGTACTTCCGGATGCAGTGGTTCACGCAATCTTTGCTACCCAAATGGCACACCGCCTTCAGCACGCTTATGCGCGTGTATACGGTCAACAGTGTATTGTCGCGGTGGTCCTCGAAGCCGACCTCTTTGTAGATGTTCTCCAGCAGACTCCACGAATACTTCTGTGTGTGGAAGAAATAAACTCTTTAATATTGTTCCGGCAAAGGTAGAATGAGACCTAATCACCTTAAAAAGTCCATAGCTCTTGGTCCGAATGAGCATCGAATCAATGAACGTCAACGAAGCAATGGCTGCCTTCCACGGCACGTAGTCAGTCTCGTGCACGAGATACCGTGTCACGTTAAGTGCGACCGCGTAGTCCAAATATCCCGCACGGGCTAAATTTAACGCATCATCGATTAGCTGCGCGCGGTTCGATGCTGCTATCGTTCGGAACTTGCTTTTATCCTGTAGATGCTTAACGATCAACTGCCAGTTTCGTTCATCGTAGTTCACACGGTAGTATCCTACAGAACAGAGTGCAATAGTTACTATCGTGAAAGTATCCTGCTGCGGCCACGGCTGGTGACAGCCTACCCACCTGTTTGTTGTGCGTTCACTATGATCCAGTCGTGGCTAGGAATGTCGTGATTGTTAATAACCAGCGCCTCTTCCGCCTTCATCCAGATGCTCGGTTTCGTCTCACGGAAGTTACTCTCACCGAGCGTGGTGTAGGTGATGGGAATCCACCAAAGATACCGCTCAACCGGTTGGCCCGGATCGGAGATGTTGAGGGCGTTGGCAAACGAGAATCGTTCCTGCCGAAACTCGATACTGTCCGTTTCGTAGTCGCGCACAACTGACACCACGGGAAAGCCGGTCTGCAGCGTCCAGGTGTCCATGATTTCCTTCACCGACGTGTGCTCGTCAAATATTCCGCCCCGTCGGGCTTCGTTGGTGAGATATTCCCACAGATCATCTTGATTTGCGTTTTGATACTTTCTGAAAGGGAACCAAGCGACAACCACTATTCACTGCTGCACGGAGACACAACAAACACTACATCTTCCACCGCGCTCTTACTTGTCGTTGAGATAGTTCGTCAGACCCCGCTTGAACACTTCCGTCGTCAGAAAGTGATCCATCATTCGAATGATGGTGGCACCCTTTCCGTACGAAATTTTATCGAAAATTTCATGAATTTCCTCCGGGTTGTGCACCTCGACGGAGATCTGATGCGAGGAAGAGAGGACATCCAGTGAGAACACTGCGTGCAGCTCGTTGACGACGAACTGGTCCATCGACTTCCAGGCCGGTTCGACTGCGTCGACGCCCAGGTACTCCATGTAGCTGGCGAAGCCCTCGTTCAGCCACAGATCCGTCCACCAGGACGGTGTCACCAGATTGCCGAACCATTGGTGTGCTAAGGATAGAAGAGGCAAAAGCCCCATTGAGATGGAGTCACTGTGACGCGCCAGCCGGACAGTACTAACCCAGTTCATGCGCAACTACAGTGATCACGTGCTGTTTGTTGCTTATGGCGGACACATTCTCCTCGTAAAGCATGGCCGTCTCGCGGTACGTTATCAGACCCCAGTTTTCCATTGCGCCGGCACTGAAGTCCGGCAGGGCAATCATGTCCACCTTGGGTAGCGGATAGTCGATGTGGAAAAAGTCCTCCAGGAACTTGAGCAGCTTCGGGCCGACGCTCAGGGCGTAGCGAGCTGACCCGATAGCGTCGGCACGGGTCCACACGGAGAAATTACCCGTCGTCAGGTTGTGGAAGTCGCACACGATAAACGCCACCAGGTACGTGGACATCGGTACCGACTGCTGATAGACGTCCCAGAAAAATCCCTGAAGGCCCGGCGTATCGCTGTGGGTACCAAGAGGTATAGAAATTGATGGCAACTTGTCAGCACTCCGATCGATCCAGTGGCAAGCTGACACTTACCTCGCGTCGTACGACCGCAACCGGGGCATGTTGGAAAGCGAGATCATATCCTTATGCCGGGCGATACTGATGTTGAATCGCGCCTTCAGTGCCGGCTCATCGAAGCACGGGAAGGCACGCCGGGCGTCTGTCGGTTGGAACTGTGTCGTAGCAGTCCATCTGTTCAAAAATGTGCGAGGTGTTTTTTTCATTTCTATATAGCCATCGAAAAAAAAAACTAGCAAATCTTGCGGAAACCTTAATAGAAGTTTTATTTGCCGATTCCTTAGTATTAGCCTTACCGTGTTTGATTGTTGGCGATGTAGGAACTACGATAGAATCCTTGCAGATAGTTGTTCAGCACGCCCTCGTAACGTATTCGGACCACATACTGGTCGCCTTTCCGAAGCGGGGTTTTCAGCATCAGCACGTAGAACTGCTTACTGGCGATGGTGAGATTATGATCTATTGGCACCATCTCCACCGATGGACGCTCGCCCATTGCTTGCCCGGTCGACTCCGTAAGCTCATTGGCATACTCGTCCTCCGGCTCATTGTCTTCCTCAGCCCTGGGCTGAGATTTTTCCGCTTGCTTATTCGCCACGCCGCGCCGTTCCACGGTCGCCTCGTGAATGTCCAGCGCGGCCGCATGGAGCGTCACGTTGCTGCACCCTTCGAGCACGTTGATGAGAATTTCCACCGTCCCGTGGAAGGTGAAGTTGTCCTCCACCAGCCACGGTATGAGCCGGATGTCGTAAGCAACAGGTTCGATCGATCGGGGCAGGCGCAAGTCCTCCCTAACCGATGGTGTAAGCATGCCGACGTCACCCGACGAAGGCTGTCCAGCTTCAGGAGTGTGGCTGTCGGCTGCACTGGCGGGCGGTTTGTTTGCGTTGCTACCCGACTCCTCCGGCACGGCCGCCGAGGACAGGTGGGTGGAGATAGCATGCGCCTCGGTGGTGGACGACGCGGATGAGTCGGCAACTACCGGGTGTGCCTGATGATGGTGGTGCGCCGTCGAGTGTTGATGTTCGCAGATTGTCGTATGCTGCAGCGAGGCGTGGTGCTCTTCGCACGAGGCGAAGTGATAAATGAGCATTCCGGAGCCGAACAGGAGACAGCACGCGATGGCCGCCGTGGCCAGCAGAGTCATCCGCGTAATTAGGTAGCCCCGGCTGCCCTCCACCGTCGTTCCTTCCGCGTCCATCGCGAGCGACTCCCGGATTTGCATTTTGCTGTTGTTGTTCATGGTCGCTCCTTTCGGGCGGCTGGTTGCACAGCCCGTGTGGCTCCCCGTGTGTTCGATTGGAGAATTAAAACTTCTTCTCCCAACGACAACTGGGCCGCCTGGTAAGTCCGATAGCGGCAACAGTGGGTAGTCGTCCCGATCGATGTTCGATGTTTCTTACAGGCGAGCCTCTTGCTTATCTGATGGACCAGTGGGAACGAGCGCAAAGAAAGCGAGCCAATGATGGTCTTTATTAATCTGGATTGTATTAATTTGGATCGATTAAACTTAATCGAGCGAGAGGATGCGTTCAACTCGAGGAAGTGTTGAAGCATGTTTACTTGCCCGAGGAATTTACAAGACTCCACTATACCGAATTCGACTCAGAGTTGTGATAAAATAGCCTGCCTGAAAATAGCCTGCTGCTTTCATCTTTTCAAAACATTTCAAATATTTTGCGATTGAAGCAGAGAACACAACTCCTTCAAAAGTAATAAATAATATTTTACAAAGTCTTAAGCAAAATATATTTAATGTAGAACTATTCACACGGTAATCAGCCAATGTGAAACCATTACCCACAAATCGACAAATAAAGTAAAATCGACCCCTTAGCTCGGTGCTACCATGTTCCCTAAACGATGGAGGGTTCAAACTCCGCTGGTCCGAGTCGGACATCGGCTTCCAAACAATTCTTATCTCCCAGGCAGAGATGACGTAAAAACGGCGAACGGTTTTTTTTTTGTCAAGACTTCATAATCCGGCAAGACTTAAATGAAGCTTACGCATTGGCATTTCTTTAAAATGAAAATATATTTTTCCTGCTTTGCGGAACCTTCAGGTACAATTCAGAAACTTCTAACTAATCCTGGTTAATGTCTTTCTTTTTACCCAGGAATGATTTTCCTATTGAAGCTTTTTTTTCAAAACCAATGCCTCTCATAGAACACCGGATAGGACGATTATACGTCGATTCGATTATTCAGCATGGCTTGAAATCGATATCTAAAAAAATGGAATAAATAAAGGAAGCCACTACGTTGCCAACCTCAGGTAGCCTTTTTTGTATCAATTTTTCGCCGTTCTATTCCCTCCTGAAGTCGAAAGTTCCGGTGGAATTGCATCGCACTATTTTCTGTCCTGTTTCTTTTTTGTGTGTGTTTTTCACATCCGGTCCTCAGTAATGAACCACATGCATAATCCGATCATTTTCGTTCCGCCGTTGGGTGGCTAAATTCTTTAGTAACTTTCCTGGCCCTTTTTCTGTCTTTTTTTTTCCATTGCACCCAAACTGGTGACATCGGTAGAACGCGTGAGAGAATCGCTGAGACGAAGGCCATACGAGATCCGTCTTCGCGTACAAGATGTTCCGGGTAGAACGGCATGTCCTGTTCACGCCGCGATGGGACACTGTGTGCTATGTTTCCGCACATATCCCGCAAACCTGAACCACGTGAAACCCATATGGTTTGAAGTGATTAATTTTCGTATCGTTTTTATCATTCTCTTCTTCAAATCCGGTAAAAGGTTTGTTTGCAAAAACCAACATCCCATGTGTTTATTTATCACTCCCCGTTTGATATTTGAATGGAAAGTAATTTCTAGCTATTGAAAAATGTTGACCACAAAATTGGTCTTAAATGAAGCATTTATTAAAACATAAATATAAAAGGTAAATAGTTAAATAATTAATTTCGAATCGTACAAGTTTTTTTATCAGTTGAATGGTTGCTCCCATTTCCATCATCGCCGACACGAGGTCACTTCATCACACTTGGGCTGATAATTTGGCAACGGTTTGCCGTCATTCACGTCATTCTCGACTGGTGGCCAACAGGGGTGGTGGCCCGACAAAACCAAACTGCAAAAAAAAAGGAATCGCTTTGCAGTGCACTGCACCTTCTCGGGCTCACGCCGCGCTGCGACTGTCTTCACAGCATAATTCCATTCCATTGGTTTTGGCTCGGATGGAGTTGAACCGTGAAGCTGTGATAACGCCGTGTCAACTGGGCGCTGGTACTGAACTCTGTCCGATTGATGCTTTTTCTGGGACGTACGAAACAAATAAAACACATCTGAAGCGCAAAAAAGCGCACAAACAGTTCAATGTAACACGGTTACGTGCTCTGCGCCATAACTCACACCGCAGCGCTGCCGGCGGTTGGGATGAATCGAAAGGATTCAGAAAAGCAGTCGGATTCAGCCGCAGGATGAAGCACTCGCCTCGAAGCGGGCGGCGATGGGGCACCATCAAGCCGGCGGGGCCGCTGTGGAGAAATTTTACACCGGATCTTGGCCCCGATTTGGCCACCCTCATGCCGCGATTCGGTCGCACTTGCACCGTCGGGGCAGCCGGGATGGGAGCTCGATTACAAACCGAGCGACCGAGCGAGGTCTATGTCATCTTGCACGAAACAGTTCCAGATTGAATTACCTGCAAGAAAGCGGTCCGCTCGTCGGCTGTCATCCGGTTTGGCAACCAACCAGCACCTTCCGATATTGGAGGAAAAGATTGGCAGGGCAAATAACAGAAAACTGTCGAACGGAACGAGAAGACGTCCATAGATCATGTGCGCAGGGATCAGCCCTGCGGGGCCCTTGTGGGCAGCCAACGGATGGCAATAATGGTAATTTAGAGAACGGTCGGCTCAAAGAGCTCTCTTTGTTGCATGCTGGTAGCAGCCGTCGACGTTGGGACAGATTTAAAATGCACATCCATCGCGATCATCGACTACGGCCATCGGCCGCCTGCCCGGGTGCACCCATCCCATCGCGTTGAACTGAAACGAAACAATTAGCCAGCATAACTCAAATTATGCATTATGATGCGAGCACGGCCAGGCGGAAGCGAACCCAGTACGTCCGTCCCGCTCCGTCCCAGAAGCAGGAAGGCACAAGTTTAACGAACCGCAAGGCGGACCGGATGTGGCTGTGTCGGATTTGTGTCTTGCTTTTTCCCATTCTTCACTTAGACACTTTCTCGACCAACTGGAAACCCATTGTACGCTCGGTTCTCTTTAGTGAAGTTTTAAACAATGTTAAATTTTTCAACACATCCCACCGGGCGCCGGGATTTCTTGGCCTCTCGCTTTCGTTTGATATTCTCTATTATCATTTCGACCGCGGACCAGTTCTTCGTTTCGGTGGTCGCCCTGAGGGATGGCAGAAGATTGTTATGCTAAGCTCGCGCCGCGTTCGTTCCCGCGGGAGAATGGAGAAAAAGACGCTCGACATTACCATTTCAAATCGAATAGTATGATACCGAAACCACCGGCAGGCGCCCATCTAGGTCCTGGTTCGAACGCACTATATAGTGCAGTGCACAGTGGGACGGACGTACCGGGCATTTGTTTAGAAATGTATAGGAAATTATCAATCTGAACGTTATCTTTTTTTCTATCACAATCGAATATAAGATAGGCTTATGAACTAAGATGTTTCTGCTCGTTTGTTTACAATTTCCGCTTATGATTATAGCTTTCGTAAATGACATTAATGTAAAAACATTTGTTTTTCTTCTAAAATCAGCCTGTATGTAATAGACGCAATGTAAAATAAATGTCCCTAGCATATGTTCGGCTACCAGTAATTCATTCATGAAATTTCCCTGGATGGTTTGCCTTAACAAAGTGGCATTTTATGGGCGCCATAAAAACAACTGTCCCTCGTGCGTCATCGTATAGTTTAACAAATTTAAATATACTATAATGAAAACATAATGTCCGCTCGCTGGTACGGGAACGTTCCACCGTGCACGGATAGTACGCTGAGATTGGTTAGTTGGCTGGAAACAAAAACGTTCGGTACGATTGGCGTGTCGAAGGGGCGGGCAAATCATAACGCCAAAGGCAAAGAAAGGACGGAAAGAAACAAATCGTCTCCTTGACGAGCTCGGGTGAACTCAGCCTATATTGTGAATGTTTTGGTGTCTCCCTTTCCGTTTCAAAAGGTGGCCAAAAGTCACTGACCGGACCCAATGCTCAGAAGGCAAGAAGCAGTAGAAAAGGTATGGAAATGGAAAGGAAGGATGGTAAGCGTTGGCGCTGGGCGGAGAGGAACATTGTCACACGCACTGGGACAATTAATCCAATCGTATCCCGATCGGATTCGTTGACGAATTATGCTCGTTCCCGCATACACAATGAGCCCCACATCGACGAGGGCTAAACTTTGTGTTTGTCGCAGTTTAGGGCAACGCTTTTCAAACCACCACGACGACGACAACAACGCCACACGCCAGCAAACAACTTGGCTGATTAAATTGTGTGATTGGTTCGCTCTGATGGAATGAATTGGTTGGTATCATTGAAGTGGTATCTAAATATGATGGTTATCAAAATGCGGTCGATTAAAGTGCGGCCACTATAGCAAAATTCTATTTTTCATTGAAGCTTTAACTGTTTGCCGTTTCGATTGGAATACAATTTTTCACCTTAACATTTTTCTTCGCTATTTTCATGTGCAGCTAATGCGAGTGTTTCGTTTCGTATCATTTTGCTTATACATCTTTTTTTCATGATTATATTATTCACAGAAGTGAGTTAACGTATATCTGACATCTAAGCATCCTTGATGTTAACCCCAAACCATTACTCAAACGGTCAAGTGTGCATCAATAGTTTTGTGGGGATGGCCAAACCCCCATGGAAGATTTTCCCCCGTCGATAATCGATCGTCCTTAATCCTATACCTATTGTCCGACTCCTTTGGCTAGTCTTACGATAGACTTGAACTTTCTATCTGGCATCATCCGTCAATGTGTCACGTGTTTCGAGATAGATTCGCCAACTCATAATAGGGTTACTCTTCCGATTATTGGATACGAAAAACACCAAAGACTAAACTTTGCAACAGGGTTATTCGAGGGCCTGTTAATAAAAACGCTAGGTACGGCGTATCAGAAATCGAAGCCCTTGAATGTTTTTTTATCTTCCTCAGTCCATCCTTCCCAGACAAACACGATCTTTTCAGCTTTCCAAAAAATAAACTACCACTTCGACCACATATGCTTGAACCATGGATTCAGTTTCCCAGCGACCTTGCCGAACCACCAGGAGCCCTCTGATGCAGTTTAACACTTCGCGTGCGCAAAAAAGAGCATCATACCGAAGCATATATGATTCATCGCGTCTCCCGGCGGCACACACGCTGATCGGTTGCAACATATGGCAGGGTGGCGTATGTGAGCACAGTAACGTTCAAACATAATTGATTTATCAAATCAGGGTCGTGACATAAGGGAACTGCGGCCAGCGTACGCGCGAGTCTTTCAACCACCCTTCCTCCGGCATCCTGGCGGGGATAAGGTTGGGATGGGTACCGGTAAATCGAGTGGTTGGCCTTATTTACCGGAGAAAATTGAGCAATCCTAGTTGCCTACCATGTCGTCTGTCCGGCTGATAGTTTATTGACGACGGCGCTGGGAGAAAAGAAAGGGACATACTTTGTTTTCTCGTGCTGCTCTCCTGCCGGGCGGAAAGTGTCCTCCTCCTTTCCACCGGCGGTACCGGGGAATTTAAGATCGTAGATTGGCACTTCAATTGATTCAAGGCCAGCCGTTGCCAGACCGTTTTGTCTTATGGGATTTACGTCGAATGGCTGCCGACATCGCCGATCATTGCGGTAGGTATTACTTTTCTTTGTTTTTGAATGTTTCTGACATACATTGCCACCATCCAAGGCATTGCGTGTGTGTGCACCTTTAAGGATGAGTCGCTAAAGCATTAGAGATGGATGCAATCGACGGAATTTTCTTCCATCCCCTGGGGCTCACGGTGTACAGGTTTCAGGAAGGATTTACATTATTTTACACACTCTTGTTTGTGTGCTTGTGTAAAAAATCATGTCTCATAACCATCGTGAAGGGTGAAGGGAACTTTTTCCCGAAAAACAATAGCCAACCTAAGCCAATGCTAAGTAATGCCTCAATTACACAAGTATCATCGGGTTGTTACAATTTGAACCAAACTGCCAGACAGAAAAAAAAAGTACCATACACCGCATGCACTTCATATGCGATGCGCAATTGATCGATTGCTGATTAGAACCATTTATCGAAATTGTCCAACGGATCTGGATACTCCTACGCCCAGCCATCCCACCTGCAGCGACTCCGGAGTCGGGGCGAGCGGAAAGATTGTCAATGGGGATGGAATATGAGGACTGCAACCCGTTACTTCTAACATTGGGCCGCTAATTGGCGTACAAGCCACCAGAAGAGCCCCATCCATCATTCACCCATCGATCAGGAACTATTTATCCGCGTGGCGATCGATGCGCGATACATGTCCGTGCGTTTGTTGTGCGTCGTGTTTAGCATTTTCATCCTCTTTAAATTAATATGTTTGTGCCAAGGATGGTAAGGTACACTCTGCAAACTGAGGAAAATTTTTGTGACGATATGCAAAAAAAACTCACCAAATAGTTCCAACAGATTTTCGATAATTGCCCCAAAATGCGTATGTGATGTTCAATGATTCGTTCGCTTCACTTTTCCGTTTGGTCACATTTCACTTAAAACGGTATGTAACATCCACTCCCGATCGTGAAATTCGCTTTGTTGGTGGATTTGTATTACAAATAAATGTGTTAACATTTATTTTGACCTTATGTGCATTACAAATTAATTAACGTGTCGCGAGGGAAGTGATGACACATGGATTACAATAAAAAAACGAATGCTTCTAGGAAACTGCCTGCGATATTCTTCAAACAGACCTCACTTTCAACTGTTTATTTTTTTTGTTGCACGTGCTATTTTCGGCGAGAAATTGATTCGCTTACTTCGTATAGCTACTTAATTGGTTTAGCACGATAGATGTTTTTTTAATGCTCGCCACACCACGCACCACACACGAGGTATTGCTATTTTGATACACTTCTCTCCAATGCGGCTCGATGGCCTACGACATACTGACAACGAGTACACATCTTTAAAACAATTCTTTTTTCTTCACCATTGGAACCGAAAATACATTAACGGCCGCGCAGTGCACGTTCTTGCTGTTGCAAAGATCCTCGACAACCTTGCTGCTTCGACCGCCAGTACGCAACTGATTTGAGTAGAGTTCCGATCCAGCTGACGAGAGTGCTTGTTGGTGTGGTGATATCATCCATCTCTATGACACACAATTGCTAACACCGCATCCTTATTTTCTACCTTTCTCTTTCTATATCCTCTCGAAATTACAATTCTCAGTAAATATTTTTACAACATAAAAGCTAACGAAATACTTGTATATATTAAATTTAATACGTCTGTTTTTTAATTTCCTTTTGGATATTTTGAAAAGATTTTTGTTCCGAGTATTTCGATCCAAAGATGCTGGTGTTTAGCGAAAGTTTCCCCCCCTTTGGTTGATTACGGTATTGTATATCGACTGCCTTTTCTTTGGGTAGCATTTCAGCTGTCAGAATGCTTCAAACGAGTTACCTTCTATTCCTATGTACCTTGGGCCTACACCAACGTCATCGCTTATTTGTTTACGTTCTTTACGTTACCGATTGGATGCTCCAAAGCATTTATCTCGAACATTTAATTTATATTAAAAATGATAAGCAAGACAATGAAAAACGTGTTTGTTACCGTTGGAACAACGCAATTTGAGGACCTAGTGCATGCGGCAACCTCTACAGGCGTCCTGCAACAGCTAGCCATTCTGGGATGTGAAACACTTACGGTTCAGTTTGGAAAAGGCCCGGAACCTGATTTGCAGAATGCGAACGTGCAATCGAATATTCGGACAACTGCCTATGGCCTTAAAAACAGCATTGCCGACGATATTTACGGAGCAGATCTTGTGATTAGCCATGCCGGAGCGGGAAGCTGCATAGAGGTACTCGAGGCCGGTAAACCGCTTATAGTCGTCGTCAACCAGACTCTGATGAACAACCATCAAACAGAACTGGCCGAACGACTAAGCAACGATAAATGTTTATTTTACTGCACTCCGGACACCTTGCAGTCAACGTTAGCTGGATGCGATTTTGCTGAACTACAAAAACTTGTCCCCGGTTGTTTGGATAACTTCGTTGATCATTTGGACAAATTTATGGGTTTCCGATAGAATAAGGACTTTTCGAATTATTTCGAAACATGAAAATCGAAAAAAAAATTGTAAAAACGATGCTTGTAATATCTTCTGAAAAGTTGTGATTGGTGCTGCTCCGCGTTAAAAATTATAAATATTCATTTGCAATAAATTGAACTGACCATTTCCCTAAAATGTATATTTTTCTCTGTTCCCGCGCTAGGGAGCTCGACCCCACAAGGGTTCGGTAATCCATCTGACGTCTGTGTTGTCAAAAACGACAAGCGTGAAAAAAAGAGGAGTGGAAAATAAAAGCATGCTAAAAGGATTCTTGTTCTTATAAGGTTTAACCGGTTTCTTCCTTCGTACAGTTAGGTAATTCTAATTTTGTTTTGCTTCAGTTTTTTCGTGTTCATACTAGGGAGCCGTTTTTCTTGACTATAGATCGACTCTATCGTTGCAAGCCAACAGCGTACCAGTGAATTAGCAAGATGAGCGATATTGCGAAGCACCTCTGCGGAACGGATAATTGCAAGAAGTCCGCCACTCTACAGTGCCCAGTCTGTTTGAAGCTAGGCATTCAAGGATCTTTCTTTTGTAGCCAGGATTGCTTCAAAGGTTCCTGGAAGGAACACAAATTTGTTCATCTGCTTGCCAGTGAGTGTAGCTTTAGATTGCCCAACCAATACATCCTGGTGGTAAAATCTTACTATTCTGTTCTATTTTTGTTCTATAGAGGGAAAAGAATCCAATGGATACAACCCATGGCCTTACTATACGTTCAGTGGCAAGCTGCGCCCCTTCGAGCAGTCGCCGATGCGAACGGTGCCGCTTTCTATTCCCCGTCCAGATTACGCAGATCACAAGGAAGGTCGCTCCAAGTCGGAGGAAGCGCTTCGGGGGAATAATACGATCAAGATTCTGGATGATGAGGAAATTGAAGGAATGCGTGTAGCATGCAGATTGGGGCGTGAAGTGCTGGACGAAGCGGCTAGAGTGTGCGATGTAGGCGTAACTACGGACGAAATAGATCGTGTTGTGCATGAGGCTGCCATCGAACGGGAATGCTATCCTAGTCCGTTAAATTACTACAATTTTCCGAAGTCTTGTTGTACTTCGGTGAATGAAGTTATCTGCCACGGAATACCGGACATGCGTCCGTTGGAAGATGGCGACCTCTGCAATGTAGACGTCACGGTGTACCATCGCGAATTCCATGGAGATTTGAACGAAACATTCTTCGTGGGCAACGTGAAGGAGCAACACAAGAAGTTGGTGCAGGTCACTTATGAGGCGTTGATGAAGGCGATTGCCATTGTGAAGTAAGCTAGCAAAGCCTGATGGCAACAGTAGAAACATGGTTCGCCAGGTATATTTTATCCCTATTGTTACTTCTTCTTGCAGACCTGGCGAGCGATATCGAGAAATTGGAAACGTGATTCACAAGCATGTGCAAACGCACGGATATAGCGTTGTCAAAAGCTATTGTGGACATGGAATCCACAGGTTGTTCCATACCGCTCCGAATGTACCTCATTATGCCAGTAAGATAGTTTATGCAATGAAATCTTGTTTCGCACATCGACTGAGGCAATCATATTTCCAATTACAGAAAACACGGCCGTAGGTGTTATGAAGCCCGGCCATTGCTTTACAATCGAACCCATGATTTCCGAGGGCACCTGGCGTGATGTGTCGTGGCCAGATGATTGGACTGCCGTTACGGCTGATGGTTTGTTTTCTGCTCAGTTTGAACAAACGTTGCTCGTTACCGAGACAGGTTGCGATATTCTAACGAAGCGGCGAAATGAAACCGGCACCCCGCATTTCATGGACCATATGTGAGCCTCACGAACAACAGCGCTGGAATCGCAATTATCTTGGGGATCTCTATCTTTTGCCATGAGGCCGCAAGCGCACCTTATTTTAATTTTTTTGAATAAACACTATCTACTTTTTCCTGTTTAATATGCCGGTTTTATTTCACATCTTCTAGTACTTTCTTAAAGTTTGTATATTTTTTCACTTTCGAAAGGTTCTCCTTGGGCGGTTTTTCCTCTTCCATGACAACATCCACCTTTATCCGTTTTCCTGCATCCACGTCTAATAGAGACGGCTGGGTTTCCATCTTTCGTTTCTGAGGTTGAATGAAGCTACCATGACCGGCGGCCCTCCGCGAGTCTTCCTCCGTATATGGCTCGATCTCAAGCGCCTTTAATCGGCGTTTGTGCACCTTTGTGCGGAAGTGTGCTTGCATGGCCTGGTCGTTGATGTAGTACGTGGCACAATGTATACAGTAGAACTGGCCAAATCCGGGTTTATCCAAATCTATCTCCTGTTTCAACAACTGTTCCGGGTTCTTCTTCAAATCGGAGTCAATCTCGTCCAAATCCTTCCGCCTATTCCTAAGTCTCCATCGGCGACGTAGATGTGTGTCCCCACTGTGCATTTTCTTACGAGCGTAAGGCATTTTTGCTCACTTAATTAGTGTGCGTAGGCAAAGATTTCAATTTAAATACTAATTACAATAAATGCAACCCAATGCCGCTTGGAAAAACAAAACACTGAAGAATATTTTGATCTATCTCTAAATTTTACCTCGCCTCGTGTTTTTCATCACTGACAGTTAACACAGGGTGCTTCATGTAATATAGGAATATGAAACATTTCAAATTAACAAGTTTTATGAAATAATTCTTGGATGTAACATTTAAAGTTGCCGTTAATTTGTTCGGTTTTGTAAACGTACGGGTTATGTTCATACTTCCTACAACAAACCAACTATATCATCAACCATATGCACCAGGTAGGTTCGATAACGTTTTTCAATATATAGTTCGCTATCCCAAATCAAAATGATAACACTTTTCCGGTAGATAAGCGGGAAAAAGTATTTTCATCTCACCGACCACGTTCGCAGATGCTATGGTAGGCTGGCAAATGAGAATCATTTGCGAAAGGAGTCTGATAGAAGTAACCATAGGAGAAATACTCGGCAAAATCAATCTTAGCTATCCTAGACCTAGGGGCAAATGAGTATGTGATTAATGATTCGTTTACCCCTTTAGTAAGTTTGTCTGGTTTAGTAGACACATGTGCAAATGTTTATGTGAGTAACTGTTCATTTACCAGGTCATATGTAGGCAGATTATAAACAACAAATAGATTTTTGCTTCAGCTAAGTGTAATCCACCTAGTAGAATCCAATTCAAGTATTTTATCGTTCCGTTTTTTATGCCACTTGCTTTGGCACTTAACGATGGATGCTCAAAAATCGTCTATAACATTTAAACGAATCAAAGATTATGGAATAAAAATTAAACAATTTTTAAATCTATCGTCCCCCAATAGTGAGAAGATCGTACCGTTTTGCTCATCAGAGAAAACCTGGGGTCTGCCATTGCTTCTCACGTAGCCAAATGCGTACACGAGAAAACGTACTGCTCGCACGAGATAGTTCGAAACGCCAGACAGAGCGATGGAAAAGGACGGCGAATGCCACCAGCTATAGCAGCAAGTGAAAGAGATGAAGCGCAGCCGAAGAGTATCGTAAGCTTTTCAGACAGTGTTTTTCCAGCATCCGTTTAGTTACCGTCCGACAGTCGATGGGTTCGAACGTTGAGCGAGTTCTGGGTTTTCGGTGATTACCCGGTTTTTGTTTCGATCTTTCGCCGCTGTCGTCGTCGTCTGGCCCGCGCGTGCACCGCCCCTTCACCCGCGCGGTCATCCATACACTCGCTTTTATCTGCCGTTCGCATTCCTGGCCTTGCAGCCCTTGAAGCGGGGCGTCTTTTTTTAATTTAATTTTTCCTACTTGTGTTTTCCTCATTTGCTCTGAGCAGTCTCCTTTCGACGGGAAAAAGGTAGAAAAACAGCTGAAACAAAGCGTAACAACTGTTGGCAACAGACCAGGCAGCAGCGCTTCTCCGGACGTTTAGCGCCTGTCCCGTCTGCCTGATGTGGCTGCCACTGCTTCGGTCGCTCTTATCAGTGCGCATATCAGCAGTGCCCGTACGTGCGTAGCGGTGCTGCTGAACCAGGAGGCTGCCGTGTGGCTGTGTGTATGTGTTTGTGTATTTACGATGTAAGCAAAGAATCGGTGCAAGAACGACTGGACGGTCGTAAGGAGTGACGGGAAAGCGAAGTGGCGCGGATGCTCGGGATGAAATCTGCGGGCAGTGCGGCAGTGTTTGCCGTTTGCCGAATGGTTTTTCGGCGCTTGAGATGGAGTTGTCTGGTGGTGGTGATTTTCGTTTCCATCCACGACGTCTCCGCGCGGCGTCGCGCCACACCACACGGTTGCCCGTCTGCTTGGGTTTGAGGACGACGATTGAACACGTTCACCGGTTGCGTCTGTCGCGTCGTCGTCGTCTGCTCCGCCGTCAGGAACAATACCTCCTTCTGTGTACCACGCGCTCTTCTCCAGCGCTTTAAACCATTCAAAAAACGAGTACGTGCGTGGAGTCGAGTGAGGGTGCGTTTGTGCAGATACACACATTCATTGTTTCTTCTCTGCGTGCATATCCTTTCACGTTGACCTTCTGTCGATATTGCGGATGATATATTTTCTTTGCCTTCCGAAAACAGGACAGGAAAATATAATTAGCCTAATGAGCATGGCACAGCGCAAACCGTGCGGGCAGGACTAATGATTTTCAAAAGGCCCAACAAACCAGGGAGAAGAAACCACCGGCCCGTTGTCGATCCCAATCAACCGACTCAAGTGCCGGGTGATACACGAAGGGACTCCCAGAAGCGCGCGTCTGTTGCGTGTGCCCGCCGAGGTTGATCCTCTCGGTTCATCCTCTCCAGTCCTCGGCTGTTGTTATTGATTACTGTGTTGGCTGCCGTGTGTATTGGAACGGTTTTCCAGAATCCCGAGGGCGCCTCCGTTAGTCGAACGGCGAAAGCAAAACACACCACCATCCGTCGACGCGAAAGGTCGCCGGAGTGGACGGACGGTGGCGATTGCGTTTTGTTTACATTACACACCACAGCGACCCTCGCCCGTCGCCAGCACCAGCATCATCAACACCACCCCCCCCCCTCCCCCCCTTCCGCCACCTGCCAAAACTGTGCCCGGATGCTGGTGTGTTGTTGTTGGTGTCGTCGTTGTTTTCATTGAAATACTATTGCTGGCGGGGGGATGTGTGCCGTGAGGCCGGTTGATGGACAGCGACGACGACGTTTGATGGGCGCCTGACGGCTCTGACGGTTCCGGAGCACTTTCGGGGACCTACATTATCGCCGCCTGCTACCCACAGACCCCGATTGGCAAATCATTCTCGCAGCGTAGCATCCAGCCGTCGCAGACGATTTCGCGTCGAAATGGTCCACTCTAAACGTGGCGCAGCGCAGCGTCAACTCGTGCTCGTAGCTTCTGGGCCACGAGTTTTAAGGCTAAAAAGGAAAAAAAAGAAAGAAACCCATCTAGGGGTCGCATATTTACACAACAACTAAGCACACCGACATAATGCGCCCGCCGGTCTGCGAAGCTGCGGGTAAAAAGGGACCGACATCCAGGCACAAATCTAATTTGGGAAATTCCTCAATAGCGGGCACGAATCGCACGAACATCCTTCGGTGGCGGGATCAAAACCACCGAACACCATCGGGTCGCCGGGCACGTTCACCATGACGACCCAATATTTTTTGTTTTCGGAAGAAATGATGGTGATACGCCATCGCTTTAGTTTGATTAAAACTGCCAAGGACCCTCGGGCGGAGCGCCTGAGGGTGGGGCCCGGTGGGTTGGGGAGGCACACGGTCTGGGAAACCATTTGAATGCCGTTGTCGACCTATTCGAGCACCATTTAGCACCGCCGAGTTCTACGAAAGCACGAAGGCAAAAGCCCGTGGCCCACCGCATTCGAAGGAACCCAGCAATAGGGAATCAACCACCCACCCAGGCATGATTACTCAACGTGACTCGAGCAGACGAGAGATGCGACTTTGTTTGCGGACTTTTGCTGACAAATAGTGTAGCAAGAAGATCTAACAGAAAAAAAAACAGCAAACAGATATACACACACACACACAGTAGGGGCAGTGAAAAGGATGTGACCCTTTAACCGCGCGGTTCGGCTTCCTGGCGATGGAATGGAATTTATATGCCCCTGCCCGGCCCTATCCTCCATCTTCACGGGCGGGCGGTTTTTATTGATGGGGTTTGTTTTGCTCAAGGATGCCGCCCTATCAGGATCGGAGTGCTGGTGCTGGATCCGCAAATTACGGTTTTTCGGACCCGTTTGGGGCCGGACATATATTAGTCCATGTCGCATGTGCGTTTCACGCAACACTGCGCACATAATGAAATATTTTCGCCCGATCTTCACATATTTTGGAACCGAAGAACGGAACCGGGGGCTTGGAGCCATCTTCCCATGTGTGGCTAATTCGGAGCAGTTTTCCCCTGGAAAATGGCTCGTTTTTGGATTCAAAAGGATCGCAAGATTCGCTTCCACGAGTACCCGTGGCCTTAAGTTCGCCCCACTGTAGCCGTTATTCTATAACATGGGTTTAATCTGTGCCCCTTCTACTCAGCACGCACGCACGGATCATATCAGCTTGTAACCTTTGCGATTAAGCGGCACATACAGTAGCCTTCCATTTTTGCGTGCATCTGCGTCTTTTCGACCGGTGGCGCTTCTGATTTACGCAACAACGTTGATAGTAGACATTTGGGGTTTTCTAAGCGAATCCACGGACTGTAAATTTATTTGCTTAGCGTGAGCGAAACTTTTTGCAACCAAAAATGGAAACAGCTGACACGTGTGAAAAGTCTATTTAATTTAATTTAATGTATGAAACAATTCCATCCCCCACAGACGGACATCCGTGCGCAAACTGAATCGTTTTAATATCATGCAAAAGAACTCAACTCCACTATTTGTACACCGCTCAATTTCCATCTAAATCGTTTTCGGTGCCGCACCACGTTATGGTAATCGATAGTGTGATCCTTCGGCAGGATAAGCGCAGTGGTACACACACCTAAAAAAAAAAAAAAGAAGCCAATATCAAATAGTGTGTGAGCGGAAGAAGAGGAAACAAAAAAAAAACCGCAATATCCAGCGACAGAGCAGTGGAAAGCAAATGAAAAGCAACACGAGTGCCCAACAGCAGTAGTTGATGTAAAAAGAGGAGAGATTCGATGAGGGTTTGTGCTCGCACCGGATCACAGCGAGATTGTGCACGTACGCAATCGCTGCCGGGCACTTTTCCGGCACTTTTCCGGCAGCACCAGCCGGGGTATAATGTAACCTCGGTGCGATCGGTCGTTCCGAGCCATCCGTCGTATCCGACGTGCTCAGTGAAGTGAAGTGTTTCGGAAGCTCAGATAGGAAGTGCAAGAAAGAGAGAGAGAGAGAAAGAGAGAGAGAGTGTGTATGTGAGTGAGAGAGAGAGAGAGTGTATGTGAGTGAGAGATAGAGGGAGAAAAAAAAAGAAATAGAAAGAACCAACCCCCACTCTTTACGGGCCACCGTCACGGCACGGTGAAGGATTTGGCGAAGGCTACAGAATGAAACGTCCTTCGCAGAACCGGCCGGGGTTGGGCGGAGGTCCTTCCAATGGCCGTCGGAGTCACCGGCAACCGGTGTTGGATTTCGTGCGAATCCGAGGAAGGCCAGCCGTGTCCTGCCGGTGGGCTGCGATCGTCATGGTGATCGTTGCGGTGCAGCTGCCCGCCGGAGCGCTCGAGCCGAACGAGACGGTTCTGATAACGCAGCGACACCGCCACCACCGGTACACGGTGGACGAGCTGCTCGGGACGCGCTTCCCGAATAGCATCTCCGGGGACATCGACATGGATCCGTGCAAATCGAGTAAGTAAATCAGTACGACCTTCGTCAATTCCCGAATGGACCAACGTCTGCTCCTATGGTTTATCAGAAAAGCCTGTAAATACGTTGTAACCTGGCAACTATTGAGTAATTCTTGCTATAAACATTCCCTAAACATGTGGAAAGTAATTTTTTACCGAGACATATTTATCATAGTGCAGTTATCAAAGCGTTTCCTCCTGGACCGTATCAACGCAACGCGAAACGACATCAGTCGGACGCAAATGGTTGGGAAAATACAACAGAGACCCGAGAGCTGAAATCGTGCCATCATTTTTCACCAATTAAATTTCCCCAATTAGATAAATTCATTCGCTCCTTGCACCGTCATTCTCCCGGGCTCGTTAATCCATCATGCCAAACGCTTCGTGCAAATGTTAAGAATTAGCAGGAGAATTTTAA
>JAOEFI010000003.1:34539646-34561345 GCA_034621735.1 Anopheles plumbeus
CACACACACACACATACGTACAGCCGCACATGACCACATTGGTTCTTCTTGCTTTTCCCCGCTTTTGCAGGAAGCTTTATGGGTGACATCGCGCTGCCGAACGTAAATTACGAAACCGAGTGGCAGCGGCAGCGGCTGAACAAGAGCCTCCAGCAGGACATCGTCAAGCTGAAGCAGGAGGTGTACCTGGAGGGGCTGCAGGTGGAGGAGGAGGGCATGACGGACATGATACGCAAGAAGACGAAGCAGCGCGCCTCGACCCCGCTGGCCGGCATGACGCCGTCGACCGGCTCGCAGCACACCCGCGCGTCCTCGTACGAGAGCGAAAACTCCATCACGGACAGTTCCGGCGAGCCGGCGCCGGTGCGCGCCACCATCATCGACAATCGGGACAACATTATCAATCGCCGCCAGGAGCCAGCGCCAGCGGCGGGGCTACCGCCGACCACCGGAGCGGCGACCGGCGGCGAGGTGGATCCGGCGCGGTCCGACGGCGATGGCGACGGTGAAAAGGCGGCCCCGGGCAAGAAGAAGAACGGGACGGTGGACGGGCGCAACATCGACCACAATCGGATCCAGTCCAACAGCAAAGACATCGTTATCGATTCGATCAGCGATAATATTATCAGCAGCAATCACGCCAGTAGTAGAAAAGTAGCCACAGTTGCCTTACCGACTACGACTACGAGCACGGTGGCCCCTACTACCGAGTCCTTGGTGGCCAGCGTTGGTTCCCTCGCGGGCGAGCAGGTTGGAACGAAAGAGGCCGCTAGGGAGGAGCCGGAGGTGTCGGTCGCTGCCACTGCTAGGCCCGGCCCGGAACGGAACGGAAGGCACGCTACTACTCACGCTCAGGACGATCTGCAGCTGAGTGTTCCGGTCGCTGAGGTGGACGGCAAAACTCGCAGACGTCATCGCCGCAGACGTCGACAGCAACAGCAGCACCGTCAGGTGAACCCGCTACTCGAGACTGTGGCCGAACTTGGGACTCCAACTGCGAACCATGGTGCGGCACAGCCCGGAAAGACCGTCCCAAGCTCTCCCACGGGCCACGAACCAGGGCTGGACAAAAACTCGTACCGCTCGCGGTTGGAGCGGCTGCGGGTGGAGTTGGGCGCGGTGACGTACTCGGTGCGGGATCGCAGCATTCGTCCGCACCACAAGGCCCAACCGGAGCGGCAGTATGGCGCGGAGGAGCCGGTGGTGTGCGGTACCCCGAAGAAGAAGCGTCGAACGGGTGCCGATGGTAAGCGAAAGCGGCAGCATCATCGCCAGGACGAGGCCATCGGTAACAACCACGCTGACAATGAGCACCGAGGTGGCAACAGTGACCGGAACGTGAAGGAGAACCGCGGCGTTGACAGCCATTCCTCGGGGCGGCAGCCGCAGCAAGGCGGGAAACCCGGCGGGAGTTCTGCCGGAGAGCCCGTGAGGAAGCATCATCCGCGCTTCCAGCCGCAACAGCAACACCATCGACACCGTGCGCCAGCGTCCACCGGGAGCAGCGTCGGGGATGGAAGCCACCGGGACGATACCGACGACGCGATGAATTTGCATTTCCGGCCGGAACAAAAAGCATCCCCCCCAGGAGTCGCCGGCCAGGACCGTCCGGACCGGGCACCACTGCCGGCAGCGTCACTACCTGTTGAAGGCGAAGCAGACAGGTACGTACCGAACGGAGATGGTGTGACGTTGTTCGCGGTAATTCCCTGCCCAAGGATCATTTCTCCCGTACGCCGCTACGCCTCGGCGGATGTCGAGTGTATGCAGCAAGTGGCCTAAACCCGCCCGAGCACGGCCTCGTCGTGCAGTTGCCATTGTCGATGGTTTGCGGAAACTTTGTAGATGGTACTCTGTGTCTGTGTCGCGCTCGGCAGCTTAAGCGTTTCCCACCGTCAATGGTGTGGGGGTGGAGCGGATGCCACGAAATGGAGAACCTTTTCATGAGCGTAACGAATAGACGATGCTACCGACCTGGACTGGAGTGGGACCGACCCCCTCTGCCATCCCTTTGCCGCTGTACGAAGCACGAAGGACGTGTACGGCATATAAATCGGCTCACCACCCGGGAGCACCGTTGTTGTAAGCGTTATGCAAATAGAGGATTTTCCTTGCTTTCCCCCTCTCTCTCATCCTATTTCTCTTCCTCTCTCTCTTTCTCTCTCTCTCTTTCTTTCTATGCCTATCTTCCCGCTCGACCAAAGGAGCAATCCTTCGGGCAAACAGCGCGGCAGTCTTTGATTTATCATCCTCACCGTGGACGGCGCTACAGTTGATGTACGCTCTGTTTGCGTTTAGTTTATTCTGCCCTTCTTCAAACGAGTGCAGGTGTATCGTATTTGTTTGGGCGTAAAGAAGCGTGCATTAAATCATCTCCTCCTTAATTGGCGCTACAGCTACAATCAGTCAGCTCCTGTTTATTAATAGACTTTCAAAAACTTTACGCTTTCACTTACAAATAAAGTACACTTTGATATTGCATTGAGCCAGTCTGACATTTAATCACTAGTCCTACTGACCAGCTTCCATTCCGGAACAGTTAAAACGCTAGTCGTCTATATTTCAGCTAGCTTTTCTAGCTTTTTTAGCTACCTGTAGTCGCCATTCGTTCGCCCTTCCTTCGCCCACGGAGCCTTTTCTATTTTTAAAACGATATTGAAATGATGCCAGTGTTTGATAATCAATTTATCTGGGCCGGAAAAAGGTTCGGGTTGCTGATCCGAATTTCCCTTTTGGCTTTTCCGTAACACCGTTATTCCGATGACGGCGACACGTCGGCTATTCCGATCGGAAAACAATTTCACAGATATTTCGACAGTTTTATCGGGGGCATAAAACGCCGGGTCAGAAAGCCATTCGCGATTTAGATCCATTCGATTATACCGAGGAATGTGCAAGCAAATTTGCAAATCTCAATCCCGAGTAGAACAATTTATTTTCGTTTATCTGCGATGATTCGGACTTCGGAGGACACTACAGACGAAAGATAGTCATATCCGATGACATAACAGTTTTCATTTCATAAAAAAGCAAACGAAGTTGTGTGAAGTTTAACATTATGTTTTCGTGTTTCTGAAATAATCTTCCGATACATATGTACAACGATACAACACAACATTCGAGTACAACATATGGTTAGGATTCTTTGACACGGAAAACTAACAAAGTTGCAAAATATACGATGCTTGCAAATTTATTCAACATTTAAAAAAACGGTGTTGCATATACTGAACATTTACTGCAACTGAGGTTCTAATAAGCACCTCTAAAACTGCTCTATACGATGCATGTCTACCACGGCAGATATCACATACCAAAAGCAGCTGATAATGGTTTCCTTCGTGCTACAATGTTTTTTAATGTAGTAGTGGCCCTCGTTTGTTATGCGGACGGTCTTTGCGGACATAAATTACATGCAATCAAACCAACACGTTGGATTGCCATAAAACACGGTTTAAAATGTTTTAGCACCCCGATCGATTGCATTGTGATAAGTCGCGGAATGTGAGTGTTAATGTGATTCTCACTTCCTCACATTCTCACAGCTACATCTATCATCCGTCGGAGGAGCAGCAGCATCATCATCGTGTGGCGCGAGCGGCGACGGCGAAGAAGGAACGCATCTGGGACTTCGGTGTCATCCCGTACGAGATCGATGGCAACTTCAGCGGCATGCACAAGGCCCTGTTCCGGCAGGCGATGCGTCACTGGGAGAACTATACGTGCATCAAGTTCGTCGAGCGCAACCCCATCGACCATCCGAACTACATCGTGTTCACCGAGCGGGCCTGCGGGTAAGGACCCTAGAAGCAACTGTCCTGACGGCACCTCACTCATTCTCATATGGACCCACCTGTTGGACCACTACTCCCTTTCCGCCAGGTGCTGCTCGTTCGTCGGCAAGCGCGGCAACGGACCGCAGGCGATTTCGATCGGCAAGAACTGCGACAAGTTCGGCATCGTCGTGCACGAGCTGGGCCACGTGGTCGGTTTCTGGCACGAGCACACGCGCCCGGACCGGGAGAACCACGTCGTGATCGAGAAGAACAACATCGTGGTCGGGCAGGAGTACAACTTCAACAAGCTGACCGACGACGAGGTGAACTCGCTCGGCCTGCCGTACGACTACGACTCGATAATGCACTACGCGCGGAACACCTTCTCGAAGGGCACCTACCTGGACACGATTTTCCCGATCGAGGTGCCGGGCCGGAAGCGGCCGGAAATCGGGCAACGGTTGCGCCTGAGCGAGGGTGACATCGCGCAGGCCAACCTGCTGTACAAGTGTGCCAGTAAGTAACGCTCGGAATGGAACGGTGTGGTCAACCATGGGCTAACCTGCAGTACGCGGTTTTCCACATCGCCTGGCATGAATGTAGCCGGACCCCGGTTCAATGAAACTGCCGCACAGTTTAGAGCTCGTTAGGGAAAATGTACGTCAACCGCTCGAATAAAGCCGGACGTACCATGCTATTGATTGGGGATATTCTTCGTCGAACCACCCTTACCACCGAGGTCGGTCGATGTGGGATATCGTGGGCGGGTAAATCATTCAAAACCCGCTTTCCAACTCCGCGCTCATGAAGCACGCATCACTTCCGCTTGACCGAGCATCCAATTGCTATTCTGATTCTCTGCTTCCAGAGTGCGGGCGCACTTTCCAGGAAAACTCGGCCACCTTCACCTCACCGTCGTACTACTCCACCCAGCCGCTGACGGAACCGGAACGCTGCGAATGGCGCATCACGGCGACGCACGGCGAACGGATTGTGCTGAACATTACGGATCTGGTAGGTTTTGCCCACCATTCGCTTGCCCATTCCTAGCCATTGCTCTCGGACGGACGTTAGACGGTTTCTTCCCTTTGGCCAACGAATTCCTGTTTTCTCCGTCGTTTTCGCTAAATTAGCTTCCCATCGCCGAGCGTCCATCAAAACGTCGTTACGTCGATCCATCTTCCGACCTGCGTTAAGCAAAGAGAGCATGATTTGATTTCCTCACTTCGTGTACGTGTGCGTGTGTGTGTCTGCTTTTCCACAGGATATTTACAAATCGAACAGCTGCCGGTCGGACTACCTCGAGATCCGGGACGGCTACTGGCACAAGTCGCCGATTCTCGGGAAATTCTGCGGTTCCGGCAAGGTGAACGAGCTCATCCGCTCCACCGGGAGCCGTATGCTGCTCACGTACACGACCACCTTCCGCCAGGCCTCGATGCGAGGATTTGCAGCCAGCTACGAAGGTGAGCCCCTGGCACTCGCTGCGGTTTTTAATATTTGTTAATCTTGCTACAAAATCAAGAACAAAAAATAAACAGGAAAAATCCTCCCCTACCACTCCGACATGGGACGTCAGGCGAGAACGGATGGTTGTTTGATGGGATCCATTCGGAAACCATTAATTATCCCCACAGATACTGGCTAGATCCAGAGCAGCAAAGGCTTTAAATGGATGCACAACAACAACAACGGCCCCATTTTTCTCATTCGTGTAGAGCTGTTTTAAAGTGTTGCTAAAAATGGCCACAGAGTTTCATCATTGTTCAACCGCTGGGTTGAATTGTTTTCCGCCGATTTTCCGGATGTGAGCAATAATTTGTATTCAACTGAAGTTCCCGTTAATCCCTATTAAAACATGTGTTTCTCGTATTCGTATAAATATTCATAGAGAGCTATTAACGTTGGGCGCGGGCCATAATCCCATCGCAAATGGGCCACGTAGCTTCATTAACTATTGATAGCACATGTAGCCAACTATGAAATGGTCAATTTTAATTATTCCCCCTTCATGATTCCCATATGTGATGGAGTTCATCAAAACTTCGGCGCATTGTTTGGAGGAGTAGTTTTTTATTACTACAGAAAACTGGTCTTATATTCCACGGGAGCCAAGTTGTTACGAGGCATTTCTTGCCTCAACATAGATAGAATTGTCTTCATGTAATCAAACTAACGATTTGGATTGTGGTTCACTCTTCAATCTCATTTTCGTCTCCTTTTGTTTCATTCCATTGTTCCCTTTCAGCCATCTGTGGCGGCGAGATGAACCTCGAATCCGGCGGACGGCTGGAGTCCCCGAACTACCCGGTAGACTATCTGCCGAACAAGGAGTGCATCTGGCGGATAACCGTCCCGAAGGACTACCAAGTGGCCTTAAAGTTCCAGTCGTTCGAGGTGGAAAACCATGATAACTGCATCTACGATTACGTCGAGGTGCGCGACGGCGGCACACCGGAATCGCGGCTCATCGGTATCTTCTGCGGCTACAAGATACCGCCCGACATGAAGTAAGCAAGCTTGGTCCCCTCGAGGGTGGCAGACGGTGTCCTTGGAATGTGCAGTTTTCACAAACTCTTGCGCTGCTCCGTTTTTTGTAGGTCAACGTCCAACAAACTGTTCGTGAAGTTCGTGTCGGACGGGTCGGTGCAGAAGGCAGGATTTTCGGCCACCTTCATGAAGGAGGTGGACGAGTGCGAGCACATGGACCACGGCTGTGAGCACGAGTGCATCAACACGCTCGGAGGCTACGAGTGTGCCTGCTACATTGGATACGAGCTGCACAGCGATAAGAAATCGTGCGAGAGTAAGTGGTTCCGTTTCATTCTGTTTTTTTTTCTTTTTCGCCATGTCGGGAATCAGCTTTTTTCATTCTTCCACCCGGTTTGAACGTCTCTGTGGTTTCGGGTGGGTTCTGTCTATTTTGGAACAAAGGATTAGTTCGCGTGAGATCCTAGATATAGTTGTAATCGCCTCATCTTCGACCGGCAGACTTCCCCTCGTAAGTGATCCATCTGGTTTTCTGCTTTGCAGACGCATGCGGAGGTCAAATGGACACCCTGAATGGTACCATCCAGTCACCTTCCTTTCCGAAGGAGTACCCGTTTATGAAGGAGTGCGTGTGGGAGATAGTGGCACTGCCGCAGCACAAAATCACGCTCAACTTTACGCACTTCGACTTGGAGGGGAACACTTTCTACCAGGCGTCCGAGTGCGAGTACGACTACGTGGCGGTGCTGTCGAAGAGTCCGGACGGGACGCTGCACAAGCACGGCTCCTACTGCGGTTCGAACGTCCCGGCGCCCGTCACGTCCGAGTGGAACGTCCTCCGGCTGGTCTTCAAGTCCGACAAAACGATCCAGAAGACTGGGTTCGCCGCCCATTTCTTCACCGACATCGACGAGTGTGCGGTGAACAACGGTGGCTGCCAACAGGAGTGCAAGAACACTATCGGATCCTACCTGTGCTCGTGTCGGAACGGGTACACGCTGCATGACAATGGGCACGACTGCAAGGAGAGTGGCTGTAAGCACGAGATCTTCACCCCACACGGCCAAATTCTCAGTCCGAACTACCCGGATTACTATCCGCCGAAGAAGGACTGCATCTGGCACTTCACCACCACGCCCGGCCACCGGATACGGTTGGTTTTCAACGTGTTTGACATTGAGCCACATCAGGTCTGTATGCCACTATTCGGGTAATCGAAGAGTGGGAGCTGTGTGTGTTCTCATGCCCTATCATTCGCTTCGGTTCCATTTCCAGGAGTGTGCGTACGATCACATCGTCATCTACGACGGAAACTCTCCGGACAGCCACACATTGGGGCGGTTCTGCGGGGCGAAGATTCCGCATCCCATCTCGTCCTCGTCCAACCAGATGTACATGGTGTTCAACACGGACAGCAGCGTGCAGCGGAAGGGATTCTTCGCTAGCCACTCGACGGCGTGCGGCGGCCGGCTGAAGGCGACCGAGGTGAAGAATCACTTCTACTCGCACATCAAGTTCGGTTCCGCCATGTACGAGAACGGGGCCGACTGCGAGTGGACGATTGTGGCCGACCCGGGTCTGAACGTGCAGCTCAAATTCCTCAGCTTCGAGCTGGAGGAAGAGAAGATGTGCTCATACGACTACGCCGAGGTGTACGGCGGTCTGGACGATGAGAGCGGTCCCTTGCAGGGGAAGTACTGCGGCAACTCGGTACGTTACATTCTCCGCGGCTGGGGACGGTTGGGATGTTTTCGTTCGTTCCTGCACTGTATGGTCCACTCTATCATTTCACGTTTTTCCGTTGTTGTTCTTAATTTCTTTTCCGGTTTCTTGTGGACCACGTTCTCTTCTCTCTCGTTCTCTTTGTTTGTATCTTTCCTTTCTCATCCCTGGCCTGCTGCGCCCCGATGCACACGGTGCAGAATCCTCCGGAAATCATCTCTATGCATGAGGCGCTGATGGTGCGGTTCCGCTCGGACGACACGGTCGGCTTCAAGGGCTTCTCGGCAGCGTACGTCGCCATCAAAGGGAACGAGGGCGTGTTGACCACCGACGAAGAAGGTTCTGATAGCTCCGATATCATCCCGTTTCCCGGTTCATTAAAAACAGTGTTCATCAAACAGGGCGAAGATATGGACGAGGAGGACGAAGATATCGATTATGAGATCTACCCGAGCCGGCCGACCAACAGTAAGATCGAGGAGCACAGTGAGGTGCACAACGAAATACGCTCGTCTCAGGCGATCGACTGAAACTATTATCAATTATTTCGCCACGTTAAAAAGCCCTACGCGCCCCTCCACCCAGCCGGGGTACAGGAGCATTTCGGTGCGCGACCGCGGGGCGTGCTGCCACTTCAGGGACAATATTTTCACTCCATCCTTACCCATCGAACCCGCTGGTCGTGCTAACGGCTCTGTACCAATACCGAAGAAACCCGATTTTTCGACGAAACACGTTATGGTCGAAAGACGAGCTCGGTTGGGCGGGAAGGACGATTGGCATTTCTCCCGGGCACTACTAATTAAAAGAAACTTCTTACGCTGGCCGATCGATTCTTGCTAAAGCGATAAATTCGAAATTAATTTCGATACCTCCTTGACGCTCTAGGACCGTCACAACGGATGTACACAAGTCTTCCCCATCCCTCTTAGGTTCGGTACATTTTTGGTTTCGAGAACGATCGTTTCGGACTTTTTCCGTTCCGTTCCGAAGGACGGCATTAAAATTCGCCTAAAGATCGGAAGGAACTCGCGAATGGTGGAAGATTTTGATGGCCAACGAGGGGTTGATCGATGCGAATGCTATAGTGAGCCAAAATTGTAGCAAGTAATTTTAATAGCGATAAACGAGCCAGCGGAGTAAAAAGATATATATACATACATATATAGTTATATTTACATAAAAACACCGGTCAGTCTGTTTGAAGTAATATCATAGTAATAAATGTTAGGAAAATTATTATTGACTATACTATCGAGTCTGTTTTCCCACGTCTCGAGATTTTAATTTGTCCTCCTTAGTCGTACGATAGACGTGATACAGATAACGGTCCTACGTGACAAGGACCGCGCCGGTTATTTCTTAATAATAGTTGAAGTTTAGAAGCGTTTCCTATTGTTCTTTAAGGATTTCTTCTTCTCATATCAGCACCATTGTGTGAAGCGGTCCCTTCTCTTTTCCTGCTCTCTATCTTCCAGTGGCAGCAGTTGCGACCGCTCTAGTAAGCAGCAGTAGTGGTCGGATAGTTCGTAGATAATTTTAAAGCGCGTGAGAACGGCAATAGTTAGTAATGTGATTGAAAAAAAAACAAGCAACAATAATGTAATTTTGTGTCATTTTTTGAATGGATCGAACAATAAAATCAATCATTTTTCTCATCGATGTATGGGTTTTTAGGAAAGCAGTACTATAAAATGGAAACGAATTACGAGTAAATAAAACAAAACCAATGCAATCGAGGCGATGTTTATTGTTGCACTCATGGCTACGAATCACTTGAGAAGCTCTGATTTAGTACATATTGTGCCACAGTACACAGTTAGAACATACTCGCGTCAGCACCGTTCAACATCACCTGCCGTGTGTACTGTGGTACTGAACTGTCAAAATATGATCTGTAACGACTTTTATCAAATCAACGTCACAGCAGCCAACGGTCGTGCAGCGCAGTGTTTGAGCAAACAGCAATTTGTGATTTTCAATAGACTTTATGCAATTGGTTCTTTTTATAAAGAATTTTATTCTTTGTTTTTACTCATCAATTAACTGTTTCGATTGTTGTTACGGCAGCAATTGTGTGTTTCCAATAGTGTAAACGCTGCTGTTTGTACTGCATACGCAACGCTACTGGCTTTGTATGGTGAAGCCATGAAAGAAAATGAGCGCGTTTGAGGTAATATTGATGATTAATTAGTGTTATGGATTGTAAGTTAAAAGCTATGCTTTTCTCTTGTCCGATATGGTTGAAATAGGTTACATGTACGCCGCCACGATCTGTTGCAAAGAAGACAAACGAAGCTCGGGAACCGACGATTGTGCTGCTCGGTCCTTTCACTCCAAAAGCTACTGTTGTGTTCGACGGCGTACCCGTCGGAAAAACTGCACGTCGTTTGCTCATCGTAAGGAACGCAAATAAAGCGGCGGTACAGGTAATGGGATAAAAGAGAACGGCAGCCGTATGGTTTGTTCACAAGCAACACTGACTTAAATGTTCTTTCCGCTGTAGGTAACCCTAGCCAAAGTTCCCCACCCCGAGTGTGGCATTAGCTTTGAGTGGACGTCGGCTGAAGTGGATGCAGGGGCAGAGAAATCGCTCGAAGTTGTATGGAATCCACAGCAGCTGATACTGGGAAAGGACGTAGTTATTTTAATCGACAGCTTTGGCAATAAGAAGGACGTCCAATTAATCTTGAAAGCAGTTGAAGTGAAATCTGTCTCCCGGAAATCAGCTAACAAACCATTTGCCGTTCCCAAAAAATTGAAGCTTAAGTCACCATCTCCACCGAAGGTTAAGCTTAAGCGTAACGTTCTTCCGAAAAGACCGAAGGCATCACCATTAAAGAAAGTTTGGTCGCCGGGAAGCGCCCCTTCAAGCAGCAAGATGGGCTCTTTCGCTTCGAAGGTGTCGACAACTGCCCTCGGCTCGAACAACGGAGAGAGCAGTTTAGAGCAAAGTGACTTGGGGGACGAGTTTAATTGGAGTCCTGCTGACCGGAAGAAGTTAGACAAGGAAAATATAAATCCGGTTAGTCCTCTTGCAGGTCCGGTTCGACAGAATGCTAGACCACTCCTAACGCCAAAGGCAGGCAATGACAGCTATCTTTCCTACATAGCTAACCAACCAACGCCGGAATGTTACATGAAAGTCATTGAGCGAAAAAACAAACCCTTGCCAGATGTGTCCGGTCGGAGGCCTCTGGATTTGTCCCCAAAAATCCATATTCCCGTAGGGCTGCCATTGGAGAGCAGCACGTATCCTACAGTAAAAATCACGGACTGCAGCGGAGATGATAAAATGCCCGAGGCAGCAATTGCGTCAATGTGCCATGCCATCAAACAAGAACCAACGGCCACTCCACAAGATCGTACAAAATTCGATCCCAGTTGTTTTTCAACCATCACTAAAGCAACCACCGTAGACAAGACATTTTTGAAGCCGTACACATGCAGTCCAACGATCACGGAAAGCATCGGAAGCGAATTGCAGTTAGACGACAATGTACAACGTCACTTGACTTTTTCACCGGACAACATACCGACCCCCGAAGCAGGAAAACAAATTTTAGCAAAAGGTCATGGTGAGGCAGAGCTATTTCAAGCCCGCATGGAATCATGCAACACTGAGTCGCTGGATAAAAGGAAGCTAGAGTTAAGCGTGGCTTCGGATGGTTGTCTTACCATCGAGGATGGCGTTCATCACGCAGAGGAGGATGTGCCCATTAACAACAAAACGCATTTAGTGTCACACGATTCTAGCTCACAGCTTTCGGTAATAGCGGAAGAAAACCAAGCGGAGTTGGGTGTAACGTTCGATCGTCGCCAAGGTCGTCACAATGGATCCGTGCCGGATGTGGCGGAACTGGTACTGTCGATCCATCATCAAAAAACCTTCACCATGGCCAGCGAGGAAAACATTCGCTCGTCTTCGGTGGAAAATATTGCGAGGAACGTAACGGTCACCATTAAGGACAACCTATCCCTCTGCTCGATGCCGAACCTGCACGAAAACAGCAGCAATACGCTGGATGGATACGACGAAGAGGTAGAGAAGATCTTCAAGGAGCACGAGATACGCGCACAATCGAGTCGGGTTAATTTGCACGAGGTCGGTCGGTTCAGTGATGAAATGGTACTGGGAATTGGAACAGTAAGTAGTGCACAGCTGGCAGGTTGTAAGCGTGGTCTTGAATCGGTACGCAGCGATGACTGTAGTGTCGATCGGCCAATGCGTATGTTTGAAAGCGACATTTCTCCACCGAAACGCCGCTGTCGCATCACTAGCACCAGTTTCAGTTCCACTGCTTCGCGTGCGATCAAGACGGAGGAGACATCGATTAACCAGTCAGCACGTAAACCGATTGGGTCTAAAGCATCTCACAGAAAAAATGTGCCACAGGTAGGTTTGTAAAGGGGGAAAGGAGAAGAAAAAACGTATTCAGTCGTTGTTACATATTTCATTAGATGCTGATTGAGTTTTTTTTACGCCGGTAGCTTTGACAATTTGAATTGCGTTGAATGCAGCTTCACCAGGAAGAGAATAATCCAACAATTTCAAACATTCCAGACAGCGCTTCGCAATCTCACCTTGAAACGGCCGGCCCAAATCGCCCCGCTAGCGTTGGCGTTACCGAAAGGAGAAGAGAAGCGCATATTTTTGTACGACTCAGATCGCCATCTAAAAACGCTGATCAATCCCGATCCGTTCGCCGCCACCACCACGCGCAATCCATTCCTATGCGCAACGATCTATCTGGACCAGCGTGCCTTCGAGCAATACGAACGCCAAATGAAAAAGTGGCTCAACGCGCTCGTCACCATACCGGCCGATTTGGATACAGAGCCGAACAAACCGCTCGATGTGGGAAAACTGTTCGATGAGGTCAAAGGCAAGGAGCTAACGCTCGCGCCCACGAAGGAACTCATCTCGTCTAACTACTACAAGAATCGACTGAACAGCCTGCGCAGTGCCGGCATTGCCCTGTACATGAGTGAAGAGTTGTCCATGCCACTGCGCAAAGTGGCCGCGCAAATAGAAAAGCACCAGCTGACGCTGCGCACTGATCGAACCTTGCATCTAGATTTGGTACTCCAGCGGACCGTGCTGGAGTTGTTGCTGTGCTTTAATCCGCTCTGGTTGCGACTTGGCCTAGAGGTTGTGTTTGGCGAACAGATCGAACTTCAGTCGAATCGGGACATTGTCGGGTTGAGTACGTTCATTGTCAACCGGCTGTTCCGGGATCGGTACTTGGAAGCGCGTAACTCGAAGGCGTACAACTTGTCAGCGGCGTACGCGGAGCATATGCGTAAGTTCACCCTGAGGACGGTGTTGTTTATGCTGCTCTTCCTCGATACTGCCAAGCGCAGGAAGCTGATCAAGCACAATCCGTGCCTCTTTGCGCGTAACGCTCCGCACAAGGAGACGCGTGAAGTTTTGGTTCGCTTTGCCTCGGCATTGGTGGCCGGAATCGGCGATATTACGAAACACCTGAAGCGGGTGGGCTACACGCTGTCCCACAAGCAATCATTTCTGGATGAGTTTCACTATGCATTTGAAAATCTGGCAGTGGACCTGAGGGACGGTATCCGACTAACGCGCGTCATGGAGATCATTCTACTGCGGGAAGATCTGTCTGCCAGCTTGCGCGTTCCGCCGATATCGCGCCTGCAGAAAATTCACAACATTAACCTAGCACTGGGTGCGCTGGAGCAGGCCGAGTACAAGATTGCCGGCGACATTAGCGCGAAGGATATCTGCGATGGGCACCGGGAACAAACGATGTCACTGCTTTGGCAGATCGTGTACAAATTCCGCGCGCCAAAGTTCAACGCGGCTGCATCCGTGCTGCAGCGCTGGTGGCGCAAGAACTGGTTGAAGGTGGCTATATCCCGGCGCGTAGAGGAGAAGCGTCGCCAGCGAAGGGAACGGGCGGCCTGCACGATACAAGCGGTCGTTCGGGGCTATTGCGTGCGGGTGTGGTACCTGGCTATGCGGCGCCAGAAGCTTCGCGCGACTATCACGATGCAGTGCTATGCGAGGCGCTACCTGGCGCAAAAATTGGCCGCGCGGCGTTTCAGCGCGATTGTTCGCATCCAACAGTGGTGGCGCTCCGTGTGCGCGGTGCGTCTGGCCCGTGAACACTTCCTGCTAGTCCGAAGCTCGGCCATCGTTCTGCAAACATCCTACCGAAGGTACGCGCTCGGAAAGAAGCTTCTGGCGGCGGCTACTGTAATTGGGGAAATTCGTTCGGAGGCAAAATATCGCCACCAGCAGGCCATCGTCATCCAGCGCAGCATCAGATCGTATGTCATACGCCGGCGACTGCAGGCTACCGTACACGGTGTGGTCGCATTCATCCGTCGGAAATCACTGCAAGCACGTTCGGCAACGAAAATCCAGTCGTACCAGCGTATGCGGACAGCTCGGCGGCAATATTTGCGTTTGCGTGAAGCCACGGTACGGATTCAGCGACGTTGGGGCGAATGTTTGGAAGCGAAACGATTGCGCGCCCGGTACGTCCTTATGCGCACCGCTGCCATTCGTGTGCAGCAACACTTCCGCGGATACCTCCAGATGCGCCAGGATCGACAACGGTATGAAAGGACGCGAGGACTGATTTTAGGGATTCAACGACGGCGACGTGCCACGATCGCAATGCGCGCGGAAAAGTCGGCCTTCACTAGGCTACGTCAGGCGACCGTTAACATACAGAGGCGATATCGTGCACGAAAGTTGATGCAGTTTGAAAAGCACCGGTACGAGTCGTTGCGTCAAGCTGCGCTTACTCTGCAGCGACGTCACCGTGCTAACGAGGCAATGGTACTGCAACGCCGCCAGTACGGTATGTTGCGGGTTGCCACTCTTTGCATTCAGAGACGTTTCCGAGCGCAATTGAGTATGCGTGCCGTCTGCGCATCCTACGCAGTCCTTCGCCGGGCAGTTCTCACCGTACAGATACGCTACCGGGCTACGATGCTGATGCACGAGGAAAGAAACCGCTTCGTGCAGCTGCGGCGGTGTACGTTAGTGGTTCAGAGTCGGTTCCGCGCGAACATCGCTGGCAGGCGGGAACGGCAGAAGTACTCCGTCGTTCGGGACGCAGCTATTCACATTCAACGCAAATGGCGTTCGACGTTGAAGATGCGGAACGTACGGAACGATTATGGCAGGAAGCGTGATGCTGCGATCACGATTCAACGTGCCTGGCGCAGCGTACTGATGAAGCGCAAAGTACGTCACGATTACTTGCGCTATCGAATGGCAGCGATCGTTCTGCAACGACGTTTCCGTGCCCTGGCCGCGGGTCGTTTGATTCGCCAGGATCTAGCCCGTCATCGCGGGTCTGTCATTCTCATCCAGAGGAAACTTCGCGCTACGTTGCAAATGAAGTGCGAGAGAAGTAAATTTCTACTCCTGCGTCGTACCGTCCTGACCGTGCAGCGAAGATTCCGTGCAAATCAGGCGGCAAAGGAGCAACGCGGGCGCTATACTACGCTCAAACACAGCGCCCAGGTCGTCTCGAACTGGTGGGCGTGTCTGAATGTGATGCGGCGTGAACGAGACGCCTTCCTGCGGCTGAAACAAGCGGCGATCGTAATTCAGCGCCGCTACAGGGCTCGCAAGGCCATGCAAAAGGAGGTGCGCAAATACGAACATGTCCGTGCGGCGGTGCTGTTCATTCAGCGCAAGTATCGAGCTCACCGAGCGATGGAAAAGTGTCGCGGACGGTTTCTGAATCTCAAGAGCGCCTCGATTGTGGTGCAGGAATTCTATCGCGGCTACAGACAGATGAAGATCGAGCGGGCGGAATTCTCCCGGCTGCGAAAGGTGACCGTTTCCGTGCAAAGACGATTCCGCGCCAATCGTTTGATGCAACAGCACGTGGTTGACTATGGGCGGATGAAGGTTGCAGCGGTAGTTATTCAGCGCTGGTTTCGGGGCCATCGTGCAATGGTCCAGCAACGGGAGCAATTCATGGCGCTACGACTGGCTGCTATTGTGTTTCAGGAACGCTATCGTGCCCGTTGTGCAATGCTTCGTGAGACGACTCGATTTGAACGGCTTCGCCAGGCATCCGTAACCATTCAAATCAGGTGGAGGGCAACGATTACCATGCGCATGAAGCGGACGGACTACCAGCGGACGGTGGAGGCCGTCCGGATCATTCAAACACGCTATCGGGCGTACAAGGAGCGTCTGATCGACGAGTCCAACTACCGCATTTATCGCTCGGCCGTCATTGTCGTACAGAGAAGGTATCGCTCGAAACTGGCAGTTCGCTTCGAACGGATGCGATTCGACCAAATTTGTCGCACGGTAAAAGGGCTACAGCGACACGGCCGAGGGTGGCTGGCCCGGCGTGCCTTCCAAGCGATGCAAACCCCTGAATACGTCGAGAGGCGGCGGCGCGAAAAGGCTGCCCTTCGGATTCAGGCATGGTGGCATGGTGCTCGCCATCGGAAGCGCTTCCAAACGGCCACGATGCGAACCATGGCGAACCGGATGGTGGTGAGCCGTCGGGAAGGGGTGCGCGATCCCTCCAGCCGGCTGGGTAACGTCCGACTGCTGTGCATGCGCTTCCTGACGACGCGCTTCAGCTCCTCGGAAGCGATCGGTATTCTGTCGCGACTGGAGCGCATGTCTCGTCTGGTACCACATTTGCTCGTGGACGATGCAGTCTTTTTGGCGGTGTTCTGCTACAACACGATGGCGCAGGCGATTCGCTCGGAGTTGGACAAGACACTGATCGAGATCTGTGCCCGGGTCATACTCAACTTGGCGCGCTTCAGCGGAACCAAGGAGCAAGCGTTTCAGGTAAGCCGGTGGACGAGAAGGGGTGGCGGTGATGGCGGTGGGATGGGGTGGTGATTTATATTTTTAATGTCCCTTTCGTTTGCTTTTTTTTCAGGAAAACGGACTAGTGACGGTATCGCAAATGTTACTCCGCTGGTGTGATAAAGACTGTGGCATATTCAGCACCCTCTGCACGTTGTTATGGGTGTTGGCACACGATTATAAGAAGAAAATTGTAAGATTCGAATCGAACGAACATTATGGTTTTTGTTAAGCCTTTTTTTTTATACATTTCTATCTACTTATTGCACCCACAGGCAATTCGTCGTTACATGATATCGAGGGACGCCATCTACATGCTCCGGGAGACGAAAAAGCTGGTCCAACGGAAGGAGAAGATGCGCAAGAACGTGCAGCGACCGGTCGGCTGCCTGGTGGCCCCGAATCCACAGCTGATGCGCACGCTACCATCGCTGGTGGCCGATTTTGGCGTCAACCGGAGCAAACCGTACGTCTTCTACTCGTCGGTATTTGGGTTCGAGCGAGTGCTGCAAATGTTGGAGGTTGATCTCTCGTGATGGCCATAATCAGGTTATGTTTTATGTTTATGCGTTTCGATGTTCGTTTGATTAATCACATTATTATTGTTTGAATACGAGGTACATTAATTCCGCATCCTTTACGGCAATTCAGCTATCAAATCCCTCTGCTATGTACTCAATGGTTTACGATGTTTCCCTTATCTTTCCAGTTCAAATCGAAGTATTTAATAGTTTTCTGCAACGCAAAAGTTCCATTTTCTTATCGCATGGTAGATGAAGTGTCGTCGTTCTTGTGGCGCAATTATCATCAACTCTAGCGTTTCGTTTAAACAAAAGGGGATAGAAAAGCGAACAGAATGATTCATTTGTCATGAATAAGTTTTATTTTACTGTAGGTATTCGCTGAAATAAATAATTTCTTGTACTACTATCTAAAACAAGTGTTCTTGCAATGGACTAAATCTATCTGCTCCTCCACAGTCGGTCCGATCGTAGCTATACAGTGCGCTTAGACAGAGCACGCTAGGCACGGCAGGCGATTCCGATTTCATTTATTACAAAACTCGACAACTACAGCGACCGCCGACGGCGACGTTTCACCCTACTCCAGTCGATGGTTGCTGAGGTTCTTGCTGTAGTATTCGTCCTCGGTTCCGCTGGCTGCATCCGCCCGGTCGTCGTAGTACGCATCCGTCGTGTGATCGTCGGACGGAGGCGTGATCGGTTCATCGCTTCGTGCGTGAGCGTTCGTCGCCGTGCTATCCTCCAGCTGGCTAGTGCCTTCCGAGTCAGCGTACTCAAAATCGACCTCGTCCATCCGTTGCTGAGCGTTCACCTGTTTTCAAGAGTGTGGAGTGTTAGCAAGTTAGTGTCGCGATAGAGGGACGCCAACATACGTACATTGTTGGAATATTCGTGCTCGCCATCCGGGACGTATATCCGCAGCGGGCTTTGGGTCACCTGCGGTGCGATCGTGCTGCCCACCGGAGCGTGCTGATATTGCTGCGGACTGCTGCCGCCAGCCTGCGTCTGCCGCTTCTCCTGCAACCCTAGGATGTTGGAGACGGCCAGCTGGTGCTCCTGGTACGCCTGCAGGTAGTCGGCGCTGCTCTCCTGCTGGTACTGCTGGGGCAGCGGATGCTGCTGCACCTGCTGGTTCTGCTGCTCCTGGTGGTGCTGCATCTGCTGCTGGTACTGCTGTTGCTGTGCCTGCTGGTACTGCTGCTGCTGCGTCTGGTGGTGGTAGAGCTCCTGCTGCGCCTGTGCCAGTATGCGATCGTTCTCCTTCTGCCGCTCGGACAGCTCGTAGAACGAGTGGTGCGTCGATGGGTTCACCGCCGTCGGTTGATCCACCTGATAGTGGTAGTACTCGCTCGGCGAGAGATTGTTGTGCAGATTGATCATGCCGTAGTTGAGCAGATTCGCTATCTCCGCATCCGTCATCTGCCGCTGCGGGCTCTTGTCCTGCAGCTGATGCTGCTGTTGGTGCTGCTGGATCAGCTGCTGCTGCAGCTGCTGCTCGAGTTGATTGAGCTGCGGCAGCTGCTGCTGGTGGATGGCCGGCTGCTCGTGACCGACGAGCTGCGCGTACGTGGGCATATCCAACGGCTGGTGCTGCTGCTGCTGCTGCTGCTGCTGGCTGTGGATGTCGTTCAGCTGAATTTGATTCACCACCGACTGCAGCTCGTGGAGCTGGTCCTGGGTGGCGGACAGAATCTGGCCGGTGCTGGCCGCCGGCTCGTTGTGCTTGTACGCGTTGTACGAGTTGAATAGCAGCGTCGTCGGGGCGGGCGTTTGTGTTTGTGCCTGTGCGTGCACCTGCTGGTGATGCTGCTGCTGTTGCTGCTGCTGTTGCATCGTGCCGAGGAAGTTGGTGTCGGGCTTGAAGAGATTCACTGCGGCCTGCTGTTGGTGGGTGTTGAATAGGTTGTTGGATTGGGTCACGAGATAGGTGGGATTATAGAGCTGGAATTGAACAACGACGACCCCCACGTCGGCCAGGTGGGTTGGCGCAGCGAAACGAGAGAGGGGACAAAGGAAAATTGGGATTAGCGTGTGCGTATATTAGTTGTGGCGATGGTGGGGATGATGATGCGGATGGAGTGGCCCATCGGGCGACTGACCGTCGCCGGTTGCGGTCGGCGCTGGGACACTAACCGAAACGGGCATATCCTGGAGCATGGCCGTTTGCTGGAGGATGTGCTGCTGCAGCTGCGGCTGCGTGGCCAGTGGGATCGCGTAGCTGCCCTGCGGAACGGCATTGACGTACTGAATCACGGCCGAGGCGCTCGTCTGCGGCTGGAGTGGATAGTGCAGCTGCGGCTGGGGAACTGGCGATTGGAGCAGCACGTTCGTGGGTGCAAACTTGCCGTTGCTCGGTATACTGAGTGGGTCCGAGGTTGGCACGAGCGTCTTGCTCGGCAGCGATGGATCTGGGTCCGGGGCGAAGTAGGTCTTCTGGCCCGAGTACAGATTGCCGATCGTGACGTCGTTCGAATGCTCTTCCGTCACCTGGTACTGGTGCGGATTCCCGATGGCATGGTGGTGATGATTGAACGGCCCTAAAGCGGGTGCGGGCTAGAACAAAGAAAGCAAATACACGAGAACATCAAGTCCTGAGCTTCTACAAGCAAGCAAGTGTTTATACACTTATCACCGTGTAACCATTACCGTAGGGGAGAAAAGAAAGGCTGGCTTTCCGGTGAACGTCGGCTTGGTGGTCTTCACCTCAATCTCCAGCTTGTTGCTGTCCTCGTACGACGTTACGCGGATCTGATTCGGGCCCTTCGGAGGCTTGGTCAGTCCCAGGTTCGGCGCCGGGATCGTATGAATGGCGCCATCCTTGTGGGAGGTCAGCTTGGTAGTAATCTGCGGGTTGGAGGGGGTAGAGAACAGACACAACCTAAGTTAACTTACTAAACTTCAAACTCGCTGCATTCCCGGGCAGAGTTTGGGGTGTCCGTACCGGTTTCAGCTTCTCGAACACAATATCCCCCGCGCTCGGTCCCGGCGGTGAACCGTGGAACTTGTGATGCTTGAGGCTCGCACTGGCGGCGGCGAAGGACAGCGGCGGTGGTCGTTTCAGTAGCGGTTGCTTCATAAGCGAAGGGTGGCTTAGAATGGACTTGATGGGTCTTTTCAAACTGCCGGTTGGGAGAACGCACGGAAGTTATTAGTAGGGGCGCGACGATGGTTGACATGCGCTAGATGTGGATTGTATTAGCACCTAGAAGCTGCCGCTGTACGTACCTCATAATCATTGATGGAGCTGGCCGGATGGCTACTGGTGCTAGCCGCGTACCGGCGCGGAACTGCGTCATGTACGGTTTCAGCCCGCCGGAGCCCGGGCCGTGGTGTTTCGGCACGAAGCTCGGGTACATCAGCGGAGACTTGCTGTAGGCGGATGGGTGCAGCGGCTTGAACGGGGGCGCATGATCGCCAGCGGAGAGAACCGCACACAGCGACAGCAGCAGGAAGAGTGCCTGTAAACGGTGATACGGTCTTAAACGACGATATGTGTCTAACGGACTGACTAACTCCTTCAGCTGCCGCTTTCGATCGGAAGCCAGCAGCGCAGACACACAGCCCCACAATTCATAGAATAACAACCGCGACGCATTACTCCACTATACTTAGCATCGCTCTGTTTTCTAATTACTCTCCCTTACAAATGCGGATCAATTGATGACGCAGTGTCAGGCGTTAAGATTCTTGTGGACGCTTGTGGCCATTTTAAATAATTGGTTAAAATGGAAAATAGTTTAATAGTGATTTTGATCGTACTCATATCATACTCTTTCACAGCGATCGAAGAACAATAATTACTACAATAAGTGTTTAATTTTTAAATATGTTTGCAAAAGGGCGAGGAAACTTAATAATCTTACGAACATTTTCTCCAAGCTAACTTTTTCTGGAATTCTATTATTTAATGCTTTATGGTAGAACAATGCGCAAGACGAGCGAATAGAATTAGCGGAAAATTGACGGATGGTTTAAAACATTTCAAAATTTCGGTAGTAATTTCATCGAAGCTTCACATCAACTTGGGGCCCTCATCAATTCGGGGCTTCATCATCTCGGGGCCCACCAAGGCCTCTTACTCCGTTTGTAGGAAGATCCGCCCTCGTTCTCTTAGTACATGCTATTTCATGATTTCAAATTTATTTTGAGGCAGAAAATATCGTTTATAATATTTTCCAAGCATCACCTATCGGGCCGATCAACCACTGAGCCCTCACAAATGGAAGGGAAAAAATTGGTCAGCATGCAATATGATTGGCGTAAATAAATTTACAGCACCGTTGCCGTTAAAGCAGTGGGACAACTAATATACTTTTCTGTGGCATTGTTATCATTTTTATGTTATAATTACCAT
>JAOEFI010000003.1:34576161-34581161 GCA_034621735.1 Anopheles plumbeus
TGAACTTTCCATTTTACGCTATCTCTCTCTCTCTCTCTTTCGCCCTTTCTGTCTGTCTCTCTCTCTCTCTCTGTTTCTCTTGGCATACGTTTGCTCTTTATCCGCTACATTCAGCGTTAGTTGTAAGAATAAAAAAAAATTGGAGTTCGAATTGACGGTTAAAATTTCACTGTAACGATTGTGTTGTCACCGCACACCCAACCTATACTGTCTAAGCCCAAGGCCGCAAGCAAATAAGTCTATGGCGGATGTGTTCGTGTACCATGCGTAGCACTCACACACCTACACATACACATCTCTTCCGACAGTGTGAATCGAACGACTGCCACAAGGCTTAGATATGCGTAGCGCGGAGTGTAAAACAAATCGAAACACTCAACATTCGTGAAACAGCGTGAGTGTGCGATTAGTGGTCCACCACGTGCTAGGTGGACGGTACGATGCGAGGGCAGGCTAAGCTTAACTAAAGGAACGTTGAAGAAAAACAATACATTTAGAAGAAAAAAGGAACAACAAACAGACCAACCGCCATCCGCTAACTTCTGCCCATTTGATGTTTGTTACTTTGCTGTTCTTAATTTCATTAGTATTCAGTGCTTCCATTTCGGTGTCGCCGTGTACGGGGAAAGTAATTTGCGAATGATTAAGGGCGTAGTGAGATATTGAAAAGAACAAAAAAACCAACGTCACTGGACACTACCACGCAAACCACACTCAATCCGCGCCCGGTGTGAAAAGGGACTGAATGTATGTAGTGCGGATCTATAGGCGCATAATGCTTCGCAGTGTCGGTAGCTTCTAGTACACATTTACATCGGTGTTACGCTTTACGGATGAAAAACATGACGGAGTTTAAGAGCTTGAGGAAATGATAGAACGGATAATATATGTTGTAGCGTAAATAGAGAAGTCCCTCAAGCTCTGCAGCTCCAAGGGGGCGATAAATTCAGGTAGTGATTACACAAACAAAAACACACAAACACACATACAACACGTTCACAAAGCACAACAATATAACACACACACACACATACAGAAAAAAACATATATTTTTATAAACACCTGCTTAAAGAGACACAAGGTCCGATAACGGAGGACTCGGGCAAAATTAATTAGCCGTGTTTCGAGCAAGTCCTTTCACAGAGGCATAGGTCCTAGTGCAAATGTTGTGAATGCTTTCAAGGAGCTTTCTTTTGTGCTCCAAATCTGCGTTATGCATGGAGGATTCCCACGGTCCTGTGACCGCTCGACGGGAATGCCATGTAGCGCAAAGTGTTTTTATTAGAACAAATTAAGGATATGCAAGACGGTTCTCCAGAGTATCTCCGTCTGTCGGCGTTCGGTGTCTACCGGCACGTTCTCATGTGAAACTAGAAAACACTGCATAAGTGTCACCCTGTTCACCCATTGCGAGCGCAAGACAACGAACATTTAATGCCAGCCCTTCCCAGTCAAGCTTTGCATACGTAGGATAAGTCGCTTGTTCATTCCGATGATTTATTCCCTAATAAGCGCTGCTTTTGCACCAAAGCGAGTTTTCCTACTAGTTTTTGGGTTTTTTATGTTGTTTTTCTTTTTGCTAACCAACCTCTACGGAAGCCCGCCATTTCGCTCCACTCATTTTTCAATAGGTAGCACGTTGGAGGGAGTACAGTGTCACATTGCATAAACGGTTACATTTTGTTTTAATTTTAAATAGATTTTTTGTTCCATACCCGAAACCGGTGAGGTTAGTTTTCTGTTCGTTAGTAAACGATTTCCGTTGTTGTGAAAAAGGCAATAGAATCGCGACGCTGGTCCCAACAATCAGGCGACGTTTAGTTTTTGAGTGATGCTTTGTTCTGTTTTGGCCGTACAAAGCTTCCGTCAGGATCTCGGCTTGATTTCTTGTCTGGCGATGACAGCAACCGTCATCCAGTGCGTCCTTTTTTATATTTTTTCTCTAACACACTAAGATGTTCAAATCTGGGGTCCACCGATTGCTCCAATGAATCATGGGGAGAAAACAAGAATGTCCGTTTATTGTTAGCCGACCGAAATTGTTCGCAAAGTTTCGCATGCCGTAGGTGCACCACTTGCTACCACCGTTTCAGCTCCACCCCAAATCAACCTAGCCTATCAATCTGGCCGAATAGGGAAAGCCCAACCGAGGTTTCACGCGAAGGCGAGGGCAGAGCGAGAAGCAGTTCGCCTTTCAGTATTCTTTTGCATGTGCGCGTTTATGCTGGCTGCCGCATAATTTGTATAGTAATTTTCATTCGATTTCGGTTTCATTGGTTTTGATCTGTTCACTATTAACAACCAACTAGCGAACGTTATACTTTACCACTATCATACGTTACCCTATTTGATTGGGCAGGATTCCTTTCTTTATTGCGTTTGAGATGGGACTGTATGGTTTTACGTTATCCTATAGCTTGCTTCTCCTAGAGAGGGAACATAGTTCGATTTGTATCAATTTACTGCTTATCATTCAACGGCATCACTTACTGTAGAGAAGAAATCCGACCGGCTGTGTCATAGAAGCAAATAAAAAATCAATACGACTGTGTACCGTTTGCTGCAGCGGCCCATGTCCCCCTCCCTGTGGCAGGGAAGCAACGGAAACCGATGCCGATGTTCTGCTGCTGTGCGGGAACATAACAGTCCTGTCGGAAGCCTCGGCACCGCCGGTCTGCTGGCGCTTGATATCGTACGCTTAGGTTTCCACTTTTCGGTTTTCCCGCCCCGCGTTTAGCAAGCATAAGCATTCGCGAACAGGTGCCTCCACCACAATAACAATAATAATAATAATAATAATAATAATAAGCCTCAGCCACCTCCTGCCAACTATACTATATAATATTTAAGCCCTTTTCAAGTTCACCGTTCAGTTCTACTATAGCGCAAAAAACCTTTTTACCGCAGCAGACAATCATTGAAGTTCAATTGAAATTTTTTAGGCAATGTTTGCCAGCAGTATTCCAGAAATTATTGAACTTGTTGGTAGCGGTTCTAAGTACGGCGGCGAACTAAAGCGTGAGCAAGGAAAAAGGTAGTTGAAGTGAACGCCCGCAAAGCAAAACGTTCTGATTACTTTCATTGTGGTATACATTTTTTCTCAGTGTTCTGTTGCCCTCCGTTCCTCCGGCCCCTCCCTGAGTTTGCTCGCCAAACCTTCCGCCAAACGCCCGCTCACCACCCACCGTTCCCGCTGTCGTTCCGTTCCGGTCATTTGCAAGCGTGCCCCCAACCTGATTGATTTTTACGCATTCTTTTCGCCCTCACTACTCGTTATGCTGAGTTTCCGATTAACTTGTTTTCGTTGTGTTAACATTGTTTTTTCTCATTTGTCGTGAAGTCTTCTCACCCAGCCACACCGCACCGGACGGTTGTGTGCAGTTGCCTGTAACAACCGGATTTCCGTCGGCGGTACTAGTACCCCACCTCCATTCGGCCAAGCCAGCGAGCCGCCCGCTGCTGGTTGCCAGAGCCTCCACTTTCACTCACCACTACTACTCCTGTTTTCAACTACTTCCCCCGCTAGTACTAGTCGTCCTTACCTTTTACCCTTTCTACCAGCTCTCTGTTTCATCTATGCCAATTTTAACGCTACCTTGCCCTGTGCGATCTCTTCTGATCCCATGCAACGCAAAGCTCGCGTCTCTAACTTCACTGTCTCCAACTGCGGAGCACGGAGTGGATTGCTTTTTTTTCCTTGTTCTTGTGGATCATCCAGTTGTGTGATGTAAAACGTGAAACTAACCTTTCGAGCCTGTTGCTACTAATGCATCTGTTTTTCCGTTCCCGTGTGTATGAAAACTCGTTCAAGAAGCTGCTAGCGATGATGATGACTAGAGGTTTAAGATTTTGAATACCAGCCACCATGCGCCTCCATAACGCTGGCTAACGCCAATAGGATACCCCATTTCCCGCATATCTATATATATATATATATATACATTCACCATATTCCCGCGGCTGCTCGTATATACTATTATCCATCACGCCTTACTCCAACCAACAAGCAGTCACGACTGTTGACAGTATATCATTGTAGTATCTATATTATGCGGTGTCCATTAAACGGATAAGGCATCACAAGAATATTGTTCCGCGGTAGACGGCACTTGCAAACAGAAAGAAACACATTATTATTGGCAACATTTTTTAATCTAAGAATTACCTTAGTCTAGGAGATAATTTCTACAATAATTTCTTTCTCCATGTCGTCGGTATGCAAAAATCGTAAAGGCCTGTTAAAAAGATAGCAAAGAAAACGATTGACTATTTAGCAAGCGAGTACTGTTCATGCACCATGAAATAGTCGAGTTAGCGTGACAATGTCGTTCATACAGTGGATTTTGCGAGCTCTAATGTCGAAGGCACGTACAGTGTTTCTAGTTCAATTCGTCGGTGAGAATTTATTTTTCAATTTTGTGTTTAAAACAGTCCATTTTGTAATAGCTAAAGATCATTTCATTCATTTGAAAATGGTAATAACTATCGCTATGTGATTAAGATCGAAGATTGCGTTCGGCATTCTGCAGTAAAACATTCACTAAGCCACGAAACAAGCCTTGATGTGTAAAATATAAATTCAGCCCTCTGCCGTAAACGATAGTGTCCGATGGTCGACTATGTCAGAAGATTTGTTTCCTTTAAGTGTTACGATTGAACGATGATAGTAAAAGCGAAGGCGCTGTTCTCTTTAGCCTTGTTACACATACGAAACAACATACCTTCAACTCCTAGTACAAGCTTCTGTAGTATCAAACTAGATAAACTGTTGGTTTCGTTATCTTTCATTTACTTCTTTTTCTTCCATTACCCGAATCTTGCTATGGTTAATCGCGTAGTAGAGAAACAAAAAACACAACCTCTTGATGTTTTCTAACGTTGAATAATAGATCTAACCTGTTCGATTACTTGATGCTATTTTGTTGATCCGTTAATTGCATCCATTTTCACATTAAAATCCATTTTGTTCTGTTCGCGCCGCAACCACTAGACGACGTAGC
>JAOEFI010000003.1:34583661-34598661 GCA_034621735.1 Anopheles plumbeus
CATCAATCGAAAAGCGAATCAACAAGAACATTCTTCCGTTAGTTTTTCCGTTTCACCATTTTCCACAAGTTTCTCAACCCACAATAGGCGTTTTATTTGTAACACTTTCGGTTCCAGTACTCCCATTTCATTAGGATTGTTTTGATTTATTAATAATCCAAACGTTTTCTACTCGCTGCATGTTCGTCTCTAAATCCTCGTTTTCTGCCTTACAGTTTAACTAGTTGGTTTTATCGATAATTACCGTTTAGAAACGACTGATGCAACATGTCGAATGGTTCCTCGATCTCGTCCGGATTTGGTCGGTTTTGCATTGGGAAAACTTTCGTTTCCGTATTTTCGATCCCGTCTAACATAACTACCTACCTTCCTACCTACCTACCGATAAATAATTGCAGAGGACAATCAATTTGGTTTCATTGCTTCTACCAACATTTCGAACCGATCGAACTCTCTTAACACGCGGTAATAGTAGTCGCACTAGTACCATCGTTCATGAATTTTATGATTTGGCCCACTCTTTCAAGTAAACAACAACCCATTCAATCGCATTTCTTTCACTCTTTTCCGAACTATCTCTGTCTGTGGTTTTCCGTCCGTACCTGATTTAGTTTCGAATTTTTTTCTATCTCCCATTCACCTTTCGCTATTCTATATTCTATCACCCATGTTTCTTTTGTGCTCAAAAGGACGCGCCCGTCTTGGTTTGTGTCCAGTATCTTTCCCTTCTTATAGCGGACCCAGGCTTGATTGCGTTGGTAATCAGACCGGTACCGTGTACTTTGCGGTCGCATCAATGTGGAGACGAACATAGTTCCTACCTCCATACCTGCACCCAGTGTCGTGGTGTTTGTACAGGTGGCGTCTTCCTTCCTTCCCGCCAACGATGGCAGAGTGCATTTTTCGGGTGCGCTTGCTGTGCGGCTTCTCTCTTTCTCTTTTCTTTCAAGAGTGCCGCACTTGTCTTCCTCCCACCGACACACATCGACACATTTGCACACAGGGAAAAAGAAAAGAAAAACAAAACACACTGAAAGACTCACCTCGGTAAATGTATTGAGCTTTGAAGGAGAAAGTCAAGAGAAATGCAAAAATTCGCGTTCTGCGCCCTTCTTTATTACCACCCTACCCCGCCCTATGTCTAAAATTGTCCGCGTCCGCGCCCCGTACAGCCTGCACTCTAGTAGCAGGACTGCCTTTTCCAACGTACAACCAAAGATGGAACAAGAGAGATATTTTTTATTTGAATTCGAGCAAAACGTCCCGTGAAACTAGAGTACACCCCGAAGGAGAAACTCTGTGTGACATGCACGTGCACATTTACACCAAAATATAATTAAAAAAAAAAAACAAGAGAACTACACGCGCAGTCGAATTGAATTGTTAATATACTTGGCAGAATACGATCCATGCCAGCAATCGGCTCTTCTGTTTATTTTTTCTTAGCTACTTACTTTCTGATCTGTACTACTTGTACCGTAGAGTGATGAACTTACCTAACAAATACTTGGTTTTCGTTTTTCCACTTTATCTTTACAAACTGTTACATCTTAGACTACTATCCTTCTTCTACTACCTTTTTTTGGGTTCCTATAACTGCCTCTAGATACTGATTTTGCACAGTTTTGTCTGCATTTCTACTTTTGCCATTCCGTTTTAATAATTCAATTCAACTAGATCTAGCAAAAAGCAACAGCAAACAATGATAACAAAAAGAGAAGAAAAAAAATTAACCAATCGATACCGATTCGGAATCATCGACCTTGTTGACTTCTATAATTAGCACAAGCCGTCAAACCGTTTGCATCTGTTTAGTTTTCCGGTTTGATTATACTATGATTTTGAGTTTTGATGATTTTTTTAGTACAATAAAACTTAGTACTCATGTTTTTTGGAGCTTTATTGGAATCACCCTCTAGCAAAATCGACTACCATGATGCTCTCCACGTCCCTTCCACGCTTTCCTTCTCGTACCTGAACTAGAGATTATGTATCGTTTCTCATTTCATCATTACGGTTTGTAATTACAGACACTAAAGGGCTATGCGATATCGTAGGAAAACCGTTGTGTGCGAAAAGCGTTGGATGTGCGGACGAACGATGTTGTTTCCCACGAATGGTGAAAACAAGTAACCAGCATACTATTGAGCCGTTTAAAAATAATGGAGGTTGCCGATGAAAGCAAGAAAAGGCGAATTGAGTAAAAAAAAAAGAGGCACCGTAGAAAGTCACTGCAATTACTTATCGTATTGATGAGGCTTTACGTTTTCGTTGGTTCAGTTTTATTAAACTCCCCGTCCATGCCACACACCGGCCAGTTTTCTTTCACCCCTCGCTGCTGAAATCATTTGAGGATGTTAAAAAACGAAAGAAAAAAAAATACGCTGTACAAACGATTTTAAAGGCCGACTTTAATTTCCTTTGAATTCAATAGCTCTTGTGTTACTCGTTTCTTCACGTACGTTTGTTTTTCCTTTTCCGGGTCTGTTTCTGCCCTTTTCTTTGATTCTTCTAGTATACTTAATATTTACATACATTTTACAAAACATTCATTTACTGTAGATAAAGATTTTTGCTTGCACAGCCTGTATGCCGCAGCCACGCATATTAGAGCAAAATTTTGATTGTTGTTACAATTCTTTAAAGAAAAGCGATAGTTGACTATATTAATTGACATTACTAAATGAAGTAACGCGTAAACAAATTGAAAAGAAAACAAAACAAAACCATAAAAGCACAGATTGCCAATTGCGTACGATGCTTCGAATGGAACGATCAATTATAGCAGACAAGAAGTATTCAACCAGGAAAATAAAACGTCGACCACAACAGAGTGCCGGGCTAGACATGAGATATATTAGGCAGCGACACCAGCGAGGCAGGTGCACTTCTCCCGGCTGGTTCTCGGTTCGAGTGCTAGCATCCGGACAATCGGGCGATTGGTTTTTTTCGTTGGTCTTCACGTTTTTGTTTTGTATGGAACAGAAGGTACTTCAAACTTAGTCGAGTGTGGGCTTCGTCCTTCGCTTCAACGAGACGTTGCAATTGCTTCATCTCGGGCAGGCTGAACTATACCTCTTGTCACTTTTTTCGTCTTGCTTTGGCTGCAGACTAAACTAGAAAGACGTTGAGACGTACTCTCCCCACCAAGTGGCCCATGCTTAGCGCAAAGTCCCAAGAAATCGACGCCTGATTAAAACCAAAACCTTTACATATGAAGGATAAAACAAAAGGAACATCGGGTCAAGTAACAGCCAAGCAATCAGCGCACGAGCAATTTCGAATGCGTCCAGCAATGGAGCGCAAGATAATCGTTTCGGGAGCAGAAAGTTCGGTGCGACATTGGCTTTTTCACGATCGAACTCGGTGGGACGAATCGAAGCTAGATTGCTTGATTGCAAACCGGAACATTAATTCAAGAAAAGAAATTATCACGGGTGCAACCTTTGTACAAAGAACCATACCAACTCTCTTCTTTAGCGCTGTCGATAACGGAAGAATTTAGCAAGAAAGTTTGCATTAGTTTTGGTTTTGATACTTTTTGTTCCGTTTCCTCCTAGCGTGTGTCATGTGTCATGCTCTAATTTCTCTGTCTTGACCCTTTTTCTGGCCGGCTGCCCATCAATTGTCGGGGGAGGGAACGGGCAAGGGGGCCCCGGGGGCATGAGTGGGAGCACACGGCCCCGCCACATCTCCCACCGCCAGCCATCACCACCATCACAACCAAACGCCCCTTCGACCACCCACCCCCCCCCTCGCCCAACATGTTTATTTTCGTTAGTCCACATTATTAGAGGAGTGTGTGAGTGAGTTGTCCTTTTTCCAGTAGATTGTTTCTGTTGATTAAAGTTTGTTTTTCCGTTTTTCTTCCTTGGTTTCATCTGTTCGTTCGTCTTCTTGCCAAAAACCATCGGCGGCGTGTTCGTTTCGTGTTTGCCGGTCGGAGTGTCGGAGACTCTCTACTGAGCGTGTCGGTGTTACTAACTGCTGCACTGCTGTTATGAGTGAAACCGAAAGCAATAGATAGCGAGAGCCACAAACCACACAAAAGCAAAACACGATCAGTAGCATAACTCCTTCGCTAGCGTTTTGGTTGAAAACTACGAGCTGGATGGCGTTGTTGGTTTCACTAGCACTTTTCCAATAGTAACCGCTAAGTGTCCTTTCGCGGTCGTGATCCATCTGCACTCGCGCGCAGAAATCGTAAAACCATTAGGTAGGAAAGTAAGTCATGAACGAACACCGCGTGTTTTCCAAAGGGAATAGATCTGCCAGCCTAGCTGAAACCATGCGACTCCAGTCAGTGCGGTCAGCGTTGTTTGCCGTGGCTCCGCTGGGTGCTTTTCGTATTAGGACTAGGACTAGGAGAAATTAAATCACAAAAAATTCATGACTCCCAATCATTATATTCGCCACCAACTACCAGTGTACGACCCACTTCAGTTTATTCGTATTACTTTTTTCTTTCTTTTCTCTTCCCAATTACTCTGCTCGGTCTACCTCTTCTTCTTTACGGGTGTGTGACGAACTGCACTCGAACGAACAAATGAAACATTGCCGAACAATATTACATGCGGTGTGGTACGGTATACGCCAACGAACTGCGCTACAAACTCGTTCCACTGCTGCTCTCCAAATGGCGTGACGGTTCGGGCCGACCGGCGCCAAACGATATGTTTAAACAAAAATATTCCCGGCTCGGGAATCGAACAATCGCGGACCGTTAATTCAAACTGCTCCACTCTAAAACCTAAACGCAAACCGTCGCAAAAATGAACTATATATTTATATGCATATGATAACTGTGTCCCCACTGTTCTGAAATCCCCCTACTCGTTCAACGAAATCTTTCACCTAAATAATCCACCGTTATTTCACATGGCTTCGTTTGTCTAATTACAAAATTTAATGCTTATCTTCTTATCCCGAACGTCGAAAAAACCAAAACCTGAACCTATTACCAACCAACACTCTACTACCTACACCAAAAAAAAAAAAAAACCAAAAAACACATACCGAAAAATTGCTACAAAACTAAAGGCGATATTTGCAAGTTGTATACCAGAGATTATAGACTTGATCGGAACAAGACCCAAATATGGGGGAACACTGAAGAATGAACGGGGCAGAAGGTGAGATTCTACAGATCTACAGCATTATTATCGTTCTCATTATCACTGTGCCACTATAACCATTTTCTTTGTTTGTGTACCATCTATATCATCAAACACATCTGTTGTCATTTCGGTCATCGAATTTTTTTTTTCTCATCCCTCGCGCTCTTACCGTGTCCACACGTCGTCCCATGGTGCGTTCGTGCCAGTCCAGCGTTTGCTCTTTAGCTGTTCAGTTGTTATTCTTTTCGTTTTGATTAACTTCTTTTTTTTTCAAACCAATCACCAATTACGCGTTCCGTAGCGAGACTTTGCCATTCCGCGCCGCTTCTTGGCTCTTGTTCCATTACTTTATTCGTTGTTACCATTTGTTTCGGCGTTCACGAACGTTTCTTCTGTCTATTGCTCTACCAGGTGTACCTTTTTAGTTTCTTTCGCCCGTTTCCTATATTTATCAGTGAGTTGTTACTGCCTCCTACTTTTTCCCAACCAGTCACATCCAATAACTGGCTGTCTGGCATAAGTGTTTTGTTTCTTGTGGACGTATTGACGTTTCTTCATTTTCCTGTCACTTTCTCTCTGTACTGCTACAGTCCTATTACGTTACCAATAGTGACTAATCATCGCGTATGGTCGATGTTTGTGTGAATGTTCACTGTCTTATCAGTATTGTGTTGATCATACGTACATTGTGTTTCTGTGTCCCATGGCTATCGATATAATTTCGAGGGTTTTGTCTTACGTTTTCTTTGTTCTATTTTCTAGTTATTTTTTAAAAGAAATATTCGATTTGATTTGATCGTTAAACTCATGCGGATGTCCTTTTGGAGTAGTGTTTTGCACAACAGTTGGCTTTTTTGACAGTTGAGGAAAAAATCTATTTCTTTCAAGTCTTGATTTGAAAAATTTCGTGCATCTCGTTGGTGTTGTCCTACTGAGTGCATTGGATTAGAGTTTACTTCGGAAGAGCTGTTTCATGTTTTAACTTAACACTTGTTACTTCATTCTAAATTTTCCCTTTTAATCTTAAACGATAGCTCTGTTTTGTACAAATCGTTGCAAAACTAAACGCTGCACGTTAGTTTCAAAGAATTTTCTGACTCCCGTCATTCGTTTTAATGGGTTTATACTAATCAAGCTATTTTATCAACAATTTCAAATTAAAATCCAAAAAAATCAACATCCTCAACAAACTCTGCCCTCCATTAAAGGCTTTCATGGGTTTATTAAAACGAACTTTTTTTTTTGCACTTTGTTTTGATGTTTTCGTTTTCACCTGTTTTGCATCGCAATGCACTTGCTTCTTCTCTTACCCGTTAACCCGTTTGGCGGTATTATTTTCATGATTTTGTATTATGTCATATATTTTGTGAAACACAGCGTCGTACATTTTGTGTGCCTTTCTGTAGCGAACCCTGAAACCAACCTTGCATCCGATAGCATTCATCTCTTTTCTTTTCCTTTTTTTAAATGAAAATTTTTCAAATTTCGTCTCGATGTGCAAAACATGTTTTTGCTTTTCCTCGACCTCTATGCCACATTGATTTGGGTTACAACATTAGCGCTAGTTTTTGAGTTGTTCGTTTACTTGAGGTTTTTTTTTCTAATTTTTCGAACGAACCAACATCGAATCCTCATTTTTATCTATAACATGTCACTGACAACGAGTAATTATTACAACGAAAAAAAAAAAACGAAGAAAAGCAAACTGGTGTCTTTCATAAAAGGTATACTCTGGTGTTCAACTTCCCAAATAAATCGTCGTAGATTGTTAGCATTAAAACCGTGATAAATAGCGCCCCTGCGTGCGACAGAGCCATAGCCTGCCGAACGATGCTCCGGGGAACGGCGATATGCTCCAGTGGGCTGGAGCGCGTCCCCACTAGCGAAGGCTAGTGCGGAGGCAGCAAGGAATCGCATGGTTTCCCGACGAGCATACCGCGCGCACTTGGTTCTGGCTTTGTGCGTACGCTCAACGTGTTCTACCTTGACTTACCTACTTCACCTACTTACTCTACATAATTTCCCGCCCGACCTGTCGGTATGGGGCGCAGGACAAACCGTTCGCACAACAGCCGAACTGACCTCGATCCTGCAGAACTTCAGCTCGTTGCGAGCACAAGTGGCCGGTCGATTCCGTCGCATAGGTGTAGTGTCGAGATTTCGATCAATGTGTTTTGATTTTGGTGGAAGAACGTGTACCTTACGTTGTTAGTGTGTTCCGACAGGCCATATACCATTAAAAGCAAGACTAGTTGTACCGTTTCTGATCCCCGATAGTAGCTATCATAATATGAGCATCTTCCTCCGGGCGCACGTGCGCGATAGTATGTGTGTATGTGTGTATATGTGGGTTGGTCAGTGTACAGTGTTTAGTAGTGCACAGGGTGCGCCGCAGGGATGTCCTTCAAAACTGGTGTATATAGGAAGAAGAAAAAAAAACAAACGTCTAGTTCTGGCGCCAGGAGCCACAGTTTTTTTTTTATTGGAGATTGTTCATAGGTTGATTGGTGTTAGATTAGCTATTGCTTCCATTGCCCACAAAGATACTGCCACCACAGACACACACAGACACACACACACACACTCACATACAACAACAATCATGCAACTATACGCAATGATAACATTACATTTGGACCCCGTATCCCTAATCTTCCTCATGTTACGTACACGCTTTAGCGGAGGGGCATAACCTACAGGCATCCATCGATGACGGAGTACAGCGATGTGTGTACGCTCTGGGAAGCGCGTCCCAGACTTACTGTAACTGGGAGCGTGTTATCCTTTCTCACTGCCTAGATTCTACTATTCCGCTGAGATCCCGTGCACATCTGATGGACACGAAACAGTCTGCAAGATAGTAGTACGTTTTACATGGTTTTTGTGTAGTGTTAACGCAACGTAGCTGATCTTATCGCAACGTTCGGTGGCGTGCTGGGGCCAGCACGCTTCCGGTACAGATGTATTAGAGTGGGTCGGAAAGCTAAGGAATTAAAGAAGGGTATTCAGGACGCTACGCCTTCACGCCTGGCCTGGTCTTGTGGCAGCCAATGCGGGGGTCCAATCGTTAACTTATGGCCAACGACTTGTACTGAATCGGCATGCTGGCTAGGGTTTTTGCTGTGCTTAGTAAGACATTCCGCTGAGTGGTAGCTGTGTCGATGTTACGTTTTTAAACCTAGATCTACGCGTTCGGGCGAGAAGTACCGGACGCCACCAAAACGCCACCAGTGGTCCCAAGAAATTAGAAGAGTAGATTTGGTACTGAGCACGGAGGATACAATGCTCATATTGTGTGTAGTCGCTGTAACCAATGGTATACCACTATTCGTTCGAACAGTAATTGTGTTTATATGAACTCTTCGTATTTAATCATGTATGACGTAAAACCGACCCCCCTGTACTTCCTGCTAGCAGCTTTTCTTTTCTTAAAATGTGTATTTGAATTCACCAAATATCGACTCAATACCCGTATACGTATATATCTATGTATACATATATATATATATATGATATTATATACACATATACTCTGGCTAGCCCTCATCTCGTTTCGAAACTCTTCTGTGAATGAACCCACCATAGAAACTAATGCACGACTGAATTATGTTGTTAGTATTCTATCATCTACTTTGTCTTGGTATTGATGTTTTGGAACATCCTTCTTTTAGTTTTCTTTACCCTGGTGAAAGTAATTCTAAGAAACCCCCCGTACACAGAAGCTGTTAACTATTTTGTATTGTTTTATGCTTGATGTTTCTAGAACCGAAGTACATTTCGTATTTGTTGTTACATGGTTTTTCTCTCAGTGCAAGAATGAAAAAAAAAATCTGTGACATTCGACGACCAACCCGCGTCATGTAGCCCGGTGATCATTTTACCGACTGGTACATAGTTCGGCACTAGCGGCCGGCATCCTAATTGATGGTTTAGTTTGATTGACTTTCATCCTCAAGATATCACAGCATCTCGTTCCAAAAAGTAACATAGGAAGCAACAACCAAGAAAAAAAAAACATTATAACAAAAGAAAAGCCAAACCTGTACAAACGAGCAAAAGAAAACGACCAAAGAAAGCGACAATGACAACGATAATGAAAAGAAAAAGGAAAAAAGAAATAGCTTAAAGGAGCTAACGGTAACGATAATGCATATTAAAAATGCGTGGCCAGGCTAAACCATAACCGCTATAACTAGTGCGTCATCTCACCATCATCTCCCAGTCGGAGTAGTTTTTGGGTAATGTCTTGTTGCGATAGTGTGTCTTTCGCTTTTTATCCGTTCTCCCAAACACCCCCACCCCCACCGTCTGAAGCAACGAGTTTTTGTGGCAAGCATCTCAAAGCCAGAGCTGACAGTTAAGAAAGGTGGAAATAATCTTAATTGTACCACCTACAACAACTAAAAAAACAAAAACCGGACATAGACATTCTAAAATCAAATAAAAAAACACAAGATAAAAGGGAAACATTTACCAAAGTGACATGTTGTGCCGATTGTCTATGGTTCCGTTTGCACTTACCGGAAGAATAGCCCACTTATGTACGGATGAACGATACGGTCCGCGGTAACACGCGGGCACTGGGTGGGAAGTTAAGAGGAAAATGAGAATTTTTTCATGTTTTTCATGCGCGAAATTTTGCCTTACGGCGCAGAATACGACAAAGTGCAAACAATATTAGTAACATAAAACAGGGGCCATAAAAAGCAACCCCATTCGTCGTTGCTGACGCAGTGCATCGTATCCGACGGTAGCGCCCACCCAGTGCCGCATGAGAGACTAGGACGATAAACTTTTTCTGTTTAATTTATGCTTTTACGACAAAATCTCCTGCAGTAACAGACAGCGAAGCGCATTAGAAATGTCAATCCGCGCGGTGGCATGTGGTTTCGCTGACGGAACGGCTGCGACAGGCCTCCGACAGGTGGCGATGGCCACTTCTGTGTTCTGTGTGCGGGAGGCGACGGGAGCAAGAGGTCGAGCAGAGGGAGGGGCGCTCGTCACAGGGTTTCGCCAGCGAAACACACAAACCCGCGAAATCGGGACACCATTCACGTAGCTGTGACGATGAAGTCCTCTACCGCTCCCGACACGTTGCGACGGATTTGCATGCTGCCGTGTGTTCCGTAATGATCGTTTGGTTGAACGTAATGTGTGTACATATGTATCTAAGTAGTGCCAGTGCGTAGTCGCAACACCCCCCACCCGCACATCAAAACATCAACCGAGCGGTATCTGCTAGGGTACCGGGCACCGCACAACCGTAACCGTGCACCAATAGTAGTAACGCAAGAGCGACTAGTGCGTAAGATCATCGTATCCTTTCCCCGCCATTCGTAGCGCTCTGCACGATACCATATACTCTGCACCACGATGTAAATATTTACTGTACAAACTGTAGCTATGTATCCGTAGAACTATCCGAAGCCGAGCGGAATGCGCAGCTCGGTTCCGTTAAGCACTTGTTCCGTATGTACTTCTGGTGCTCGTATCCGTAGTGCTTATTCCTTCTCTTATTAAACAAACAAAAAAAAAAACAGAAAAACACTACAGAACTGTTCTGTGAACGTAGCTTAAGACTGCAAGATGTTCAATAGTCGAAAATCATACACTTTTCGAGGAAAGAAACAAAAATCTAAAATCTACTTCGATATCAAACAGATCGCGCAAAGTTTCCTACGTTTGAAAACGAGAAATAAAAAAAATGTCTCTCTTCCTTCTACTGCTCTTATCCTATGTCACCTACACTGTATCTCTCTCTCTCTCTCCTTATCTTTCTCTCTCTCTCTCTCTCTTTCTCTCTCTCTCTCTATTTCCCTTTGTTAATGATAATTGTTGTCTCGCTGCTGCTCATTGTAAGGGCATCGCTCTCTTGTATGTGTAACTGTGTTAGCCATATTACATTCCGTTTGATGGGAAGATACATCCTTTACTATCCATCTTCTTACCGTTAAATGTGCATTCTTCTCAATGTCAATGTCCAGTGTGCCTCGCTCTCTTTATCTCTCTGTCTTTCTATATATTTTTTCTCTCTCCTCTTCGGCTCATCGTAGAGTCGAGGGTAACCGCTAATAATGACTATTTTGTACCTATAATGAAGAAACCGATGCCTCCCTTAAAATGCTGTCTTTTCTTTATTTATTGTCATCGATTTTTCCACCTGAGCCCCCCCGACATACCAACATTCTGTCCGCAAAACTTCTACGGCGTGTCCCTGTGGTAGAAACTGTTTCTCCTCTGCATGCGATCCGGTTGTATCATTGTTTTTAGGTTTTCAGTTTCCGATCAGTTTAAATCATTTTCCCCCACCGTATCACACTATGTTTTTCGTGCGTTTGTCATTCTAACGTCATCAGTGCGGTTTCGTTTTTCTACCGTTTTTTTCAATAACTGTCCCTTCGAAACTACATACCGTAGCGTACCCGTCGTACCGTTCCCACTGGGTTTTTATTTTTGTTTTTTCGTTTCCCCCTTCCGACTCTGAATCATTCATTACCGTGACTTAAATGTTGTTTTCGTTCGTTTTCGTCCTTTACAATATATTATAAGATATCGTCGGTATACTCACTGTATCCTAATCCCCTTGTTATTGGTTTTCTTTGCTTTCCTATTAATGCAACATATTATTTTAAGTGTTTTCAAGTTCCAAACCGCCACGATTCGAAGTCCGCGATGGGGTTAGAATCTGTGGATATGCTTTTTTTCGCTCCAGTTTTTGCCTTTCGTCACTTCGATCGGTTCGGATGAATCGTCACTCGGTGTAACAGCAGGATTCAAATTTCCCTCCAAGAGCAGATTCTAGTTTCATCGCCGCTCGAAGCGACCCAGAAGCGTTACGAGTCCGTAACGGCTCTGGGGTGAAATTCGTTTCTGTACTAGTACATATTATTTTTCCGTTGAGTTAGACGTTTACTGCGCGCAATCAGTTCGAGCGCCCTTTGCTAACATATGCTCTCTTTGTGTGTCTCCATCCCCGGCCACGAATGCGTCCAATCTCGTCGTTCGATGATGGCCGCCCTCGACGACGATACCCTCGAACGCGGAACCTGAATGCTGCTACCCTTCGGAACATCGCAACGGACGCCATCAACAACGTGCCATTTGCATCTGCTGAAACAATCCTCGTATGGTGGTGATTCTCCGATGATTTATCTGCATCGATACGATCGGTGCTTTTTGTGTGGTATATTGTGTGGTAAATCGATGGAAACACCCAAAAAACCATCCATAGACATATCGTGGTGTGCGGGCACATAACATACGAGTCGGTGTCGCATTTCCTGAAGGACTTTTTACATGAAGATCGCGAGGATGTCGACGTCGAAGTGGTATTTTTACATCGGTAAGTAGACGCTTCTGTATCCCCACTGTCCTTCGTTTCAAGAACAGTTTAGAGGTATCTAAACAGAGATTCTTCTGAATTCTCTTTTTATGTTTGTAACGTTTAACGTTAATTGTATCCATTGTTTTTCAAGCCAACAGTTTATATTCATCAATTATAATATTAAAACATAAACAAATCAAGCAATAAGTGAACTATAATGAAATAGTTTTAACCATTCTCTAAGCAGTACAGCATACAGCAGAAGTTATTCACTTTTCATTTAACCCACTTCATTCAATTGTACTGCGCCGTTTTCGAGAATAGTCGCTCTTTGTCGAGTCACTGTTAAGTTCCAGCGACATCAGCATAACGCTTCCGTTCTCTTACTATAGTACGATTGATTTCCGTTTCCCATCTTACCAACCATTCTCTTCGCCATCATTTTCATTCGCTCCATCCGAGTTACGGGTCGCCAACTATAACCGCTCAGTTGTTTTGCTTTTAGGTAGAGTATTTAATAGTCTATTCGGTGCCATTTTCATACCTTTCTGGAAGAATAATCAAAATTTTCTATACTCATACTACCAATAACGATGTTTACTGACCATGTGATACCTGTACGAATATCAATGTAGAAAGGAGCCTGATCTGGAACTCGAAGGTCTCTTGAAGCGTCATTACACAACGGTGGAGTTTTTTCAGGGAACTATGATGAATGCAGTCGATTTGGAACGAGTTAAGGTATATGCATATAGATTTTTACCACTTTAACTATCAACTCAAATCAAACAAAACAAAAATATATACAAATATACAGTCAACCAAATATTGACAACTTCTTCTGAACAATCTTCCAAAAAACCAAAACCATCCCGAACAGAACTTACCACAACAACCTTCAAATAGAGCTTAACTTTCCCTTCAAAAGAATTTACTTGTGAACATTATCAGCAACACTCTTTCAATGTATCACCGATTGTCCGAGTACTCAACACCAACCGATTTGTCTTGCACCGAATGCATTTGCACAGAAGCGTGAGGCTGGCGTAAAGGGTTCGCCAGGCTTGATCCCCGACCCAGAATGGGTCACCTACAGACGTTCGTTTGTAGCGTCACTTGTACTAACCACTAGAATAAGGCATCACTAGCGAAAGGGAAAAAGGTGTTTGACTCCGTGTAACTTTCCCCACTCTAAGCATCGATGTTGCGCAGGATGCGCGGGATAACTGCTAATGCAGAACCGAAACGTTAGTAGCTGAGCTCTACATACATGGCACTTTTTCGGCGGATGCTCGATCTCACGTTAAACGTGAGCTTCAGCCGACTTTGATGCCCTGGTTCACCGAATCATGGGCGCGACGTTTCTGTGGGTCGGAAGGCAACGTGTCTGTGGCCAATGTTTCATGTTTAACTTCATTTTCGTACCTGTCGTCGTAGCAAGTTGAGCTAGCTAAGTGTTTCGCTCTACATTGTCGATATCGAACAGTATGAATTCTACAGCGTAGATAGAGTCAATTAACTATTCCACTCTTGTTTGCTCTCTCTCTCTCTCTCTCTCCCTCTCGTTTTCTCGCTCGATATATTTCTATCTGCTCTCTCTCTGTCTCTCTGTTCCACATTATCGCTCAACATATTTATATCTATATTTATCTCTCATTCAACATCATTATTCTCGAACATGGATGGTGGCAACATGCTCTCAGGCTTAATGGCCCGCGACGAAGCATAATTCGGGGCGACCGGTCGCGCCGGCCCATGTTGCCATCATCATGCTTGCGCATGGTACGATTTTAGACACCGTTTCGATCTACTTACTCGCTCAATATTCAACCTAATCGGTGTTCCTGTTCCGTTACGTACTTCGAGCCATTTCCATTTTCGTTTCCCTTCGTAATCACAGTGACTGTTTCACGTTTCACAAAACTTTGACCGAAAGCATTCGCTGGCTGACGGCAGTTTTACTTTCGTTGGTTTTTAGAACATCCTTCGGTTTCATTGTGTTTGTTTTGGAATGCAAATTCGTATCATACGTATACCGGTAACATTTCTTACGCTACATGTACATTTGTTCTATAAGAAACTTTTTATATTGATCGCTTCGTATTCCGTTCAATTATCTTGTGTTCGATATTACTTCAAGCTGCATTTGCTAACCTTTTTGTATCCGAAAGTATTGAAATAAAACCAAGTGTCGGTTCATCAGCGGCTCGGAACAGCCACGGCAAGAGGTAATCAAACATACTTTGTAGACAAAGCAACAGACCAGGTCGCCACATTGTCGCAAACAGTTCGCGTCTCGTTCGGCAAACCAGTAGCAGCAAAAGTTAACGACTCGCGCAGACGATTAGAGGTCAAGAGAATTTTAGTCGCTTTTTAATATTATAATTGATAAACATATGTGATTTGTTTGTGTTCTCCTTGAGATGATTGAAAAAAAAAAACCAGCATTCCTAGAAATGATTATTACTTTGTAGCGGTCTTTTGCCGTTACCCACTGCCAGATGACCCCGTGACTAACCTTAATTGTGTCTTTTCTTTCTATTTCTATTTTTGCGCTTT
>JAOEFI010000003.1:34604284-34614348 GCA_034621735.1 Anopheles plumbeus
ACACACACAATAAGCGTCCAGCCAGCCGAGGGAACTAGCGCGTTCGCTTCAGCCGCTTACCAGGCGCCTGCCACAACACAAAACCAGACGGGCTTCAGATGGGCTCCAGAGGGCTCCAGATGCGTTATGCAGAGCTGTGTGTATGTGTGCGTGTGTGTGTGTGTGTGTGTGTGTGTATACGGTAATGCGACTGCGATGAACAGATCGTTTTACTAACCAACCTATGTGTGTCTAAGTCTCTTTTACAGGGGAAGCAAGCAATGATAATGGTGTTTAAGTTTGGGAGTGCGTTGCTTTGGGAAGTTAGTAGATACATTTAAAGGGGATTGATTTGTAATAAATCGCCAAACCCAGGTAATGTACACCCACTACGCCAGCAGAGTGATTAATGTTAGTGGTAGTTTGTAGCCTGCCATCGGGACAAAACAACAACAACAAAATAATTCGACATCTATCTTTAAAAAAAAAAAATTAAACCACCAAATAATTAAGCCACCAACACAAAAATGTCGACAGTAACCAGATAAGAGATAAGTGATGCCGTATTGCCAGTACGCTAGTTTAATTTGTTTAATTAATGAGCTCAATACTTTACTAAATGTGCGTAGTTTGTAGTTTGATTTGGTCATATGTAACACCATAAACGAGGATGATGATGATAACAGCAGTGTGAACCATCACAGCCCTGATAATAATTCTTATTATCGCAATGGTTATGTTTATTATTTTTGTTACAAAAACTGTTTCAACTGTACCTTACTACCCTTGCCGTTTGCTACCTGTGGTAATTTATTTAAAGTTTTGACACACTTTTTTTTTTAAACTACATATTATTAGGAGTATTAACATCGTGCAGGATATCAAAGTGTTACAGACATGTCAAGCAATGCGCTGAAAATCAACCAGTCAGCCCGTAGATTTGGGTACTTCGTTCCGTGAATACCTGTTGTCCATCCCTCTCGCCAACTGGCGCTGCCCCAATCGTAGGCCAGTTTCTTCACTGGCCGGAAGGGCGCCGGAAGTTAAACGAGCTTACTCAAGTTCCCCTGTCAAACGATCGTGGCGTCCCAACCGTGCTGGTGGGAATTTTCGTGCAAGTCACTGTAGAACACGTTTGACAACATTCTACCACCACTTCTTATCTGTTTTGCTGCCTCGCATTTTCATACCATGTGCCGTTCGTTCGTCTTTGTTTCAGTCCTTTATTTCATACACACGTACAATTGCTGCACGTAACCGGTTCCTATTCTCGTACACTTCTACCATATTTTTTTTGTTTGTGTTTTCTCTCTGTCGTCTCTATCGTTTTGTATTTACTGCTGCCATTTACTGTGCCACTACTACCTCCAACTAGACCACACACGTTTTTACCCCCAAAGGAACAAACAAACAACAACAGCAACAACAACAAGAAAATGCTCGACTTTTATCGATACAACCAAAGTTTTTCGTTTCTTTCGAATGAACTCTCACCCCATAAACCTCACTGATACTGTATCAACTCGCTCCTCGAACTCCTCCAACTTTTGTAGTCGCCAGACATGCAAGTATGGACGAATGATTATCTCAGGGGCACAGGGATGGAAATGTACACCGAAACACTGAGTCCATCCTTCATTGGCATGCCGTTTGCGCAGGCGACAGAGTAAGTCTATCCGTGTACGCCACAACCATTCCATTCTCTCTCTCTCTCTGTCTCTCTCTATTTATCTTTCTCTCTCTCTCTCTCTCTCTCCGTCAAATATCTCTTTTCGTCCTGTGTGTCCTATTTCTCTGTCTTTGTGTGTGTGTGTGTGAGTTGTGCGTATGCTATCCACAAATGCTGGCGTTTATGAATTTGATTTGACTATCGTTTTTGGTGCTTCCACCTGTTACTTTCCATCGACATCATAATCGTTCTTCGTATAATTTCCGTTCGTTTTCTTTTTCTTCTGTCGCAATGCAACCTTCGTGTAGGGCGCCTTGTTGGGCCCACTTGTTGGCACTTTATTATCTTGGAGTATATTCACTTCTTCTAAGGAAGTAATTTAAAAAAAAAGTACTATAATGAACATAAACACACACACGCATCCATTTATGAACGGCCGCTATTCATGTTCTAGTAATGCAAACTCTGTTTCAATGTACACCAAATTCACCGATATATAGCGCGACACCTACCAATACAGCTGTACGAAACTCGATGTTCGAGATTTACACTCAGTTTTCCCAGTGCAACAATCAATGTTGGTCTACACACTAATGTATCACACAAACAACTGCCCAGCCGGGGCGGTATGCATTTGCTTTCCGTGTGTAGGAATCGCCGTTCGTTTAGTTTGATTCAAACCCTGCTTCACATAATGCGTGAACCCGTTTACGTCGCAGTGATCGTGCTGCCAACTGCAAATGTCCTCGACATTCCCTCTCGTACTTTCTTCGAATTAATTTTCCTCCGTGCGGTTGGCCAAATGCGATGGTCGCCAATGGTCTTTGAAGATGAATCCCTGCTTTACGATTCAGTACAAGTTTAGTACTGCATCCGGTGTTGTGCGGCGCTTTCGTGCTACACATAACTACTGCATTCTCATATTTATCAAATAAAAATAGCTTAAGAATCTTTTATTTTTATTTTTAGGATATTCCGCTGAATAATTTCTCAAGGAATGATTCTGCTTTCAGTGTCCGTGTGTTACTTTTCTTTTCCAATTATTTCCAACCCTCCCCGACCATTTTAATTGAATGAACCAAGCTTCCTTCGTATAAACGAATTTCGTATGCAATTACTATTATGTTAACCTATTCGGCCTTGTTAAGCTACCTTTATAGTGAAGAGAAAATTTTTAGTTTGCTTCGCTACCAAAATTATTTTCGAAGGTTACATCACAAATGTTGTACTACTGGTGTTCGCTTTGTATTAGGAAAGTTTTGGTTCGAAAATCCTCGATTCCTCGATGAAAAATGAAACCTCGCTAGTGGACATCTTTGTTCAGCGCTCTGTCTCAGTATGCGACGACTACCCAAGTACTGCTGCGTCCTCCCTGCTGTTCATACATTTACGACCAGTTTTAGCTACGACTCTACGGAATTGACTCTAGGAACATTACCAAAAAAAATTAGCCTCTTTCCACTGCTTGTGTGGATCCGGTACGTTACGACCACGTGGCGCTTCGTTTCCTGACGAGCTTCGCGCTACCTTGTGGTTACTGTTACCATCAAATTACCTTCAACTGTCAGTGAGAAGAAGCACATACGAAACGCTGTCCGATGCATAAATCGGCAGTCGTTGACCACTACATCCTTCCGCTTTGGTTATCTTTCTTTATCTCTTCTTTCTTTCTTTCTTTCTTGCTGTCTTTCCCGTGTCTCTACTAATTACAGTCGCCAGATACACAGGCCTGGCAAAATGATTACCTACAGGGTACCGGATGTGAGATGTATACCGAAACCTTATCACCTTCTTTTACCGGCATGACTTTTCCACAAGCCAGCGAGTAAGAGTCCCCTTTTTGCTACCACTAACTACATACATTTATCGGTTTCATGGTCATTAAACGGGACAGTGTTAGACACCCTAGCTGTGACTATCATTGGAAACATCCACAGTTACTACTTCTCTTACTAATACATCTTTTTCTACTACTATTTTTACTATTAGTATTACTTACATCATTTCCAACAAACTATCATCTTTACTAATACTTTATACACTACTGTCACTACTACCATAGCTCTTAGTTATGTTTCCTACCTTCTGGTACTGCTGGAACGCCTATAAGGCATCCACTGTACCCCACACTGGTTTCAACACAGCTACATACTGTTCCTTCCGACAACACTAACACTTTTGATACTAAAACAGCTAGTCATATTTTCCACTACTATTTCCATACAACAACTTTCTACTCATTATTTATTACTACGAATACCGATCGTCCTGTTCCTCTCCGTTGAGTACATCGTTTCATCTCGTTCCAATAGAGTTTAGGCTAGAGAATGTTCATGGCTCTCCGTAGACAACTATTACTACCAAAACAGTTTGCCTGTAGATGAGCTTTCCCAGAGCGTTTTTTATCTAACTTTCCTCATTCTGTCGAGAGAGCATTGCTTCCAGAGCTTCGCTCAGAGAACACCTTAGCATTTGACTCGAATAGTTGAGCAAAGGACATAGACGACAAGATACTAAGCGAACTTCCGTCGTTCTGTAGTATGACAGCGCCACCGCAGCCGCAGCATAGTTTCGTCACCAGTTTTTCTTCCCACACTTCAGCAACATTCACGTCACACGCCGTTCTCTAAACCCATAGCGCAGCGCCTCGTAGAACGAGAACGTGAACTAGAACTTAACCCTGCGTCCACAGTCACGCTCCTCTCATGGCCGTCCACATTCCGGTGTATATTATTCTCGTGTATATTCTCACCAAATTTCCTCCGCCTAGGGTTCCAACCCTGCGAATGGCGACGACTGTGGACTTGTGGATTCTTTTTTTGTTCGTTCCGCTTTTAGTGTTTAGTTGTAGTGTTGCTTTCCATTGCTGCTTATCTTTTCCCGTTGCTACAGCGAAGGCTGTGTTTATACAGCTGGGAAAGGACATTCGTCATGTTTCGCTTCCACGCGTCGTTGTTAGTATCCGTATACTGTATAGTAACGCACAGGCGTATGCCGGTACTGGGCTGCATCGAGCATACCTGGCAGACTTGCCGGGCCACTTCACGCCTGATAGACGCAGAACTCGCAAACACGCATCAATTCAGACATCTCTGTACACTTCTCTGTAGATTGCACCCGCTCGCTACACGCCAGCGACCACCTGCTTCTAGCTTCGATAGTTATGCCCGTAGTACTAGTATCCAACCCTAGTAGTCTCTGGCCCCTCTGGTGCCTATCACTCTCCCATTACCGTGTGTCCTCTACATCTATGTACTCTCATGTGGTTGTCCCCCGCCTCGTTTCAAGGCGAGCCCTCTCGTTTCGCTAACATCTCGTGTCGTCACTCCGGTCGAGTCCACTAATCAAATGTCCACTTTCCGCCATGTCTTTCGCGACTGTAGGCTATGCTTCACCAAGCTTAAACTGTTACTGCTAGCCATCGAGATCAAGGGAGGCGAGGAAGGCAACGATAGCAAGATTTCCATCAACCCACGGGGTGCAAAAATACTCGCCAATACGCAGGGCTTTTTCATAGCGCAGAGTGCGGATGAAGTGAAGCGGTGAGCAAACTGGCCGCAGGCAAACGTGGCCACCCTAGGGCTTTCCCTCGAAGCTCATCTCATGTATGTTGTTCCTTCCTTGCAGGGCGTGGTTCTATTGCAAGGCGTGCCATGACGACATCAAGGATGAAACGCTGATAAAGAAGTGCAAGTGCAAAAACTGTAAGTATACGTTGAAGCGATCACTCCTACTCCCACTATCCCTCAGTATAAACTTCCAATGTGTGGTTCCACAACCGATACCACTACCCTAACCGATGTGGCCGTCCAACGTCCAGCTACTCGTGCGAGCAAGAAGGGCCCTCGCGAAACGCCCATCGCCCTCAGACTAAGAACAGCTGTGGCACGATAGCGCGCCGTCCGGTAGCTCTCCAGTGGCTATCAACTTACCACCGGGACCAGGGAAGGTCCTCAGCGATTGGAAGTTTCCGTTCTCTCTCTCCAATTCTTAACGTCTAATTTGGTTAACCATCTACACCCCACTCCCCGATTTTACTCTGTCTCTCTCTCTCTCTCTCTCTTTCTCTCGCTCTGTTTCTCTCACTATTTCCACGTACCAATTTACCTACCAGACTACAGTCTACTGCCCACCATATGTTCAATGCCAATCTATTCTAATTGTAATTGAATGATAATCTATTCTAATTGTTTTTATTCTCCTGCGAACCCCGAAATAAACACCCGTCGTCGACAAACCTAAACGTAACCCAAAAACCAAAAATCAACCCACTTCGTCCACCAAATACCGTTACATTGCTCTCGGACTGACCCCACACCCGGGGTTACCCGAACCGTGAAACTGCGACCCATTTTGAATGAACATAACAATGAACCAAATACGACTCCGTACTCTCTGTGTGTGTGTGTTCGTAACGCATTGTACAGTGACAGCACAAGCGAGGACGAAAATAGGTGATCTAGGTAAAGCAATTCCATAAGTTTTCTCAATTATTATTCCGTACTTAGTTTGAATCTTGTACAATACATGTTATCCATTTTGGGTTTTGAATCTTTTTTCTCTTCCCCGTTTTGCTCTTCTATAGTTGAGTTGTTTTAGTATAACCTATCTTTTCCTTACAGCAGTTAGTTTTTCCTTCCTTTTTTTTTTTCGTTACGTTTGGTTTTGTTAAATCGATTCCGTTGTTGAATTTCGCATTTTAAAACAACAGTCGTGCGGCTTCACCAGCAGCACGGAAGCCGCTAGTGCGTTTTGTGTGAAATACTCCATTCGAAGTTCACATTTTTTATACAGTATTTTATTCATTTCCGTCTGTTTCTTCAAGTAAAACTACCCCATCGATCCCCAAACTCTAGATACATTTGTATACTATACTAGACATACACATTTTCATGCGCGTATTGCAAAACCAAATAGCAAAAGTACGCAACATTCCTCTGCAGAAGTTGTTTGCACTGTACATAGGAGGAATTTTGACGTACGGTGTATTTCTATTTCTATCTTTCTCTCTACATCTCAATTTCTTTCTCTCTCTGTTTCACACCAATAAGATTTTATTTTCTCTTCTAACCAAGTATCAAAGCAAAGTAGTATTGATTTTTACCCTTTCGCCGCAGCAAGCAATGAACGCTTTTTCTTACGATCGTTTGGTATTTTCGAGTTTCATTACATTTGCTAACGATTTTCCAATTGGCCGGTATTCGTGCTCTGAGCGATTCGCAGCAACCCCTCGATGCTGCGTGCCCGGCGTAGTCTTTGCCAGCGTACCGATCATTTGCACCTATTTAACACTAGAAGTACAGCGATGAAGTTAATTACGTTTGTATTCCTAGGATTCATTTCTATTCCATTTCCTTCAGTAGAACTATGATCAATGCAGTAGTGATACGCATTCTAGTGTTCCCCGAACTCGGTCGGGGTGTGTTACTACTTTCGATGTACTGACTGATAGACGCCTACGGAAATGTCACAGAAAAAGCAAAAGAAAACAAAAATGTATCGTATTCGAATCGGTTAAAGATCAATACTTAACACATTAACACACACACAAACTTATTGATGTACAACACAGTTTCGTTCGAAGTTTCTTCGTCAAATATCGCCTGTGTCGTGAGGAAAATGCAGTTGTACGTGTGCTGTTACTTTTTCAATCTTCATCCTCCTTCAAGTCCCGCGTCTCGATTGGCCACGAGTACCTGTAGTGACGATACCGTGGAACATTCCAATCACCCCCTTCACAGTCACCTTCCGATTACATCTGCATTCCGAACATAGCTCATGAACTGCTTGCTTTATTATCTAGAAGTCATGGTTTTGTTTGACTTCATTGCGCGATTGTCCGGGTTCTCGAATTTTCTTTTTTACATTTAGTTCAACACACGGCTGGAGACGCCATCGTAACCCACCCGCGCATTGTCATACCATTCGTAACCCGGAGCCCTTGTTTGATCCGGACTGTTTGTGTTTGTGTGTATGTGTGCGCGTGTGACTAGGAGGCTCCATTGGTCCAATGCAGAATTTTTACGTATCGGCAATTGAATGCATCCGCAAGAAAAAACACTGCTCTATCGAACCGTTTCGTCCTGCGTTTCATCTAAAGCATAGCCTTTCACTGATTGACACTGCCCCTGGTTGTATGCAGCTTTGGGAGCCCCTGGGGAGTTTAGGCTCCCGGTGTTCGGGGGGTCCGGATAACAGATCGAACCTCAATTTCCGATATGCGTGCGATTTTGTGAATTTTGGACATGAATCAACAGGATTCCAGCAAACACATAAACGAGAACGTAAAAAAAAAATGGCTCACCCATGCTCAACCCACCCACCTTTATACACACATGTTTTCTTTTACTTTTGTTCTGCATGACAGCCTGGTAAATCAGCACGAATTCTTTTGAGTAGTTGAAGATAATAACCACTACATCGTACCTACATCGTTCTTGAACGCTATCTTCTACCCATCTTACAATAGCATGAGTAACATTCAACATCTCTGTCGTAGACTACTCTATCTAAGCGATGGTCATCGGAAATCAATTTGAGAGTTAGTGCAAAAACAACGGATTCGAACCGGAAGCCGGAAGCGAGCGTTGCGAGACAGGAGTAGCAAAGAAAGAAATGAAAACGGCTCACAGCAACGATCAACCCTAGCTTTTCCGTGGCAATGTGTGGGTGAGAAGAAGCGTGCCTCCCCGTGTTGCTACTGGGCTGTCGGCGTCAGGGATACTTACATTTGTACAGGATACAGACCACCCGCCAGATAGTGGGCTATGCCACTGGTAAATGCTACACGAAAGGAAGTAAGCTCTGACTAGTGTCCCTAGAGCACATTGTACAAAACGAAAACCCCAACCCAACTCCCCACCGGCAATTGGGGGCAGGCCGGAACATAAGCGATCGATTCCGTGCAGCAATGTCTCGCTCACCTTTGTTAGTCCCTATCGTGCCCGTACCGTTGCCATTGCGTTACGGCCGTTTCGCGCACCGCCCACTAAGCTGCTGTCATCACCATCTTCATCTCGATCATCTCGACCATCAGCGTTTGTGTATCGATTGTCGCCCCCTCCACCACCCCCCACGTTTGCTCCGGTGCCCTGCGACGGCGTACCAGCGTGCCAGCACTCTGTTCCGTTTTTATTTATCGATATCGTTTTCTCTCTTATTGTACATCTATCGCCTTTCAGATGTGGGCATGATTATGATGCAGACGGGAATGGTAAAACAGGGCCTTAACTCCGCCTGTCACACTTACATCGACGGTACGATACCAAACCTTCAAGGCAATTGTTTACTGTATATGCAAAACTATTCTATATCTCCCGCCTTTCTCCCCGCCCTCCGTTTTCTGTTATACTTGAAACAACTAGGTCACACTTTCTTTCCACCATGCCATTCAAGCGAACATTGCTAGCGAATGTTATTATTTACCGAAAACCCTAACAACACCTTCCGTTTCTATTCTAACAAAAACCGTTTTTAGTTTGGCTCTGTTCTGTAAACTTCTATCTATACTAAGCTCTACTCCTGCTCTGCTGGAACTGTACCTTAACCAATGCTACGTTACTTATCGATTCATATAACATTTATCCGTTGATCTGTTTGTCTTTGTACATTGATTTGAATGTGTGTTACTTTATGCCTACCTTTATTGCTACATACATTATTGCATTTCAGCCAACTCAATACTTTATGTGAAGAGATGTGTACGATTTTGTGTTCTCAGTTCGTCTATGCGTTTGCCAAATTGCCGGCGATGGGTTAACATTTGCGTTTTTCTTTTCCTCCTGTTAAGGACTAAGTACTTGATTACAAGACAATTTGATTTTTTTGCGTTGTACTTTTTGTTTTAAATATATATAAACCGAATAGCTTGCGCACCAAAAACCCTTAAAATAACCAAATAAATCCCATCTTTCCGTTAATGCTAATACTTTTGCTATACACTCCGATTTAAAATAGCTGACGTTCCGTTACTTCTTCGCTGTCTATCACGTTCGTTCGGTTTATGTTTGTCTCGGTGTAAGCCGTTTAATGGCGCCCTTATGACTTACCCTTATTTTGCTACCTTCAGTGTACCTGCCCTGGCTCCTCTATCTTCTTTCCGCCAGATTCCCGGCGCCTAGCAGGGTCGCCCTTCACGCCCTGTGTATGCGCGATCTAGTGCACACTAGGAACCCCCACCATCGGTGCATGGAGTTTTGCAAACACAGTCCTCTTCTAAAACACGACCCGTTCAATCGATGATTGCAGGCAAACAATACACGAATGATATTTTATAGTCTCCCACAACGGATCCCCTGCCATCCCTTGAAGCTAGAGAAATCTAACTATGCTACTAAATTTGCTTCCTAAAATTGTGCTGCTGACAGAAGAAAATAATTTGAGTTCAAAAGATTTACTCGAACTCGAATGGACAATG
>JAOEFI010000003.1:34619242-34650952 GCA_034621735.1 Anopheles plumbeus
CGTTTTATTGGCACGCCACATTTCACGTTCCAAGGTTCTAGTGGAAACATTTACAGTTTTTCAGTTTACATACCATCTTCGCTTTCCTTTCGGTAATGCATTTTTACCTTTCTGGGTCGACCAGTACTGATGCTTACGGATTTCTGTTTCCTCTAGGTTTTTCTTTGTTTTGTTGAACTCGTTCCATTCGCGCACCCTTTCGTCGGACGCGAGCGGTCCGATGTTGAGTTAGACTTGGTTCTTTTTCTTTGTTAATTCTTTCGATTTTTCTCGTTAAAATAGTTTTACACACCCCAAACTAATATAGTCTTCTCAAATAACCAACTTACAGTGCACAGACCATTGTATTGTCGCATCTGCGGGCACCGGTTTTGCAGTTTTAGACAATTCAATAGAATGTGCAGACGTCAGCAGCAGGAAGAGAGAAACAATTAAAGTATATCAGAAGTAGGTGCTGGAAACGATACTTTTGCGGGCTTGGCCGTAGAAGCAATGTGCGGGATAACACTAAATTGATTTTCGATACCGATCTAACACACCCACACCGTGCGCCATTGACGAAAGACACAGAATGAAAAATGACAACACGCTCCTTGTCGTGAGCTATGCGCTTCCAGGTACTGCATAGGGCTAGCCCGCATTTCTATGGCAGTTTGCCAAACTCTGAAGTAAAACACATTGAAGGTATTCGGTAGCTAAACGTAGCCCTCGCAACAACCACTGACGACGAATGTCCGGGAAAGTGACGCCATAATGTTGAAGCCATGACACATTTGTTGAAACCGAACGTATAGTAAAGCCTCAAGATAGTGCCTCTAAACATATGACGCTTCTTAAACCTCCCTCAGTTTCGTTACTCCCTTTTAGCTATGTTTGAACTTCTTCCGTAGGCCGTAGGTATTGCATCCAGGTTTGATGGTATATTTTGTATGCGTCAGGCAATTGACAAACCTGTCCGTTTTGCGTAGTAGCTTTGGTCGACTCATTGCATGCGAAAGGTTTTAGTTTTGTTTTCCGAATTTTCGTACACATGTCTCTGCCGGCGGGGCCGGTACGGTGACGTTTTTCGTTTGATTTGCAGCCGCGGTTTTTTGCTTTTTTCGTGTGATCATTAGTTGTTTCATTTCTGGTCTTTGTTGATAGCGTGTAACGCAACCGTTCGCATCGAAACATTATACCAGGATCGGCTCGTATAATGCATCGGCGAAGGCGGATATAATTATATTACCTATATCTAGTGCGCATACCCGGTGGCAACCATCATGACTAATGTGCGTTCCGTTGTTCTCTTCTAACCAAACCACAACCTACAACGACAAAAACGAACACAATCAAACAAACAAAAAACCAACCATGCACCCGTGCACGTCCGTCCTGTATGTGTGCATTCGATCAACCTGCAACCATCGTGCGCCAACATCGTCATGCGATTTGTTGACACAAATCAAACACAAATCGACACATCAAAACATCCAATTCATTACTGCCAAAACCAATGAAACCATACACACGCAAAAAAACAAAACAAAAAACCGATACACGCGACGTGCGAATGTCCTGGATCAAATCAAACCCAAAATCCGCACACCTAGGCGATATTACTCGGGATCGAGAGGATATAAATTGTGAGTTGCAAATGAATGTTCCTCCTTATCGGACACTGTTGTGTTGTTTACTACTCGTTTATCGCTCTATTTGCCTTTCTCTCTGTTGTTTAATGTGTCAATGTGTTCTTCTTTCTTGTTTTTGTTCTCTCCCTTCCCAACTCGTCTGCTGTTTTTCTTTTTTCTATCTTCCGGTTGGAACGTAACACGTTGAACTGTTCTTCAGTTCGATCTATCTACTTCCCTCTTGTTTTTTCTCTATCTCTTTCCATCCCACTCTCTCTCTCTCTCTTTCTCTCTCTTTCTCTCTCTTTCTCTCTATCTATAACTTGTTTCAGTTTCTGCATTTCTGTTTCGTTGTGTACATGTCTACTGTCCGAAGTCTACTCTAGCCCTATTTATTATCCAATAATTACTTCCTTTCTATTTCCCTCCCGTGGAAGAGTTAATGTTAGATCTTTCGCTAATTATTTCTTCGTCTAATTTTGAAATGTATGTAACCTCCTTGAAATGCATATGTGTATCTTATACTCCCCGCTCAATCTCTTCAGTTCGTCGGCCTTTTGTACTTATTAAAGGTCGTGGTCCCGTTCTTCGTGGTCCGATGGTCTTCGATATTTTCCCTCTGTGTGTACACCTCCGTTTTTCGTAACCACGGCTACGTTTCTCATACCATTTCTTATACTTATTCAACTCATCCCCAATCCACAGTGATCAATCGCAACCGGAGAAGCAACGTCTCGATCAGCGGTTCCAACCAGATGCTCAACTCCACGAAACAAGTTAACAAAGTAAAGCCCAATGTAAATAGGCAACCACCGGACAGCTTAATGTCGCCGTCGACGTACAACAGGTAGGTGCAACCAATCCGCTCGTTGTTCGCGTGCATTTGAACGATGAGTTAGTTCGTACTTGAGTCCGTCCAAATTTTACTCGAACGAAGAAGAACGCCCCCGTCCGTTACGAGGCACATGCACCGGGTTTCTCTCTCCTGTGGCCCTATCGGTACCGGTCCCAGATTGCTTTCCACGCCCCGGGTGTCCTTTTTACTTCGATTCACAGGGCGCACAGGATATAGACAGCGAGACTATGATCAAATAACACATCCAGTTCTCTTGCGCAAGCCTCTCTAAAGGCGACTCGACCGAAAGATATGCAACAATATACCAACAAAATATATCTCACACGCCGAAACTGATGTTCTTTCAGGCCTCCCGAAACCGAACCAAGCCCCTACGCAGGCTACCAACTCGCATATGAAGTGAAGAAGCTAATGTATGCACACAATTCTTTTCCTCTAAACTAGCTAAAACTATGGTTTTCATTCTTTTAATATTCATTCTACCGATGCCACGCTGAAAAGAATCCCCCGTTGTACTTCATATGAATCTTTATATATATATATATTTTTATCCTGTTTTGGTTGGTTTGGTTTGATTTTGCTAGATCCGTTACATCGTAGATTTTACACCCCCTCTTCTCCCGTTTTTGGATGCAGCGTTTCGTTTCCTTTTAGACCATGTCCCACCACGCCAAGCAATAGTCATCTGTGTCTTGTTCTGTTTTTTTTTTACTTTTCCACAAACGATAGTTAAGTTCTTTATCAATGCCTGAACATGTGATGGTTTCGTATTTTGAAATTGATATTCTTTCTTTTACCAAAAACGTAGAAGGTTGTGGAATGTTTCTATTCGAACAATTATTTTTTATTTCCCCATACATCACATGTCCACCACGTGAATTAAATTCACACACACACACACAGACATACATTCACAACTACATACAAGCATACGATCCACACACACCGTTATTTACTGCTCAGTTGTATGATTGGATTGGAGAGCCTTTCGTTTCGTTACCGTACCCGAATGCTTCTTTGGTAGTTCGCTTTCGAATGCAGTGGCAAAACGAGAGGGTGTGTTAAGGACGACGCCGGTTTACAATTCCTGTCCCTTTTTGCACGCATCGTTCAAGGCCGACGAGTCGCGGCAGCGGTTCCGGCGCGCAAAGCCAGAACGGGGTCACGCTGCAGGCGGGCATCGCCGACGACCAGTCGAAGGACTTCGACTTCGAGAAGACGGAAATGAAGTACGACTCGACGGGCATGTTCCACTGGAGCCCGGCCAAGAGTCTGGAGGAGTGTATACTGGTGAGTAGCGTTACTGCGGGCTGTTCGAGTGTGTACTACTGTGGGCTTCTTGTTTTTTCCCCCTCTTCCACCCAGGATCGAAATCAGGCCGCCATGACGGTGCTGAACGGGCACGTGGTCGTGTGCCTGTTCGCCGATCCCGACTCGCCCCTGATAGGGCTGCGAAACCTGGTGATGCCCCTGCGGGCGTCCAACTTTCACTACCACGAGCTGAAGCACGTCGTCATCGTGGGCTCGGTCGAGTACATACGGAGGGAGTGGAAGATGCTGCAGAACCTGCCGAAAATATCCGTGCTAAACGTAGGTGTCCTGATCGGCTGGGTTGGCGCTGTGGGGTGCTCCACTAATCCTGCGCTCGCTTTCTCTTATGCTTCCATCCAGGGGTCGCCTCTCAGTCGGGCGGATCTGCGGGCCGTCAACGTCAACCTATGTGATATGTGCTGCATCCTGTCAGCGAAAGTTCCTAGCAACGATGACCCGACGCTAGCCGACAAGGAAGCCATTCTGGCTTCGCTGAACATCAAGGCCATGACGTTCGACGACACGATAGGCGTACTCAGCCAGCGCGGCTCCGAGCAAGATAATTTAACTCCTGTAGGTAGTCCAATAGTGCTGCAGCGCCGAGGATCGGTGTATGGTGCCAACGTGCCCATGATAACAGGTACGGTGTCATCCTCAATCCAAGTCCAATGTCCTCGGACTCATGTGCAGTGATCTAACATTGACTTTTTGTTCGGCCCTTGCAGAGTTAGTGAATGATAGTAATGTACAGTTTCTGGATCAAGACGACGACGACGATCCGGACACGGAGCTGTATCTAACGCAACCGTTCGCCTGCGGTACAGCGTTCGCCGTGAGCGTGTTGGATTCACTGATGTCTACGGTACGTGCAACCTTCTGCTAGCCTATCTGTGTTCGATTGCTTTACTGATGTCTTTATGGTTCTCTCGTTCTTTCTCGTTGGTCTCCCTCAGACTTACTTCAATCAAAACGCCTTAACTCTCATTCGTTCGTTAATCACGGGTGGAGCTACCCCGGAACTAGAATTAATCCTGGCCGAAGGTGCCGGCCTTCGTGGGGGCTACAGCACGCCCGAAAGTCTGAGCAATCGAGACAGGTAAGTGACACGACGCCGCATACGAATCCGAACCTGAACTGAACTATGGCTTCCTCCTCCTTTGCTTCTGGACTGGATATAGATGTCGCGTCGGCCAGATATCGCTGTACGACGGACCGTTGGCGCAGTTTGGCGAAGCGGGCAAGTACGGCGACTTGTTCGTGGCCGCCCTCAAGTCGTACGGAATGCTCTGCATCGGCCTGTACCGATTCCGTGATACCAGTTCGAGCTGTGACGCCAGTAGCAAGCGATACGTCATCACTAATCCACCGGACGACTTTTCACTACTGCCAACCGATCAGGTAAGTGTAGCCCCCTCGAGGTGGATGATTATGGGTTCCTGCTCCTGCTAACATCCGCGGATCTTGTTCTCCCCATTCCGAACGCGTCCTGCAGGTGTTTGTGCTGATGCAGTTCGACCCGGGGCTGGAGTACAAACCAGCGACGGTGCGCGGTCCGTCCGGCGGTGGCCGAAATCAAAACAGCCAGGCGGCCGGTGTCGGCGGCGGCGGGTCGAACAAGGATGACAACTCTTGACTATTACTGTGTAGCGCCCTCACCGATGGACCCTACTCATACATATGAACAAAAGAAACCGATTTTATATACCAGATTGCGCTCTATATCAAACGATTCCTCCGCAAGCTCGTCTACATTTTCCGCCCACCACCCTTCGCGAGGGCTTCCGCGGTTAAATCGTAGGACACGCAGATTCACCGCACGGCGGGGATGGGCTGCGTTTCCACCCGAAACGCACTCCTGCATACACACGCACACACCGACGTACAGGCTCGCTGTCGGGCCCAGGGGGTATAGTGCGCCGTCTAGTATATAAAACCATTCGCAGCCGTAGTTTACTACGCACGCACAGCACGGTGGTGCCTTCAGATTGGGGCTGGGTCGGGTCGAAGAGTTGCCGAACTGGATACGAAACCCTTCCAAAACCAAATCCTTTCTCCCGAAAACCCAACCTACCTCCTCGCCAGCCAGCCAAAACAGCTGCAATCGAACACACCAGCACCACCGCCAGCACCGTCTCCTCGCTGCCATCGTGTTGTACCGGGCTGTTCATATGGATCGAAATTCAAACGCCAAACTGGGGAAGAGCTCCACTTGCTTCCTACACCATTCCGTAACAAGTGTTTTCGTCCCATTCTGTTCCGTTTTCCGTTCCCCCGTTCTTATGAGTAGGTTTGAGTCGACGGAGCGTCCGTTTTACGTTCGCCTATGTATGCCTGGTGAGAATGCCGGGCCATAGTTTTTAGTTTGTTGGTACATACTGTTTGAGTTACGTATGTTTCTCTTTCCTTTCTATGTGAATCGTTTTGTGTGCTCAGAGCTGTTATCGTAGACTCGTGCTACTGTTTTAGGAGCTAATAAAATCTTCTGTTGGTATTATAATTTATTAATGTCATATTATGCGTTCTATTATGTTAGGTATTTATTTAAAAGATTGTGTAAAGTTTTCCATGTTTTACGTTTTGTATGTTCGTTTTAAGCCTCTGGCTGCGTTTTTGGTTTGTTACTGTTACTTTTTTATTTATTTGTTTATTTATTTACCTCATTACATTGTTTTACAGTTTCCCTTTTGTTAGGTGCTAGAAGAAGCGCAGCGGTATGACATACAAACTAAGTCAGACCGAGAATCAAGTGACAGTGAAGGCGAAATTGAAAACAAAATGGGGTACCATCGCAGGGTTGCTGCACACAGTACATTCTACCGAATTGCCATGAATACCGTTGGCAGTCAAGAAAAAAAAATCGGATGAAACGGAACGAACGAAAAATCAAACAAAAGCTATCGAAATTGCCATGTACAAAGTTATTTAGAAACCGTACACAACTAATGCTAGTGCTAGTGATAATGCTTCTCCACAATTCACTCTCCACATCACTTTGAACGCGACAGTAATGTTTAACGAAAATTTAATCGAAATTAGATAACTGCGGTGCCGTTGTAATAAAAAAAAACATCCTTTTTGTAAAAAGAAAACAACAAAAACAGAAGCAATGAATCGAACGCAAAACATTCAATCGCGACGTATTTAAACTAAAAGTTCTCACACACATCAACACACACACACATACACAATAAAAGAAAATTAAGCGTGTTGTAAACGAGCAGCATGAGAACAATGAGCTACATACGCTATTGATGCACGCGAAAGTGGAATGCGCATATTGAAGAACCTCTGACTTGATGTAAGGCGAATTCAATCGAACGACACAATCATTTTATAATCAAAACAATACAAAAATTGTAAACTAAAGCAAATGACAAAATAGAAACCAAACAAGAACTCTCATGTATACAAGTGGTAATGCAACAAAACCGAAAAACGTTGAAGAACAAAACCAAACAGAGGAGAAACCAGTACGTGAACAAGAAAGCAAAAAAAAAACCGGACAGCGAAGCAGTGGCAGATGTTGTGAAGGAAAAAACACAAACACACACACAAAACTATAACGACACAGACTAAATAAGCATCCGGGAAAACAGAGTTCTAATATGGAGCTGTGCAACGATAAACGGTAGATAGATTTCCATACGCAAACTAATTCTAATCCCCCACTACTTGCTCTGCATTTAGCGTCGTAGTTTCTTGTGGTACGGTAGTAGCGGGAGTAGTTTCCGTTCGGGGTTCCATTTGGGGACCGGACAGTGCTTCGCCTCAAGTGTGAGTGTCGTTTTCGTTGGTGGTCATTCGTAGGTGTCACTTCTTGTCTATTCTTACGGTATTCCCTTTATATCCACAATTGTTGCGACTTGTTGTATAATAAGGCTACACAGGGTGCTTAGTCATTGGTTGATGATCGTTTAGCGTGTGCGCATTTAATTTTAGGAATCGTTTGAGACATCCGCTCCTCTTGTTAAACTGGCTACGTAGAAAAGGGTTGTTTAGAAAATGCGAAGAAAAAGCTAAGAAAAAGAAAGCCGAAAGTATCTTAGGACTGTAGCGCAATAGACCGTAGATCTCTCACAGCAGCCAGCGCGGCCAGCACGGATGTGGCCTGCTGTTGCTCCTCGACGAATGGAAGTGTGGTCAGCTTACATTCTTGCTCTTGCATGTTTGAACTCTGTGTGTAAATAGAACCGATAAGCGAGCTTTTTTCGTTCTTACGAACCATCAACTGCTAAACCAGGTGGATACTAAGTCAATCATGCTACTGTTAACAAAAAACCAAAAAAAAAAAAATAATAAAACGATTACTCTATACCCTTGCAATGAGAACGACGAAGAACGTCCTGATGGAAGGGGCTGGCGGATGGAACACACGGAACTTCCGCTCGGCAGCCAGCACCATACATTCCCACTCGAATTGCGGCTGCTGTGCCACTTGCCACTTTCGGAGTGCAGCATCGTTCGACGGGAGCATCCGTTGGAAGCATCAGCATTGCTTGCTTGTTGCTGTTCGATTCCCAATCAATATACCTAAAAGAAAATACTGCACCGCTCCTGACATTCGCGGGTGTTGGCGGCTCCCTCGCCGTCGTTTGTAGTTTTACGTTCCTCTCCGTTGTTGTGGGAATGCCAACGATTCCTGCCTTAAGCGTGAAATGGCCTTCGACAGTTAGTTCAACAAAACGCTTTCGATGTCTACGGTGATTAGGAAACCTGCTAGTATCGTAACAATCTACCGCATGACCGAGGGATTTTGTTTTCCGGTGCAGGTGGCCGGACATTGCGGCCATCGGGCGCTCGCTAAGAACGGTAACAGTTATGTATATCAAATCTTTATGCACCATCCTCCTATCGTACACTTTGGGTTCTCGAGTGGAAGGGGAACAGTGGGAACCTTTAACAAATCGCCTCTAGCCTAACGCAGTGGTGCCGCGCCAAGGCGGCGGTGCTCAACCGTAGCAAAACGGAGAAGAAGAAAAGGAGGAAGAAAAAGAAACAAAAAAATCTATCTAAATACCAGAATCATCAAACCACCCACCCATGCACTGCTATACACTATGTCTATGTATATTCGACCTAAGTAGATAGCGCCTTACTAGCGGAAATCGAAGACGATGGAACGAGTTACACTTTGTTCGAACAATTAACTGTTAGGGACTTGGAACGGAATAAGTCTAAATGCTTACATTGAATCAATCCACGTTGATCTAAGTGTTATAAGTGTTTTCTTTCGTACTTCCGTTACCGCTTTCATCGTTGGTTGAAGGGTAGTAGCTTTCGTTTCTATCTTCTAATGTAACCGCCATCAATCGTTATACAGTGTCGTTGATATCGATATCGAGGCACGGAAAAGGGGGTATGTGACATTTAATTATTGTGTTCAGGTGCACCGACGAGGGAGTAGGTGGATAGTCGAGGTAATTGCACGAGTAAAGTACAGCACTAAAAGCATGTGTGGTGTTATCCTGGAACTGCGTGAAGCGTGCCACAGTGTTCGCAACCAAACGCCAGCAAATAGAACTTCTAGCAATCGAAAAAAAAAACAACCGAACTACCGAGTACAGACCAGGAGCAACGTCATGATGCCGAAAGGGCACGAAGCATAGTTAATAGTTGCGAATTCCGATTAGCAACAGTTAGGGAAAATCTTGCCGCCTGCCAAGGCTTGTTGTGTGGCTACTCTGCAAAAGCAAACCATAAGACGACGGACGACCGTGTGATTTGTACTCCTAGATAAGTCTAATTAATTTCATAAAAAGTAGGTACGCAAACAAGCGCAGTAAATAAAGCAGCAGCCTATATTCAGCAGCTTGCATGGAAATATAATGCAATAAATGAGTATCTATTGGTAAAGAAAAAAAGCTACCAAGCAATGCAAGTAAGCTAATAAATCGAACTAGCTGTTATATTTTCTAAGTGTGTTGTAATGTAAAATATAAATTACGTACGCGCGATTAGGGGTAATTTTCACAATACGTCAGACCTTTTATTTCGATTGTTTCCGTTGATTTCACACAAGAGCGTGCGCTATTAAAATTCATCCCAACATTTACGAAGAAACACAAAACAAAACAAAAACAACCATAGCACAGTGCAAATGGAGAACTAAAAATTCATAGTTAACTCGTGACGCAAGATAAATATATACACATGAAATATTATATAAATAAACAAAATAGCAAAAACAGACGCCATTTTGCTGTGCAAATCGATCGAACCCAGAATTACAAATACAGCAAAGGATGAACAAACGGAGGCAGTACTGTTTAGCAGCTTCTAACTTTCGGGGAAGTTTCTGCGGAGTGCAAGCAGGTGAATGATGAGAGAACCGTACGAGCAGGAGTCATGAGAAACAGAAAAGGGAATAAAAAAATCTACGGATGAAATGTGCGTGGAAATGTCAAAGGTAGAGTCCTTTTTTTATAGATTTTTCAAAAAACTGATAAAAAACATACAAAAATAACTACTTCAGCTAGAGTAATTATTTAGTAAGTAAATGGTACGCGAGGCTGCTACGAGTGTACATAGATCATAAAAAAAATTCTGAACAATTATTCGTGCATTGAGTACATCACACAATACAAAAATGGAGACAGGAAGGCAGAATAACAGTAACCGTTGTGGGGTGAAGAAAAGAAAAGAACGTTCCAACAAGATAAAGGTCAGACTTAGAATCGAGAAAATACATGCTAAATCTGTATAAAAGTTATCGAAACATAAACAGAAAGTTGCTTTAGTTCATACTTACAGTTTCTCATCGTCGAAACGTACATGCAATCGTACATAATACATACGTAGCCATACATAAGTGAACACAGTCAGTAAGGTAACATACTCCATCACACAGCGCAGTTAGAAGCTTAACATAAAAGCTTTTAAACAAACTGACGTAAACAGCATCGCCAACGGCATTTAGTGAACATGCCACACAAGAGAAGAATAATAGCAGACGGAAATCACAATACAGAACAATATGGCCTGGATTGATAACCGACAAAGAAACGGATATGAAAAGCGAAACAGATACAATTAATGCTATCACCTACATACAGCCCTGCACGACTTTGTCAGTCGAAAGAAGAAAACGACAAAATTTGTGCAAGCAGTGAATCATCATTCCTTTGCAGCGATGGAAATGTTGTTAACGTTAAACTTATTGTTAATTATAAAATTCAACGCAAAAAAAACAAACCAAGAACAATGAAAAAATGAATTGATAAAAATAGTACCTGTAGTTTACTCATTTTCTCTGTATTCACCACCAATTTCAACCATGTTCAGCCTGTGGATAGCCTTTGCTGCACGTGGGTTTTTAGAATACGCATTTATATAGTAGGTGTCTGTGGAGATTTCATTGTTTTTGTTGCCTCTTCCATAAATTTACAAGACAACAGTTCAAAAATCCTGCCTGGACGTTGCGCATCGATATACGGCGTGTGTCTAATTATCACAAAAAAATCACTCAAAATTACCTGTACAAAGGAATGCAGTCTAGACACCACACATAGTGGTACCCTGCTTACATTAGGTAACTTTCAATGTTTGGTGGTTGATTCAAACATCGTCCGAACTTTTGTCGTAAAATGGTGAGGCAAATTGAATCTTGCATGCATTTTGTTTAACAGAGTGTCTGAGGTAACGTTATTTGCTACACCAAATACATTCCAACTGAATTATTTACTTGTATCATTATTTATCAGTTTAATCCACAAACCAGCGAGGATCAACGAGGATCAACAAACGGTAAAATTTGAATTTCATGTCAAGGAACGCTCCACAGCTTTGTGAAGCGTTTTTTAAATATTTCGTCATTCGAAATATTTCAAACCATCAAATTTGGCAGCTAACGTCATTGGGTCAGGAAGCCAAGCAAAATTGTTTGTTGTGGCAAATAATTTGTACAGTGCAAAACAACAACGAACAATTTTATCGGCGGCGAAAAATGATCCGTTCAAAGTTACGACGCACAGACATCAATTAGTATGTCCGGAAGCTGTGATAAAAGTACCACCAGGAGAAAAATTGAACATACCGCAGTGAGCGATGACGACGGCGATGACTCGGATACACTGACTGAACTGTCTCGTGAATCACTAACAAGTAGTCAGGGAAGGAGCAGCATCGGTTCCATTCCGTGGGCGGAAGATGCTATCAAGCAGAACCAAACAGAATGGGAGCGAATCGATCGGATGTTTTACGGCGAAGAGGACCTGCCTTCGGATCCCAAATTGCGAGATGAAATTCTAGAATGGACATCCGTTTTTCCGTTCCTGCGTCTCATGGGCAAATCGATCAGTATCTTGGAGTCCCCGCACGTGAAAGGAAATGATCCGTTTCACGAAGAAATATTCATGGTGGATCCGCCGCCAGTCAGCCGGACACGGTCGTCGCGTTCCGGTATAGACGGTCTGAACAAGTACGCGGCCAAGGACATCGACTGCGATCTTACCTGTTGCGAGTTGGACAAATGTTTGTACATCAGTTCCGGTTCAGCGATCCGTCAGAACAATCAGCCTACTCAGGCCAAAGCTGGACGACGCTATGGGGCGGATATGGTTCCCGAGTACATAGATAAAGTCGAGAAACCATTCATCAAAGTTAAACCCCTCAACAGTCTGATGGTCCCTCAGGTGCCCATCGTTCCGATAGGCTCGTATGGGTTGATAATATCGAACCACTGCGTCGGGGCAGGTAGCTTCCAGCCACTGTTCAGCAGCAGGAATTGCAGCGCACAATCAGTGTCACATTTAAGTCATACCGTTGATGGTTTCAGCTACGGTGGACGCACCAGAAACGGTAATTTACATCGTAAACTTGCACCTTTGCCCCATCGGCCACAGCAGCAGCAGATGCAGCAGAACAAATCATCTAAAATCATCGAAACAACCGTCCTATCTGCCTCGGCCTCGGCGACACATAACCGGGTTCCCCCACTGGCGAAAAACTATAAGTTTCTAGTGCAAAATAGTCGCGTTGCACCGACATTGTTAGCAGAAATTGAGCAGAGGCATCACAGTAAGCTGAATGTCGTAAAATCAGCAACCACACGCTATATGGCTTCGTCGCCGACAAAACACATCTTTGCTCTACCATCGCTGGGTGGAATCGATGGTTTGACCCATCACAGTCGTGCAACGGGAGGCACAGTAATACAGCGGAGTCCTAACAAGAAAGGTCAAGAGGACAAGAGTCCGAAAAAGAAAAGAGTTTTCCGATCGGAGGTGATCGGGCGATCAATATCGGCAGCCGTAACACAAAAGGGAAATCCGATGTAAACCATACGTAAACAACGAAGTTAGTGTACCGAACTAATCCAAAATCCGTCCATAAATTTTCTCTAAGACGCTTCAATAATTATGCTAGTCAACGAAAGCATCCTATTACATCAAAATTATTGCATAGTGTAAACGCGTTTCGTTAGACATTGATCTTGATTATGATCTCAATATCGATTAAATATAAAAACACAATGGATAAACAATATTAGAATTTGTTTTGATTTTGTAACGGTAAAGTTGTTGCTTAAAAATGTGCGCCATATTAGTGCCGATGCAATAGCAAGTTCTTATTTCATCTGTGAGTTATCTGAATTTGAGAAATGAGAAATTTACATATCTTTTTCAATTATTATTTATGCAAGATCCTCGATTGTGGAATTCAAAAACTTTCGAAGATCATCAACAGGCTTAGCAAATATTGCAATCTAACGAACGACACGAACACGAGATGAATGATGTTTACAATATAAAGCTGTTGTTCTATAGTTGAGTTGTAACAGGAGAAAAGGTTGAATTATAAACAGTTTACGGTGTTATGTCCATGAGAACTGTTATTGTAACAACATTCAACTAAAGACCAACTCTAAAACCTTGATAAATTATCATCAATCATTTCATCAGTGAGCGCAATTATTCTTCAACCGAAGTATTTGGAAGCGGATCGGTCTGCACCTCCATGGTATAAACACTCCGTAGCTGTCAGACCTTGAGGAGGTGCTCCAAATTTACTTCGACCATCGATTAGTTCCATTTAGACAGTGCTGGTAAGTAGATGGTTGATAATCGTTCGTGAGCTAGTGTGCAGAACACATTTGGTAGTCTATCCTATTTTTGCAAACCGATATCATAAGACGGGCATTAGCATTCAATGCACGCATTCCTAAGGGTCACTTTCAATCGATCATATGCGGGGTTGACGTTTTGAGAATGAGGAATAGCCGCGTGTTACGGCAAACCAGTTGGGCGCTGGTTAACTTTTGTTCCTTTTTTCTACGAATGCCAGCTCCTCAATGTGATGCGAAGGGCTGTGAGTAATCAATTCATCGAAAGCGATGAGTGCTTTGCTATCAGCATGTTAAACTGCTGAATTTGTTTTTTGAATAAAAGAAGAAGTGTACATTTATCGAGTTGACTCGGCGGTTCGCAACTGAAGTGCCTACCAAGGTTTGCCCTGCGCGTGTCCTTTCCTAGGGCGTTCATCGCGCCATGTTTGATTGGCAAAATATGATGCTGAACAAGTGAAAACATTCCGCAGTGTATGAATGTTTGTTTGTGTGAATCTGTGCGAGCGAGATAGAGTGCAGTGGCGAGAGTGGCAAAAAGAGCAATAGAGAATCGTTGGCAGATTGACAGCTGTTTCCATTAGGATCCTCTATCGATCGGAAGAAGATTCCTGGTGTGCTAGTGGTAAAAATAATGTGTAAAAACCGCAAGCTGTTACAAAACTCTGTTCTCATGTGATACTGTAATCAGCTTGGGACGTAACCAGCTAAGGCCTAAGGATATAAGCCGGCTTTGTTGATAAAAAAAGTCCGGCTTGCGTGAGATTAAAAAGATTACCGTAGCGAACGTCGTCGCTTCGAGTTTATGCATTGGAATTTGATAAAAAGCAATGGTGCAAGAGCTTGATTCTTTTTCGGAACTATTTATCTGGCACCCCAAAAGAATCAGTTGTGTGACTTGGTTAAGCCGGAACCGGAATTAACTTTCGCAGGGGTTCTACTTTTAACGGGGACCCATTTACACAGGAGCTATATCTACCTATCGATTATCATTTAGTTTCCTGCAGAGCTACGAACCAAGCAGCTGGTACTGCATGCACGTAATTCATCGATGTACCTAATGAAATACACAATACTCTCTCTCTCTTTCAGCCGAAGACCAGCTAAAATAATACTCAAAGAACTGACCGTTAGACAAACTAGAAACCGGCGTGATGGGGTCCCTTTTCCGCAGTGAGGAGATGTCCCTCTGTCAGCTTTTCCTGCAGAGCGAGGCAGCATACGCTTGCGTGTCGGAATTGGGAGAGCTGGGGCTGGTTCAGTTCCGTGACGTAAGGACACGTTTCTCCCTTCTACGTTAGGTCAGCGAGACACCTATGACTGCATACGTCACCTTCCGCCCTACTACTTTCAGCTTAACCCTGATGTCAACGCCTTCCAGCGTAAGTTTGTCAACGAGGTACGCCGGTGCGACGAGATGGAGCGCAAGCTGCGCTACCTAGAGAAAGAAATCAAGAAGGACGGCATCCCGATGCTGGACACCGGCGAGAGCCCCGAGGCGCCGCAACCGCGCGAGATGATCGATTTGGAGGCAACTTTCGAGAAGCTGGAGAATGAGCTGCGAGAGGTGAACCAAAACGCCGAAGCGCTCAAGCGTAACTATCTGGAGCTGACGGAGCTAAAGCACATTCTGCGTAAGACTCAGGTCTTCTTTGACGAGGTAGGTGCACAAACGTTTTGGCCGAGAACCTCGTTTACTTCTTCCGTAGACGATGACGATGGCAATGTGTCTGTGTTACAATTTTTATGTTCGTGCGCTGTTCGATTGCATAAAACTGCCTTCTTTTAGCATTGACTATGAAAATGCAAAATAAGAGAATGACTAAATGTTAATACTAAAAGAAGACACCACGATTAGAAAACGATCGTTCATCGAATGTACAAAAATATTCGTTTGTTCACTGTCATACCTGCAGTTTTTTTTTGTTTTTTACGAATTACCGTGTAACATTTTTATTTTTGTTTTTGTAACAAAATTAGTCATTCATTTGTCATTGAGTATCAATTATCCATCTTCCGTACGGTACCATTGAATATGGAGGAAATTAGTATGCAAAGCAAAAGGTACAACCATTATTTAAACGTAACGTAACGTCTCTATTCGAAGTGGTACACGGGTAATGGGTGAAATGGAAAACATAATTAGTTTTTTTGTTTGTATTAACATGTTCGCTAAAACCACACTCGTCCACAGCATCCGCGTACAGTTCATTTTTCTATGAAACATTCTCACTCTACCAGAAACAGGAGAGTGTACAATCGTCACGAATTGTATCTCAAAATATCTACCAAACAATTAGGTTTAATCGAATAATATCGGTTTTGCAACATTATTTGCATGCTTATCCTTTATTTAAAGTTTGATACCTCGATGCCAGCGGCAGGTGTGTTTGGCATTTCCGGCTCCCATAGAAGCAAATGATATTGTTCCATTCTCATCCGGACGCACCAGCCGTTGTTATTGAAATTTAATTCCATTTACTTGCTCGATTTACTAATATTTTATGAATGCAAATACTGCAGTGCCTGTTTTTTCGCGAAGTTGAAAAATTCGAATTCATTATTAACCAGCATATATGACTAAACTATTCAAATACGAACCCCCCGGTCGCAGCAACACAACTGATTGCTACTGGTGGCTGGTAGTACTCATATTTGTTTGATACCACCCACTTGCTCATTGGCCTTACCAACACATCCTCTTGAAACCTTTTCCTTCCTACAAAAATAAAAAAGAATCACTATTTCCGATCGCTTCCGGCGAGGTGAGTACGAGAAAATGGCGTTGAATTTTCATTTGAACTATGCCTTACGTTAGATAAAGTTATGCTTCGATCCTTGTTAAAAAGAGGCAGTAAAAACAAGGCCTCGTAAAAGAGAGGTCTTTCTTACATGAAGTGAATGGAAAAGTATAGACTTTACGAAGAATATAATGGAATTAATTACATATATTTGCATAGTAAACAAGTGATTTGTTTGATAACTTTAAATTATTTTAACTTATCGCTAGGATTTGAATAGTTTCCGCTATCCTACTTTTTTGTAAAGTCTTTGTGCCAGTGGAGAAGGAAAAACTGGCAATTAAAGGGAGATTTTTCTATTGTAAAGGCATCGATACATCTATTCATATAAATATCCAACTTTTCTGTTCCTCATTTCATAACATATTTACTTTTCGTGGGTCCGTTTCGGGAATACGATTTAGTATACCCGACCAACGTGTACCTAGCGGGGTAGGTTTACAGCATCGATTCACAAAAAAACCCTTTCTGTTCCACACACTACGGTCGTCACTCGTTGGATAATCTAACATCTAGCAAAACACTAATGGTTATGGTCCAATCTAATGACGTATGTATAAACTAACATCCATCGAAGCCCTATCAAATGGACTGACTAACTACCATTCCTATTGAAAAAGGGTAGAAAGTGTAAAAGGGGCACCTGGCTGTTGCCCTATGTTCCTTCGGGAGGTTCACACTTTCTACGCCATCTTTCCGAAGTCGTTCCTCCGGGACATTTGCTGGTGATTCGTTTTATTAATGAGTTTATACAAATTTCTGCCCTCCCTTCCATACCTCCTCCTTTTCGCTACACTGCTGGTTTTGGTACGTTATGTTTCGGTTGTGTTGCGATCGAAAAAAAAAAATTAAACACTTAATCGATGGAAAAAAAATGTGATGGTTAAAAAAACACGCAAAAAATATCAATTGCAATCGATCGAAAACGAAAAAACAGACCGTTTATACCGCATATGTACCTAATAAGACAAGAAACCGCTATCAACAGATGGCGGATTCGCACAGGGAAGAGGAGCAGGTTAACCTTCTTGGTGAGGAGGGCATTCGAGCTGGTGGTGCCGGGGCACAGGGACAAAACCTAAAACTAGGGTAAATATACACATTTTTGTTACATTTACAATCTCTACTCTTTCCACCCCTACCACCCCACACTATTACGAGTTCCTACGAGTTGCTCTCGAGTTCCACAATGTCAGAAATTTCCGCCGATACATTTGCGTCTTTGTAGTCAATTGTCCTTCTTTGTTTACGAAAGTTTATTTTATTTACATTGTTAATTTACAAATAATTTAATGTCGCCTGTTTATCCGTTTACAACTCTTGCTCCTTCTTGCCCATTCGTGGTCTTTCTCTTACCGTCCACCTCTTAATGTTTGTGGGAAACCAACCGCACCAACATGATGTGTTAATGATTTATGTAATGCTAACAGGCGAGATTTCAAACGATCGTATATTGACACAAAATCGAATACAGAAACATTTTCATTTACATGCCACACCACCGCACACATGGAACAGAATTTCGCACACTGCTACTAACATGGGTATTAGTGTGCCAAGCACCGTTGCTAACGTTTACACTGTTGCTCCCGTTTCGAACCATCGTCTTCGGTCCGGCCAAGATCTCAGGTTACAGAGTTTGGTTCTTATTATTTTTTCTTATCTTTTCTATCATAACCCTTGGTTCTTCTGGTATGCCATCGTGTCCACCGGACAACCGTTGGTTTCTTCCCGGCCCGGTACTTGTGCCGGTTCAGAAACGATACGAGCGTTTTCCCGAGTTCAACCCCATTTACAGCCGACATTTAAGGCAAGCCTTTGGAGTTTTGCAGCTCTAGTTTCGTGTTGATGTGTGACTAATGTGTGGTGGTTACCTTTCAACGCAAACTCGTGTTTGTATCAGAGGTCAATTACATTCGTCAAAGGTACATTCGTTGTGTTCCTAACACCCACTGTGCCGACACTTCAGTTTAAACTTCAGAGCCGATCCAAAAAGCAAAGTTTATGTTCCAAAATCGTCTAATTACATCTAAGAATGCACATTGCTCGTAGTGGATACACCGTTTCTTGCTCTTTCTAACTCTATGGTAATGTTTCACTGAACCCTCGCTGCCTGTTGTGCTTGTTTGGGACTAGTCCGCTATCTGTTACCAGTTGCCCCGCTTCTTTACGATAACTTTCCCCCGTGTCTGTAAAACTTTTCTGCACCTCTATCTCACTCTCTCTATTTCTGCTTTCTTTCCAAAATAGTTTCCAAAGGTATAGTATTTTCCGTAGTTCTCCGTAATTACTCTGTCCATAAGAGCCACAAAAAAAAACCTGTACTGTAGGACTTCTCTAGTTACTGTATAGTTTAGTAGGTGTGCCTTAACCTTTGTAAGCACCATGAGCCTTCCCTAATCAATCTGCTAACTCTGACTAATAGTGTTTTGTTGAATCTCTCGGTTACTGATAAGTGTATTTTAAAACGTTTTCTTTAAATAATGGTATGTATTTTTTCTTATATCTAAATCTGGAAGAGTTCAAACGATCCAGCCATCAAAATCAGAAACCAAATCGGTTAGGATATCCTCCTTAAGAATGTTTTGTATCCATCGGTCGGTTCTATTTATGCGTTCATTCGTTGATCAAAATCATATTGACTGTGTTTTTATGTTATCCCCGATCTTGATTATCTGCCGTTTGATAGAATTATCATCCTCCTTATTCATCAGAACGTTCTGTGTACGTTGTGTGTACGATACGATATTACCTGTCGCCATTGCATTTCATTCTCACGAGTCATTTCAACATAAACCGCATCCATTCAAGAACATATAAATTAAAACCAAACACACACGCACACGAAAAACAAAAGCAATCAATCCAATATGTAAACCGAACAGCAACTATCACTCACACGATCCTTATTTGTTGAATGTGCAGCAAGAAGGTGGAATGCATACCACCGAATCGATGACCCGAGCGTTGATCACCGACGAATCACGCACTGGCAAGGCAATGGGTCCTGTTCAGCTAGGGTAGGTTCGAATTTGGTCGTCTTGCGCCCTTATTTACATTTCATTTTCTACACTTTGGTTTCCGTGTACTGCACCCCCCAGTCTTTCGTTTCGTTTGGTTCCATATTTATGCTATCTTACTATTTTAGCTACTTTTTGAAGTTTACCACACCATTGTGTCTCATTGTTTATTTTTTACTTCCTTAATAGGGCTTCTACTAGCTTAACACTATGGTACCTTTTAGCATACTTTCCACGAAACGTTCTTCTACTTCTTCGGATGCGTTTCATTCATGTTTTTCGTTGTTGTGTTAAAGTAACTTTTTTTATTCTTCCGTTCTCCCTACATAACCACCTTAATATATCCATTTTTTGATCCATCTATATCTATATGATATTAACGTGACTAATTTCTAACTGCAGTTTTCTGGAAAAATCACAAGACACAGAAGAATACCTTCCATGGTCAGTAGTAGTAATAATTCTCGATGATCTACATTTCTGTGATTGTTCGAAGTAGTCGCTATATACGCTGCTCTACGCTATATATATATATATATACAACTCATGCCTATTGTTGCCACATTTCATTATAATCCACCAAGCATCCACCCACCCATATGCCATATTATGTTTTGCACCAGAGGGATTGCGTGTTCTTCACTGTGCTCGCTTCGTCTGTGTCCTCATTGTTTTCCGTCTTTCGTTTTGCCTGAAGTTGTGTTAGTTGCGTCAAACCAAGGAGTGGACGTGTTGAATCCGATTGTCAACAGTAAGCGTTTTATTCTGTCGCTTTCGAGTCTTCCAGCTTTTTCTTGTATCTCTTCCAGCGTGTTATGTTGATGTAACTCGTCCTACGCTTCGGTATTGTTTGTTTGCTCAAAATGTCCGTCTCCGTCTAGATTAGTGTAAAAGCGAAGAATGCCAAATTGTTCTGTTTCCGTTATTAACCCGTCCCGTAGTCATGTTCTGCTAAGTTATTCGTGCATTTTTACAGAATTATTCGATCATAAGCAACAAAACTGACGACGCCTCTTATTTGCTGTCGTGGAGAAGAATCTTACTAACAATCCATAGTGTGCACCAGGGGCGTGGCAATCGTCTCTAAACATTCGTTTGCCAGTGTTGAATCAACTGCATCACCTCATACGGCACAGTTCAGGACATGAAAATTCCCCTCGCCCACAGGGCATTTCTAACACTCTAACATATCTGGTACACTTGGCTGATCTACAGTGGTCATATGTTCATGTTTAGTATTACATAAATCAGTTCACATAAAATGTTTGTATGAAAAAATTTGAAAATTTGGCAAATCAAATTGTTTTTCCACATAATGTCCTGTCCGCTCGCAAACACGATTCCGGGCAAGTTATGTGCAGCTTATAAAAGTATTTTTCGAACTAGATTGGTGCGGATTCTCTATTGTTTTACGGTTTATTCCGCCGCTGTTCTGTAACAACACTTTTTTTCCGTTTTACTCACGCTGGCTAGCAAACGCATCGAGCGCTAGTGAACGCGTTTCAGTTCACTGAATGAATGATGATGGCACACATTTTTTCAAATTTTTTCAAAAGGTCTTTCTCACACTCGTTTTATTTTTAACGAAATACCGTCACTGTTTAGCTGTACTAAACCCTGAAACAAAAAATCCTAAATGTTCCGTATCTGGCTGTTTCTATCTCAACTTCTCTCTTTCTTCCCTACGGTCCTCTTTCCAAGTAATCCTACCGCTAAAATCTTTACCGGAACCGTGAATAATATATTTATCTCTTTTCAACTCCATTCGTTCCGTTTTGGATGAATGAAACAAAAATGTGTGGGTTTTCCGTCGTGCGCTGATCGTAAACATACAGCTTTGTTGCTGGCGTGATTCTCCGGGAGCGTTTGCCAGCATTCGAGCGTATGCTGTGGCGCGCGTGCCGCGGCAATGTGTTTCTGCGCCAGGCGATGATTGAGGATCCGTTGGAGGATCCTTCGAATGTAAGTTGATCACGGCAACGGTTGTTGGTTTCGATGGTTCCTTCACTCCCTTCGACTTTTCCTCTACTCTAACCAGGGTGACAAGGTGTACAAGTCGGTGTTTATCATCTTCTTCCAAGGCGACCAGCTGAAGACGCGCGTGAAGAAGATCTGCGAGGGATTCCGCGCGACGCTGTACCCGTGCCCGGAGGCTCCCACCGATCGGCGCGAGATGGCCATGGGCGTGATGACGCGCATCGAAGATTTGCACACCGTGCTCGGGCAGACGCAGGACCACCGGCACCGGGTGCTGGTGGCCGCGGCAAAAAATCTGAAGAACTGGTTCGTGAAGGTGCGCAAGATCAAGGCCATCTACCACACGCTGAATCTGTTCAATTTGGACGTGACGCAGAAGTGTCTGATCGCGGAGTGCTGGGTGCCGCTGCTCGACTTCGAGACGATCCAGATCGCACTGCGTCGGGGAACCGAGCGATCCGGGTCGTCCGTGCCGCCGATCCTGAACCGCATGGAAACGTTCGAGGATCCGCCGACGTACAACCGGACGAACAAGTTCACGCACGCCTTCCAGGCGCTGATCAACGCGTACGGCGTTGCGAGCTACCGCGAGATGAACCCGGCTCCGTACACCATCATCACGTTTCCGTTTCTGTTCGCGGTGATGTTCGGTGACCTCGGGCACGGCGCGATCATGGCCCTGTTCGGCCTGTGGATGGTGCTGAAGGAGAAGCCGCTCGCTGCGAAGAAGTCCGACAACGAGATCTGGAACATCTTCTTCGGCGGCCGGTACATCATCTTCCTGATGGGCGTGTTCTCGATGTACACCGGCTTCGTCTACAACGATATCTTTTCGAAGTCGCTGAACGTGTTCGGGTCCGCCTGGAGCATCAACTACAACACCTCGACCGTGATGCACAGCAAGGCGCTGCAGCTCGACCCGAAGGGTGCGGACTACGCGCAGACACCGTACCCATTTGGGCTCGATCCCGTCTGGCAGGTGGCACCGTTGAACAAGATCATCTTCCAAAACGCGTACAAGATGAAGATTTCGATCATCTTCGGCGTACTCCACATGCTGTTCGGCGTGTTCGTCGGCCTGTTCAACCATCGCTACTTCAAGAACAAGGCGGCCATCTACTGCGAGTTTATCCCGCAGGTGATCTTCCTGGTGTTCCTGTTCTTCTACATGACGCTGTTGATGTTCATCAAGTGGGTGAAGTACTCGGCCAGCTCCGAGGATGTGGCCTTCTCAGCCGGCTGCGCTCCCTCGATTCTGATCACGTTTATCAACATGGTGCTGTTCAAGGCGCCCGATGAGCGCAATGGCGACTGCTCACCGTACATGTTCGCCGGCCAGGCGGGACTGCAGAAATTCCTGGTGGTTATTGCGCTGCTGTGCGTGCCCTGGATGCTGCTCGCCAAGCCGATCCTGATCATGCGCAGTCGCAAGGAAGCTGCCGTAAGTTCTTTCTCACTATTCTCACTGGCTGGTTGAAGCTTTGTTTCAGTACAGAGTTTGATGCTGTAGTACTCTCATTGTTGTGTTATATCTATTCAGGCGGTGCAACCTTCATCGATCTTTCTTTTTATCTGTCTCAGCACCAGCCGATTACACCGTACAGCAACGAGAACGGTGACGCCGACGGTGGTGGTCTGAACCAGCATAACTCTGCCACGGCCCCGGCCGGTCAGCAACCGCAGCAGCAGGGCGGTGCCCACGGACACGACAGCAACGAGGAGATGTCGGAGATCTTCATCCACCAGGGCATCCACACCATCGAGTACGTGCTGGGATCCGTGTCGCATACCGCTTCCTACCTTCGTCTGTGGGCTCTCTCGCTAGCTCATGCGCGTAAGTGAAATAATTCTACCCTCAGAAGGCCGAATATTCCTCCTGATCGTTTGGTTCTTATTTTTTGCCGCAGAGCTGGCCGAAGTGCTGTGGAACATGGTGCTGCAGAATGGACTCAAGCAGGACGGCTGGATCGGAGGCATTGCCCTGTGGGTCGTGTTCGCCTTCTGGGCCGTGCTCACCGTGGGCATCCTGGTGCTGATGGAGGGCCTTTCCGCCTTCTTGCACACCCTTCGTCTGCACTGGTAAGTAGATCAGAGCCCGATAAGTTCCATTTTTCCCACTGCAATGGTACACACTTTCACCACTTTCCTTGTACATTCTCCAGGGTTGAGTTCCAGAGCAAGTTCTACTCCGGTCTGGGCTACGCGTTCCAGCCTTTCTCGTTCGAAGTGATCCTGGAAACCAGCTCCAGCTCGACGGAGGACTAAGCATGCATACGCAACACAATGGGATTACGGAATGCTTGGCGGCGGTGCGGAATACATTTATTCATACTAACCCCAGTTGCACTTCTATCTATTCGCCATGGTGATGATGATGTAACTGTCATTGGACAACTTAATTACCTAAAGGAAAAATTAGGTGCGGTGTGAAAACCTTCAACACGCACAACCCACATGCACACCAACTTATTAACCAACTCGAAATATAAATTATACGTGTAATCGATGCAAAATTTTACGAATTTATCGCCAGATTTTGGTGAAGTGAAGTGACTTTTTGCCAGTTAGCATAACAGAATCGGTCTTCAACAGATGTATTGGACATGGCACAGGAGTACAAGATGTGCATGGCTACTGGCGTTCATTATTCTTCGCTATTCCCTTCGGGAAAGCGGTATGGCGCTTGTTCACTTTCACTCTCAGCTGCTATCGGACAAATGCAATGCAAACTATATAACCAACTGAAATAAATGTTACTCGTTCATTAGTGTCAGCAATAAATATTGGTTTCACTAGAAACGGAAATGTATACCGAATCCGAAATAAAAGTCAAGAATTCTCCTCAAGAAAATATATGCATAGGTCAGGATATGATACACGGCGACAGGGATAGAAACGGTATACCTGTCATCTTTCTTTTTTTTTAATTTAATTTACATCCCCTGTCCATTTAGCGACCGACATTCATTTAAAGCGGACATGTCAAGATTGACGTTGTAAACAAACAAATAAGTCACTTATCAACTTTTCTATTTTATTGGAAAATACAAGCAGTAACTTTGGCTGCAGACATGACCCACTAATGGCGATCCATCCTGTGGTGCCTTGAGATGGTATACAACACCATCCGTTGGCAACGAGAAGGATATCAATAGGCAGCAGAGTAGTGCCATGTAGAGCACTAACGTTGGCATTCCTGTGCAGTGGCTCATTGTGGTGATATCCTTGCAGCAATTTCGAGTACTGATGGGCTGCAATGAACCCCGCGATATTCTATGTGCAACCTCACAAAAATGAAAGCAAGAACTTGAACTAGGTAAGTTGCTATAGTAAGAAAAACTACCTGGTGGGGTTTGCACGTGTATCGGAACGATTGTGGTACGGCAAGAAAAGATGCTCGGTATTTATACTCATTGAATTGCACTTGGCCACTTCTGGCTTGGATTGGATTTGGTTGTTTCGCAACAGTTGCCGTAGAGAATGTTCAATTCGTTCATGGCACTGTTCTAAACGACTGATTAGTAGAGACATTGTAGAGTCAACGATTGTTAACTAAGGACCAGAGCAAATTATACCGTTAAAGAACGCGCAAAACAATTTTGCACACATGTTTTGAAACTGGTGGATTCGAAACGTCTGTAGTCAACAAATGACAACGCTTACACGGCTCACACGATTGTGCTGTAGGTTGAATTATCGTGCAATAAAACCTAAATAGTGCTGAAAACAGTGCCATGAACGAATTGAACATTCTCTACGCAATTCAATCAGTATAAATACCGAGCATCCTTTCTTGCCGTATCACAATCGTTCCGAAACACGTGCAAACCCCACCAGGTAGTTTTTCTTACTTACCAACCTACCTACTTAGCAACTTACCTACTAAATTCAAGTTCTTGCTGGCATCTTTGTGAGGTTGCACATGAAAAACCGCGCTGCTCATTGCTTGACTTTCATTGCAGCGCATCAGTACTCGAAATTGCTGCAAGGATATCACCAGAATGAGCCACTGCACAGGAATGCCAACGTTAGTGCTATACATGGCGCTACTCTGCTGCCTCTTGCTATCGTTCTTGTCGCCAACGGAGGCTGCTGCTCTACATATCGTTGCAAAACCCTTCTGCTTTGGCATTGGAAGATAATTCCACGATCCAAGCACGTGCATTGTGGTTAATTGATATCGTTTATGGCAAGGTATTTTCCAACAATAAAATAGAAATGTTGAAGAGTTGAAAAAGTGACCGAAGTTAAAACATCAATCCTAACAAGTCCTCTTGCAGTGAAGTCGAGAATTGACTTGGAACGAATCCGTTGCGATTGTTGATTTGATGAACAAGCGCGTCGCTCTATACAGTGTTTGCAAAATGTCGTTGGTAATTTATTGCTCGGTTTGGTTTAATGTTTGAACACACATGTTATTGAACGTGCATGGAAAAACAGCACTGGTTTAGCATAAACAGTATCGATTCCAACGGCAATACGCTTAAGCGCATTTCCATTAGCGATTGAATAAATTGAAAATGTTAGCTGTACATTCAAGCTTGATGAAGTGTGCTGAAATTTAATATATTAAAGTAGAAATTGTCATCTGGCACGTGCATTACCACAGCGGTCGTTTTTTATCACATTAAACTTAGATCGTACTGTTGGTTTTGTGTGTTTATCGCATATTTTATTATAATTGTTTAGTACTCAGTGTTGCATCATGTGTTGCCGGGAGCGCCTCGGGATATTTATTTACAGAAACTGTCCAATACACTTACGGATACCATCAGTAATACGTATGTATAATTATATTTGCGAAGGGAAACATATCTCTTAGTGTTGAAACTGTTTGTAAATTGTTTGATATTTACCAATATTTGTGGAAACTGCTTTAGGGCGTTGCTGGGCAATCAAGCAAACAGAAAGTTTTAGTATATCCTCGACGCAATGTTTAGCGGCCTGATTAGGATTTATTTTCTACGTATGCAGAAAATTGTTTATTATGTTGCTTGGTTAAACTATATGTTGAACTTGTAGAATTTTTTGTTTGTTTGTTTTCTTACGTAAAGTTTGAATTTTATTTTATTTTATTTTCCATAGAATAACGTTGTAGTCATATTTTTATTTATTTTTACGGTTATTTCACTTTCATCAGTCCTTGTAACTTCGTTAACATCTTAATCTGTACAATTACAACATCTTGCACTTGTGTTATTCCTTCGGCCACCAAATAGCTGCATATTGTTAAGGGCTGAGGTGTGGTTAGTGTTTTATGTACGATGGGATTATTGTGTCAAGCTGGATAGCTCAGCTCCCTTTCCTTGCTTCGCCGCGAAACTTCTATTACCTGATGAAAGATGTATTCCCTTGCAATCAGTGCAAGGAGAGACCGTTGGTTTATTCGATAGACCTTGATGATAGAGAGATAGTTTTTATTAAACTGTTGGTATTTTTTTTTTTTAACAAGAAGAACATGGTAGTGAAAATGTGTGCGTGTTGCTCTTGTTCTGCCGGGATTTATTATTCATGGCTTCATTCTTCGCTTTATTCATTTTCGACTTAGGATGACGGTTTACATTCCATATGGTGGACTCTTGACGTGTTGAAAATGATGTAAAACAATTGAAATAATGATTATTATTACATCGTTTATTATTTTTTAAATACTTGTAGTTTTTCCCACTTCGCTATGCTGACCTACCACTGCTCTGTCGGCACTACAATAAGCTACAATGTCCCTTGGGTGGCGTTTCTTTGGTTTTCCTTCTGTTCCACGTGTCTGCTGCATGCAAGAGGGCATCATGTGCGCTGCATTGGTTTGCTCTTCCTTGTGTATATTATATATGTTACATCATGCGTTGCATTCATGCAGGAAAGTAGTCCCTTCATGGCGGACAGTCCAGCAGGATGTTTGGACCTTGGCGTGGCAAATGGGAGCGGTGGGGTGGGGGCATTCATTTCCAATCACACACTCGCACAAGCTTCTGGTTTGGGGGGGTTGTCTCCTGTTACTGTCGGTTCGCTGCGCCTACCTGCGGTGCGCCGGCTCGGAATGTAACCGAACCGTACCGGTTCGTATCGGTTCGGGCACCGATTAGCGTTTGCCCAGGCCGAAGTTGTACCGGTTCGGGAGCCGCTTGTTGAAGTCCTCCGCGTCGAAGTAGCGCTTGCCGAGACCGAAGTCGTACGTGCGCCTTTTTCCGAGCCCGAAGTGATACCGGTACCCGCCTGTCGGTCGGATTTTAACAGATGCCGTAGATAAAGAGAAGAAAAGGGTTAAAAAGAGACAGTGGATAAAAAAGAGGATTCAAATAGTTCCAGGATTCATCGAAATGAAGAAGGAAACCAAAAACCCACTTACCGCCAGCACCATTGCCGGCCCGTTTGGCGCCATCCTTGTCCTTCTCCGCGTCGTAGTCGAACTGTCCGTCCTTCGTGATCAGGTTGGCGTAGTCGTTGTCGTTCCAGCCGAGCTGATTGCCCGCCAGCCCGTCGTACTCGTAGTCCGACCCGCCGATGGGACTGTACCGGTGAGGTGTGAACAGAGTATGAGCATTGTAGCATGTCCAATGCCAGGTCCGGGGGGTCGGGTTGTTTTTCCCGATCGCGAACCACCTACCTGCCGCGTTTTCCCAGCCCAAAGTTGTAGTGAGGCAACCGCTTGGCGCCGGGCACGTCCTCGATGATGTAGCGCCGCTTGCCGAGCCCGAAGTTGTACTTCGGCGACCGGACGGCCAGCAGGTGCTGGAACTGGGACGTCGAGATCTCGCCCTGCCCGGACACGCGATCGCGCGACGACGGGCCGCCGTCCCCGTCGAAGTCGCCGCCGGTGCCGCTGCCGGACGCACTTCCACCCCCGGCCGGGAGCGACCACGTCACCGACAGGCAGAGGGACAGCGTCATGTACGCGACCAGCACCGGCGTCCACGTGTAGCTGCGCATCTTGGCGGAGGGTTTCGGGAGCTGCACCAATACGCTGTAGAAGAGACAAGTCCACCTTTGATGAAAATAGTGTCAACAAGTTGCCTTCGAAAGCGTTATATCAGAGTTTATCGGGTGAAACTCAAACGATAAGCTAGAACAGGTGGTTGGCTGTTGTTATCGCACTCGTGTGTTGTTTACAAACATACAAACCAGCCAGCATTGTGGCGCATTTAATTTGCGAATCATACGATTCGGGGCACCTGCGTTATGCAAAACGTGGCAGTTACAGTCACGTGACAGCATAGAGTTTGTTTTGCGCTTGTGGTAGCCTTTGATATTTGAAATACTACAAACATGTTTTCTGGCTTCTCTATTTGGTTTTCAATCTCGTTGTTTCGTCTGCATTTCGTCGGTCGGTATTTACATCGATCCCTGCTTCACAATTGACTCATCTCTCAAACAGTATGCACACGAAGGCGCGATGCTTCGTCGGCTGATTCCAAATGAGTTCCAGCTCCCATTTTGCACCCCCTCGGAGTGTTCATTGTGATGGATGCTGTGTGCCGCCGACGCCTATATATGCGTTCACTGAATGAACCGAATGCCCCACTTCTACCAGCCCCTTGTGCCTTAAAATGCAACATTTTATCGCTTCTACAGTTAGTGTAGGTATAGTATTGTGGCAACATTTGAACAACCAACCCTAAAGTAAACATTTCACTCGCTGAAGAATGTGTGGCTGGTGTCTCTTGGGTCCTGGGAAACTTAAGCGAAGTATAGTACACTCAACAAGCGTCTTAGTTTTAGCGTCTTTTTACATCCGAATTAAAGTAGCGACGGATTGTCATTACACAATGTATAACGTGCGTCAAATGTGGCACGATTCTTTGAATTCGCCTCAGGTGCTACAGATCACAGTGACAGTTACTGTGGGGGTGTTGAAAAATATTTTACAAAAATATCAGGAAAAACTGAATGCTTGGGAATCAGTCATTTTGGTAAACACGTTCCGGATTTATAGGTGCTGTTTAAATTGAACCTTATCATGAAAGATCCTCGGCCTATAAGAGTATATTATAGGTTTATAGTAGACACTGCACCTAAAAGATCCGTCGAAGCTGAAGGAGTAGGAAGTGGATGAGTGTTGTTTCTACCGCATCCAGTCACTACTTGGAAATCATGATTGCATTTGCCACTCAATGGTCCAAAACTAGCCGCCCCCCAATAATTGTCATTCATCGTAACACGTATTCCCCCGCCCACCCATAAATCCCATATTAAATACTGAATACGTTTGATCATTTATTGCACAGATACAGCGGAATCACGGATTGTCCCCTTATCACTTTCCTCCTATCTCTAGGCAAAGGCCCGCTTTATCGGCCATAAATTTCCACGATGAAGTTGTAGCCATTGCCGCGCTGCGATTTCACGTGTATCGTCGTGTAGTTGAAGCCGACGCCGCCGGCGGCCAGGCTGGCGTAGCCGCCCTTCCCGTTGATGTACTGATCCAGCACCGTGATGGCCGAGATGTTGCGTCCCTGCTGGCCCTGTAGAAGAATAGAGTGTGAGCGACACAGTTCCCCGTGGCACTGAATCCCGGTGGGGATCTGTGTCCCCTAGCTCACCTTCAGTGGATACACAAGGTCCGCCGACTTGACCTGCAGGATCGTGCCGGACCGGACGACAATGGTGCGGTTCAGCAGCACCTCCCGCGGATCCCGCACACCCCACTGATAGTTGTTGCTCTGGCTCGCGACCAAACACGCGAACAGCAGCAGGGCGGCGGACACGGCGAATCCTTTAACCATTTTGATAGGCGACCTTAGGAATTTGGTTTGTCCGTTGACACTAGCTTCTGCGACGGTAGCTTCAGTACACTGTTGGCTCCATCTGGGAGCAATTAGCGTATTTATAATGGACAATCTCAGCTCGCATCCTCGGCAGCAATCAGCGCTATCTTATCAGGTGGCCGCGCTCGAGCACCGGGCCACAATTCAATAACATTCGCTTTTTGCCTCCACCCCCCACCCCACACTCAACGCCCAACTTATCTTCGCCCACCTCTTAGTCATGTTGATGCCCCGGTCGAAGAAAGCGGCAGCAGAGAAGTGTCCCGGCGGAAGAGCTCCTGTTGTCACTGATACGGTTTGCGAATGTCTTTACTACCTCAGGCCAGGCCGAACGAGGAAGGGCCTGCTGCCACTAACGGGGTAGGAAGACCGAGGCAGAGAAAAGCTGCCCACCCACTGCCGTGTGTGTTCCTGTATTCAATCTAGTTTCGGTGGCCAACGGGAACTTACATTATCTACTTCCGCCCATCAAGGTCCCCGGGAGTGTGACTCAGTTATGCGGTGAAGATGCCGCCGTGTTTTATGGGGCGCGCTTGTTTTCTTTCTGTGTGTGCAATGCCCTACGATAAGCAGACCGAGACAGATGTCAACGAATGGTAATGAACTCAGGGCGGTGCAATCTGGACGACTGTCAATCAGCTTGCGAAACCGGGTTTTGAATAAAATTTCGAAACCATTCCCATCCCACTGCCACCTGCAGGTGAAGGGCCCAAGCGACAGAATGATTCGTCTGGGTGGAGGTGGGATACCATTTTTCTATTGAATTAATATACGTGAATGCAAGTGTACGTCAAGATAAATACAAGAAAAGAGTTCATTTCTTAAAAGGATGCATCATTGAAGTAAAATTAAATACCATTCAAAGCCTTAATGTTCCTAACTTATTTTGTATTCCGATATTGAGGCTTTTCCTGAAGAAAGTCGATATAAGTTACAATGGGAAGTGATCTTTTTTAGCAACAATTTCATTCAGAATTGTCAACGAATTGGTATCATAGCTGTACGGATTTAATTTGCTCGGCCAAACACTTGTCAAAGAGATTCAGTCCAGTGTACACACATTCACAATAATGGTAGTTCCGTCCATCAATCTAGTTATATTGTTACGAACATTGAAGGTCTTCTCACGCTGAAGAATGCCATTCCACCAGCAACCGTATGCGAGAGGAAAAGCGTTTCGAAGACTGTGAGAATGGAAGCGTTACACGAACAGAAAAGTTTGACGCTCACAAGTTCCTCATCGTCCCAACACACTACCGCGGCGGTGTTGTTTATCGGAATTGGTTGACTTGTTGAAAAGCAGCAGGTAGCAC
>JAOEFI010000003.1:34651052-34686875 GCA_034621735.1 Anopheles plumbeus
GCCACGTGGCTGGAGGGATTTCCATTTTACAACGTGAAACCTTTTCAACGCTGGCTTCCGAGAAGGACTTTTCCGATTGGGCGCATAATTTGCCCCCGAACCATGACTCGGAATCGGAATGCCAATGATAGGTTTTAGTGAACAACGTGGTGGAAAATCATATAGAAATGAATGGTGTTCACATAATTCCTGGGAAGAGTATTGCGTAAGCACTTTTTTTGTAGTATTGTTTAGGAAATAAGAAGCATAAATTAATTAGAAACTTTAGTACTTCATTGCCAATCATATCCTCATGCTAAGGTTAATTATTACAAGGAAATGTAGCTAATTGAAAGAACGTGATTACAACGAACGAATATTCAATCGAAACAATGAATTTCATCAAACATCAGCAGTCTAAGACTTCCATTTAACTATGGTATTTTCCGATTCCTGCCCATGAATCGCTTGCAAATGTTCGTCATTTTTTGCACCGTCATATGTTCAGGATGGTTGCAACATTGTCGTGAGCTAAAATTCGACACTTCTGTAGCATAGTCGTCGTGTAATACACACATCTTCCTTATATTCACCTTAGGGATACTTTTGGGTCCGCTACAGTATTGTTTGTTGGGACGTTGCCGCACTACGAATCGATCCGATGCACATTAGCGAACATTCTGTTTTGCAGGCGCATTTGGTTTTGTCCCATTCCATAAGGATGTGTCATGTTTTCCCCTAATGAAACACCCCGAAGAACCCGGCTTAACCGAAGCAGGCCAAAAGCGGCAAAGCCCACACCGGCGCTGTCCTTATTATCATCCCAAGCACATAAACCGAAAAGGAAACGCTTTTTTAGCGTTACTTCCAGGCGGGAAGTGAAGACAGAGAGAAAGAGAGAGAGAGAGAGATGGTGCAAAAAAAAAACAATTAGGGAAAACTAATTGTGCGACTAATTGACTCGCTGTTTGTTTCTTCCCCACTCTTTATCCCCATCCAGTGTTCGGCTAGTTCATTGTTTTTTACAAACCGGTATGCTTTTTCCCACACCATGACGCAGGGAGCGGAAAACCGACGGTACACGACCAGTGTACGTAAGTCAGGCTTTAGCGACGGGTAATAAATGGGCAGAATGGGAATGATAAGTTGCCGCGCTGAGTGGAAACTGTTGCCCGGAAACTAGCAAACTGTTCGATAAACGGTTAGGCCCCGCGGTTGTTGCACCAGGGAAAATTAATTGCACTACATCGTAGCTACTCTATTAGTTGTTGTCCGATGGGAGCTGGCGGTTTTAAGTAAAGGCCAGTTCAGTTTAAAATATAAACTGGAAGTTTAACACACTTTTCGACTTTGATACGTTTACCAAAGGGTCCATTAACTGAGAGCAACTGTTTGGCGACAGAAGTGTGCTTCTTTTAAGTTTATGAATCCTTTTCCAGTCATCAAAGTAATAAGTTAACCTATGAAATTTCATATTGACAGTCAGCAAACAATAGTAACTCCATATTGTAGTATGCAAATAACTAATCTTCCGAAGCATAACTTTGATCTGATTGTTCCCCGTCAGCCCTTCGTTTGTGTATGATCGAAGTTATTGGATCGAGCCTGTCGGATTCCACACAGCACTAATGCTGTCCGAGTTGTACCGATTCCGTTCGAGAAATTACTGGCGAACGTACGTACCCGTACGACCGAATGGCGGCATGATGAAGCCTTCTAAATAATTGTGGCCTAATTGCCACCATTGTTCCGGACGGGCGGAACCGAAATCGAAACCTTTCGCGGCAGGTGCCCGGTGCCCCGTCGGCACGTCGTTTCAAACTGCTGCAGGCTGTAGGCTGTGCTGCAGGGGACTGCGGAGAAGCGCCGACCGTGGATGTAATCATTCCACGCACTCATAGTCACGTCAAGCGTCAACAAGCGCCCGGACACAATGGTGTCACCGGGCAGGACCGCGTCGGGACAACAGTGGGAACGAAAAGCGCGCGCGTGCGATCGGAACATGTTTTGTTTGCGAGGAGTCGGTTGTTGCGCGAAATGAAAACGGTACGACGGCGAACTGGGCGGCTAGATGGGCGGGAAAAGGGGGAGTGAGGGAGAGGGAGAGAAAAAAAAACTAGGGCGTGATCGGAAAAGCCAAATACGCCGCAACCGTCAAATCGGCAACAACAATGGCCATTATCTGGCATTATTTATCATTCGGCAAATAATCCTGGCGTATCTTCAGCTCCAACCAGCGAAAGGAGTGTAGGCCTCGGGGGGCGGAGGGTCGGCAAACCTTCGTGCACGCGCGGGAAGGGAATGGAGGTGGGGCTCAATAACTTATTTTATTGTCCACATTCAACGGCCGGCGACGGCTGCGTGACTTCGGGCAGATTGGGGCTCGACTCGACGATGGAGGCGCCTGGTGGCTCTGGTGTTTGTTGCGAAACTCAAGAAACCATTGCATGGCGGCCAACACTCTGTCCCCCCCTGTAGCGCCGTTGTAGTTGAGCTGAACTACATCTGCGTATGGGGCTGTGGTTTTTCCGTTAGCGAAATATGGGTCCCCAGTTAATCTCATTTCCGATCCCCGGGAGCCTGCCGAACGGGGGATCGGAATTTTTCGTGGGAAAGTCCGGATTGAAACATCAAACCGGGTACGCCGTACTCGATGCTTGGCCATAATCTGCTGGTGCTGGTAGTTAAATGTGCGATCATTGTTTTTGCACCACGATAACGCAATCAACATTATGCAGCGATAGGCTCGGCTCGTTCAGTTTAGCTTAGCGTCCGCTCGAGTCCTACCTAATCCTTCGATTTTCACATGGGGTAATTTTATACGAAAATTCGGATCCGTTGCGAATGGAAGGACAATTTTATTATAAAACAATTTTTCCACGTTCTCCAAAGGACCGGGGGTTGTTTGGATGAGTAATTTAGTAAATAGAATTGTTCGGTAATGTTGTTCGGTAGCAAAGTCGATGCTGTTCAAATATTGTTCTCATTTCGTCCATCTTTCAGTGCGCCATCATTGACCGATTATTCAATTGATTCCCGTCACGGTTTTTTCCCGTCTCGAATTCAAACAATGAAAATCCGAATATCCCCATAGCATAGCAGAGGCTCCATTCGGGACTCTCGCACGAGAAAGGGAACAGGAGGGGATGGGCACGTAATGCAATAACTAGCGCCCATTATCGTGCGAGCGGCGATTAAGTAGCGCTTCGCTTCTTCCAGAAAAGACGCTTCGCGACAAAATTAACTCGCGCACTTCGGGAGCGTCGCTTTCGGGAAGCGCAGTGATTCCACTATGGTGTGCCGATTATCTTCGGCACAATCAAAGCACGGGGCGGCGCGGTAATAACGCAGCAAAGGGCAAACGGCAAAGGGCAAAGAAATGTTAATAAAATGGCAATCAGGGCACACGAAAATCAATTTCCTGTGGATGAACAATATTGTCCCTGGTGGTATTATTTAGCGGCCCGGTTGGGGCCATCTTGCGTTGTTGAACCCATAAGGTGGTCGTTAAAAGTGCGATCCCCTTCCTCGACCTTTTCAATCCCCACTTCCGGTACAGGCGGAGAGGAATATGTGTGCGGGTCAGCTAAGCACATTCGCAAACGCCCGGGGAACTAATTTTGTTCGTTCAAAGAAAACTTCCTCAACCAAGCGGGAGACGGTCGCTGGTCATCGATGGCAGCAGCCTCCACAAGGCAAGGCTTCGGAAGGACCTTTCCCACACATTTTAAAACTAACTGCACTCGTGGCTGGGCGTAGGGCTTCGGGCGCCAATTGTTCACACGTTGCCACGTTCACCGTTTGACGGTGCAGATAAAATGAAACGCCTTGAGCTAACGAAAGATAACGATAACTGGGAATGCAAGCACACGAGCGGGTGGGAGGGGGGTTTGAAAGATGTCCTCCAATCATCGTAACGCAGCCACGATGTAACAGCGGTAGCCAATCGGGTTGTTTAATTGCCACATCCGGTCGCCAGATCATCCGCACCGTGGATCATTTCCTCGCCATAATGAGTTCTTGCAAGTCCTTCAATTTTCTTCGCCCACTTTCCACTCGGTAGAAGTAGAAGAAGGTTGGAATGGAATGGACGAATTTTACAGCTCCTTTTTCCTTCTATTTCCGAAGTTTTTGTAAAAGTGTCCCTACCGAGAGTCGCGACACTAGGTTCCCGGGGAGTAATTGAGTGAGGGGACTTCATTTAACACGTGTCCTTGAGTGCTTCTGGTGTATAGGGAAAGGATCGTGCACACCAGCTCTCGAGCACACATGGGTCACGAGGAATGTGTCAATATTTGTCCACAGCGTGTTAATTAAACCTCTACTGTGGCGACGGTTTTCGTCTTTTCTAAGGAACCGCCCGTCTTTTCATCTTGTGGCTCATGTTTGTATATATTTTTGTAAGAAACCCTGTTCGTTTTCTGGCCTGCCGCGTCTCTCGTTTCCTTTGGTTAGTTCTAGAAAATCCACCACGGTTACCCATTATCATAACGATTATGATGATCTGCCTGGTACTTAGAGGACGGCCGCACCGAAATGTAAACCTTGCCTTGCCACGCCAGCCGTCCCCTTGGTTTGGTTTCGACTATTAAAACATTCCCTGGGGGGGTGGAGCGTACCGAGAACACGGCACTCCGGCGCAACCATATTCAACCTCAGGCCTGCGGGGGTGAAGGGGGGGGGGGGGGGTAACGGGGGAGGCCACCCAACGACACCCATAATTTGGAGCGGCCCACGGCTTCAAAAATGCTGATATTAACTTTTCCCGTCGCTGTAGAAGCGATGAGGGAACACGAGTTCCGGATGGACGTGCGAGAGTAGCATACGGTTGTCTGTCCGGTACGAGGTACGAGGTTTTCCACTTGCGGAAGTTTATTCGTGCGCGTCTGTGCGTGTGCGTGTGTGTATGTGTGCTTTTTTTGTGCAGCTAATATTGCCCCCCCCTGCCCACATCGTCGAGTCTTTCGTCGGTCCCGTCCCTTGCGGCCCCTTTTGCCACGCACGCTGGCGTGCGCATTTGTCTACGATGGGTTTTTTATTAGCATGCGACCACCATCACCCACACCACCACCACCCCCCACCACCCACAGCTCCTTTAGCGCCGGCATCGTAACGACACTTTTGGGAAAAGCAGCCCAATTGCAATTTCCAAGCATCTCTTGCGGATGGGAAATGTTTTTTCTACATCTCTGAGTGCGAGGGCCGCGAGCGAGCGTTTTCCATTTTCCGGTTTTTTTTTCTCCTCAATCCACTTCACGGAATGTAGAAAAATGTTTTTGTTTTTCCCCTCTTTTAATAATGATGACATTCCAGCAAGTGGTGGGTGGTGGGGCGAAATGCTTCATATTTGATTCCGCCACATCGCTGCCAAACGTAAAAATCACGTCTGTCAGTTACGATCCTGTGGGACTTTTGGAGGCTTTCTGATTCTGTGCTCCGTCACTTCCTTTTGGCTCCATCACATCACGAGTGGCAACTTCCGCACCAAGGGTGGGGAAAACATGTGGAGAGGGGTTTTTTTTTTCGACACATGTGTCGGTATGTCGCGATTTTCCGTTACGGGTGCATTATTTACGTAATTCCCACGACAGCTGCGTTCGTGGGGCAGCATAATGGGAAAGGAAGAAACAATACGGTAACGGAATGTAATTGTGGTCCAGTTTACCAACAGCGACGCGCCCATTCGTCGGCTGCTGGGATGAATGTTAATGTTTTATCGTTGCCTTCATTGTCCCCCTTCGCGTTCGACGTGAGGTCGACGACATTTATGGGGGCGTGATTTAAAATTCGCATCGAATCTGATTATACTGCGACACCGGGATTAAGTGTGGATTCGAATAAAAAAAAAAAAAAAAAAAGATCGTCATCAAACGAGACGAGTCGAGCTAAGCCCAGCTGCTTTTCCTTCCAATGGCTAATTTCAGAATGGCAAGCCAATGTTCTTCTGCGGGAAAGTGTGGCTGTAATCAGAAATTGTGTCGAAAGATGAACCCACTCGACCGTGACGAATTACATTAAATTACGAGGAATGCTTGCTTTGAAATGAAACCTAATATTCGACATTCGACACTGCAGAACACGCCACGCGTTGTCAAATTAATCTGCAACGGTAGCGTACGAAATTAACTGAGAATAGCGTACGGCCGAAGGATCTCAAACAATTCACGAACCCGTCGGCATAGTTGGAGACAAAATGGCTGCCGGACAATTAATTAGTGACCGAATTGTAAAGAGGAAAGTTAATTAATAAAACTGCTTTAACGAGAAACTGTGCGTGGATATATTGATTTATAAATTAAGGTCCTTCTAGGACCTTTTTATCATGATTCTAGTGTACGGCATAAAAGGCGATATTGGTGTTTTATATCCATTGCAAGAGATTCGACATACACCTTGTTGCTGCCGAATAAATACCCAAAGATTTATGTAAGTTGCATCACACTTTTTTGTTGATTCAAAAATTCATAAAACGCTGTTAAGTTGATAATTATATCTTGTCCAATTATACGGTTTTATGCGATGGCATTTCTGCGGAGAAACATCGATTGATGTTCTCGTAGAACATTGTCCATTAGGTAAAAAAAAAAACAAGATTGTCAACGACACATGATTACTTTCCGTAATAAAACAGATTGCGATTTAATTTGTTCGCAGCAGCATTTAATCTCAAAGCACATCCCAATTAAGTTAGTTGCATGCATACTGCAAACACCAGTTTGGGTGCAAACTATTTGCAGCGAAAGAAAAAGTCAAACACAAGTGGTTAATGTGCGAAACAAAATGCAACTCTGGTTTTTTTTTGTGTGCATTCAGCTTTCGCAAATGGGATTTTCAGCAGCAAAAAAAAAAGCGGGGACATTCTACAGCATCACCGACAAAGCTTCGGTTCCCGACGGCGAGTGGGTGTGTTGGGCGTTTTGCATAAAAACCATCGCACGATGATGACGACGACGACCGCGGTGAGTGACAAACGACTCGCGGCGTGCACACAAAGGATGTGCACACACTTCAAACGGTTCGCACCGGGGACGTAATGCAATTGTCACGCCACCTTCGCCATCGATCGCCGCGGCCACCACGACGAACGGAGCATTCGTCCACGGGAGGGACGCGACGGGAGTGGGGGGGGGGGGGGGAAGAAGCAACAAGGAAAACCACCCTCCGCAACAGAGAGACGCCCCTGAAACGCAAAAATCGTTCCCCCTTAAAAACCGGAAGCGAACGTGATTATCCTCGCGTGTCCCGTTTCGTCCCGCTTTTTTTCCGATCCCTCACCCTTGTCGGCCGCTGCACCCAGCAGTGACTCACCCCGCCCGACGGTTACCATAAGCGATAGCGTCGAAGCAAACGACCGAACGACGGCCAACACCCGGACCTGCGTCGGTCAAATTATGCAAGTAATCAGCGGTAATGAATTTCGGGCGCAGGATGGATTCCGGGCACCCCGGCACCGAGCGTCACTTCAAACGTCTTCCGTTCCAACGTGTGTCGTTTTCACTTCTGGGAACTCTCGGGACGATTCGTCGACGTCTTCGAAGGTAGGGAAAGCAACATGCCGCTTCTGCGAAAGGATCACGAAAGGAGTCGAGTGTTTGGCACACGTTTCGGGGGCAGCAACACTGGGCACAACCGGACGGACCACAAAGTGGACGATGATGACTATCGGGTTCAATTAGGTGTGGAACGTAACGGGCAATCAAACGCTCGTCAAATGTGCTAAACGTCCGACCCAGTGCCGGCTGTCGGGAGGCGAACTCCACACGACCTATGATTTATGCGAACCCGTCCCGTGGCGAGCGTTGGAAAATGGAACGACGCTTTCGAGACGGGCCGGCTCTCGAGAGCCCCCCGTCGGAGGTCCCGTAAGACGCGTCTTCATTTAGCGCTCGAGTGTTGTGCCTAACGACGCGTGAAAAGCAGGCCAAAGGCATAAATCGAAGCTGCACAAAATGGAGCCTAAGCTGGTGCCGAGTGCTGACAGCGTTGCGACGGATTACGCGAGACGGTGCAAACTGCAACCGATATCCACGTCGTAAATGATTTTCCCTTATCTTGAAGTGTCTACTGAGCTTTTCGTTATCGTTAAAAGTACTCGAAGAACGGACGGACGAAGCGTCCTGCTTAGGGTTTGTCTGTTTTTTTTCCCCCACAGACACCTTCGTAACAGTGTTCTGTTGCAAACTGTTGCAGATTAACGGGAAATTATCGAACGCGAGTACAATGAATGGCGCTTTCTTCTGCCTTGGCGTGCACCGGACGATGGAATAAATACATGCTTTTAATAGCTTTGTTTCCATGCGGCTCGAATCTAGTCGATAGTCGTTAAAAATAGCTGTTGTCACTTTTGAAGAATCTCTTAGGAAAAGCATTTCACGACAACGGATTTGTTGCGAAATAGAATTAGTAGCAACAGCAGGAAGAAACTTTTAATTGTTGATGAAATTTCTTACAATCTTCTTCTACTTCATTGGCACTTCAGCTTCTCACCAGTCAGGATCTAACTGTTCTACATAAACGAAGGGTGAATCCGAATACAATCGACTGTCGCCTTGGAAACAAGTGCGGCAGACATGGTTCCGTTGAAGTTCGAAGTTTTCAAACTTTTTATGCTCAATATAAAACTGGGTAATTCAGTATATTTCAACACAAGAAAGGTCTACGGCAACTATCTACGAGAAAAACGGGTTTTCGGCTAAACTAATGTGGCATGAAGTATAAAACACATGGCCTGAACTTAGATGCTTTTATGTAAACATGAAACTTCCTAGATTTAAAATTGACATGTGGAACTCGAAGAAGTACATTGAAAAATGAAACAATAAAATAAGATAATGATATATTCACAATAATCTCACTAGCGTTACTAGTAATATCTTAAATTCTTAACAAAACCAATTTATTAGGCAGTGAGGTGAAGTGTAGCTCATAAACATGTCGGAACAGTGGAAAATAAAAGTACGTTTATAGTTCACTTAATTGATGTTTCAAAAACTTTCTTTTCCAGAGGCTTTCCATCTTGGGGAAAAAGGAACCGAACTTGAACCGATGCAGTTTGAAATTAGTATTCGTCGTTTGCATAACTGAATCAATGCCATGGGTCGTGCGCCATTGCACAAAACGCGAGCCTGTTGCAGCAGTCGCGGCAGTGAAGTAAAACCCATTCACCCGCTTCCGGGCTGACCTTTGCTTTCGTTCGACCTCCTCAACGTGCCAGCGGTGGAGGTGATGGATCGCATAAAAAATGGGCAACCGATCAACAGGTTGCAACAGGAGCCGCTGCCGATGCACAATGCACAAAGTTTTCCCAGCAACTGTTGCAACTGTCAGCAAGGTCAGCCCCGAGTTCGTACGCAACTAGCTGCCCGCCCGCCCGCCCGTCCGCCTCCCGCGTTCCCTCCTTGCTGGATGCGAACGAAAGGCAACGGCGACAGTTGACAGGTTTAATTGAATTTTCCCGGTTTCCACCCGCCCCAGGCCGGCTTTCCCACTTGAGTCCGGAACGCAAAAGTGATAATCCTTCCGATGGTGCCGCACCACAAATGACGGCGTTTGCCGTTGCCACTACAAATCGTGCGCCCCCGGTCGATCGTGAGCCACCGATGAAGGCTTGTGGAAACGCTTCCTTTGGGTAAGCAGCCCTTTTCAACAACAACGAAAAAAAAAAAAAAGGGAAAACGAGGATAGCTGTCGTTCGCTTGTTGCCATCTGCACTCGAGTGAATGGCGGTCCATGGGAACCATGTTTATTGCATTCTCTTGCAGCGCGAAGGACCCGGACCCGGTGGCAGAAGTAATAGCAAAAACATCATCCAATGGAAATCGATCAGTTGGTGGCCGTGTGCCGAAGCCGCGACTGGCGCAACGATTGTGTCAATTTGTAAACATTTTTCACATTCCACAGACACAAACACGCGGAAGAAAGGATAGAAAGTGGGCAAATCTGGGCGAACGACGAGGAGGGAGAGAGTGACACCCTGTGAGGGAGAAGAATACGCGATACTATCGCCCCCTTTTCCCGGACCCTGACACACTCGATGCATCTGCATCTGCTTTTGGATGTGATCCTGCACCTCCTCACCACATGACGATTTGGGTTGAGTGGAAGCAAAACGGGATCCATTTTTATCCACCCCACACACACACAGAACATCGTGGGAAATGTGTGCCACGATGCCGCTTCGCGAAAGCTCCGCTCACTCGTGCATATCGCGGACACATTTTTCGAGCTCGTCGAGCTGCTCGGTGGCGTGTATTTTATTCCACTTTCTGTCCGCTGTTACCCCGTCCATATCGGGCACCCCGGGTTTTCTTCCAGCGATAAACACTTGAGTTTTCTAGCCATTCGAGAAAAACATGGGATGACACGAATCGAAATCTTCAAATAGTCGATGTCATTGGGAGCGTTCCGACAGAGAACTGATGTTGGTTCCCCATTTAAAAAATGTAAAGAACTCGGCTTTGGGTAGTCCAATGATCCTTTGTCGAGGGATGTTTTCTCTTTTTTATTCGCACACCTCAATAAAGGCCCAATTCTCGAAAATTCTTCCTTTGAATGGCCCTTTTCAAAGAACTCACAGTAGATCGTTACTGTCCTTTTTGGTTCGATTATTTCATAGTTCCTCTTAATCTTTTCGTTCACTACAATATTTGAACTGATAATTAATAATTAAAAACTGAACTTTTGCAATGGAAAATCGTTCGAAAAGTTTCTGCTACTTAACCAATTTTAATTGCTACGAGTGGATTGGAATATCCATTTCCTGAACAGAAGCTCCTGAAACTGATGCTAGCACCGCATTGATGTTTAACTGTAAGGTTCTCAGCATTCGATGATACAGAAGAAAATGTTTGACTAGCTCACACAATATAATATTATTTTACAATATTAAAATGGTAGGTGATATAATAAAAAAATACCTAACGTGATGGAACATTTTTCCCCCCAACAGTCGAATTCAATTCCAAGGCGCAGAAGTAATATTCCAATCTCACCAAACTGCCATTGTATTCGTTACGCTTTTTACGATTTGATTCTCTTGGAATCTCAGTGCCACTAACTGGTGATTTTGTAGGAAGAATCACAACATAATCTAACGTGTAGACAACATGCCAACCACTGTCCGAGGTTTTGTTTCCTAACGGGAGTACCAGAGGTAGCGGCTTTCGCTAAACTGGAACCAACATCCCGAAAGGACACCTAAACAGATTAGGGCATTTGATTGCCTTTCGATGTTTTCCGCCATCCGAAAAAGGGCAAGATAAACAGAAGGAGCTCAAGAGCACGGTCCCTTCTAGCGCTTCGGAAGGCTTCCGTGAAGGTTGCTGGACTGCGATTTTAAATTCAACACCCTGCGTGGCCCTCGGGGCCGGTTTGCGGTGGACACCGTGAACCTGTGCAGAAAGTTCCACGATCCAGCAGGATTCCTCGCGTCCAGAAAGGTAGAAAGGCACTGTTAGTTTCCTTCAAGAGACGCTCCACACAAGATGCAGTTCGGGACGGGATCTGATAATAAGTACTGGTTCAGTGGCCACATTGGAAGTGGCCCACTTGTCACTCGTGACCGCTGATGGCTCTCCAAACATTCTACAACTACTGCTGACAGTGTCTTGCACTCGTCCGCCTTCCAGATCTTTTAAGAGGGATACCGCGTGTGAGCGTGATGTTCGTGACAGGATTCCCGTTTTGCGTGCTGTGGCGAAATCTCTAGACGAGCATCAACTTTGTCCATCCTTGTGTCGAAGCTTTTTAAAAGATAGCTGGCAGGTCGTATGTTGTTGTTTCAAATTTCGTTTCTTAACATGCGCTTTGCTCACATCCTGCGATGCTATCTTTAATCCTTCTCCTAAATATCCCAGCGTCATCGCCGTAATGTCACCATCCAATACAACCATCCGAGTGGTGTCCGAGCGAACCCATGGCAAACCAATCGGTTCCGACTAACTGGTAACAATGGGCGGCTCTTCGGAAAAAGAGAACCACAAGTGGCTACGTGAGAAAATTGCGTTCCACCATCGGTCGTTCCGGTGCTTCGCTTTCGTGTGTTGCCACTTGCTTGCTTCAATTTCCTGCAGGATTTGCGACTCAGCCTCCGGCAGATCCTTTTTTCGACGGACGACAGGCAAGATGGATTTCTGTTCGTTTGGGCCCCATTGTAACACACACACACGGTGCGAAGGTGCGGGAATGTCCCGAGCGAGGCAGGGGGCGACGGGAAATAAAACATGTCCAAAACGTGACAATTAGGTTATCAATTCTTCCCGAAAACATGGAGCACCTTTTTATCTGCGCTCCTCCTCCTCGAACGCCTTAACACGTGGCGACGATGGAGACGCATGGTGCCAGGTGAGATGAAGGGTTCTTCTACTCCCTGAGCAAGAAAGAGAGAGGGAGACACCCGTAAGTTATGAATCCAGTACACCGGCAGCTGCCGGAGGGTGATATCTTCGATCAACTGTGTCCCTGTCTAGAGGTGTAGTTCGATCCACGTCCATCATCAGGACGCACGCACGCAGAAGGCGACGGGACGTTGTAATCCAGGGGTGCGACATGGCGTGATATCTTTCGTCCATCACATTCCGATGGGACCATCGTACGATGCAATGTGCGTACCATGCGGCCTCCGTACGGTTGATTGACCATCGTGTACTGACAACGTAGGCGACAATCAAAGCCTAGATTGAATGCCCAAGCGGTTCCGGGAATGCGCTGGGCGTACCCTACTCGTGTACGCATTTATTTTTGGTTCATTTTCGTTTTTCCGCCATAAGCGTAGGTTCCTTTGACCAAATTACTTGGCGACGATGGTAGTGGATTACGGATGAAAGAAAAAAAAGCATTCCTCCAGCATTAGAACAAATGAAGCGTAAATAAATGTTTTCTCCCTGCACCTTTATTTATTTCTTTGGGATATGTTCCTCTAGAAAGAAATATTTGTTGAACGATTTTGTTTAAGTTTGCATAGTTCATAGAGTGTTTAAAGATGAATAAATGTTGTCATATAACTATACATATTTTAACGGTTTTGCCAAACCAGCAAATAAACGGGGAAAGTTTCCCCACGCCTTTTCGGAATTATTAAATCTTTCTGTTACTCCTTCGAGAGAATTCGAAAAACCCTTCAGGCGTTATTTATTCATCTGGCGCTGTTTAATCGAATGTAAAAGAGAACAAATATGTGTCCATAACATCCGGCTACAATTTGTTGGTTTCACTTCGGCTTCTCCCGCCTTGTTCGGCAAAAAGGACACACAGCGATATCACGAACGGACCGATTTGAACAAACACGATTGCCTGAGCGTCCATTTGTATAAATATAAAACGGCAACCTGATGGTAATGGCTAACATACTGAAAGAGTCAGTCGGTACCGAGAAGGGTGCGCCCATCCGGGACTCGGTGTCCTGGCGAGCAAGCATACGGACGGGGCGTAATCATAATCGCAACCAACCCGCGTCAAATCTGTTTATGTCGCTATAGTTTTCCACCGGCGACATCGAGTTAGTGTGAGCGGTCGAGAAAAACGAGCCAAATACAAAACAACTGTGGTTCGCCGACGGGGGGCGAAAGCGGTCCCCAGACCATATATGTATATTAACATTCCGGTTCCGTTCCGCGATTTTATGGCCCTTCCGTTCATCATAATTGTTGCGCCAGAAAGTGGCGGAAACTGGCAGCAGTTCCTCCCCTTGGATGAGTTTCCCTCAAGAGCTGGCCAGGGACCCGACATTCAGCCGTGCAACTCCCCAGAGAACAGTTCATCAACCCCCTCCGGGGAGTGAACTTCACGTTCTCGGTAGGCGAAAGCGAATTGCAAATGTTTGTCCAGCTTCCAGCTTCGAACGACCGGGGCGACCCCCTTTGGGTGTTCGGTTGACATCGATATTCACCCGGAAGTTTGCATTCCTCCCCCGCTCAGGCTGGAATGATCAGCAATGGGGGATTTTTGGGTTCTAACTAAGCAAGCAAAAGTTGCACACTGGGGCCCGCAAGGATCCACACAGTACACAGACAAACACCGGCCCCACTTCCGGTCGATCGGTTCGTCCCCGTTTAGGAGCAAGCAAGGAATGTGACCCAGCCTTCACTGCACACAACGTGCACGCATTGACGACCGTATGTGTGTGCATAAATTATGCACCAACATCTTTCCGACCTCCGGTCGCTGGTGTCCCACCGTGGGACGCCGGAAAACTTCGGTAACCATCATGGCAACGTGGCAAGCGAGAAATAAAGAGGACGAAAAAACAGCTACAGATGTAGTTCAATGAGCTGCTTTCGCAGGCTGCCGGAAACGGAACGATTAGGAAAAGGAAAACTGCATCGAACTCAACCGTACCGTTTCACGTTCCATTTTTCATTTTCATACCAATGTCGAGCAAGAACGGGACCAGAATGAAAGGGCACAAGTTTCCGAAAGTTTCGTATCTTCGGTTCAGAAAAGTTGGTCCGGAAACCAGGGGAAAATTTTCACGTAACATACACCCCTGACACTGGGAAGGAGACTGACCTTTTACTTGATCCGGAGACCGGACCGATTCGATTGCATTTCGGTTGTTAAATGTTTACATCGACAGTATCAAAAAAAGGACTTTTAAAGACCATGCAGCGACTACGAACCTCTTGAAGAATATCCTACACATTTCACGCATCGTTCGGAGGGATTCCAACTTCTCTTTAAAAAAAAACAACCATCTCCATCGTTTCGTTTCCCACCAAATACGCTGGCGGACAGAGAAAATGATCGCCTAATGATGCCACAAATGTTGAATGAGTTCGGATGCTACTACCACATGCCAACACGGTGGATGGTGTTGTAATGGTAAGCAGTGTGGCCGGATTGGAGGGCGACAAAGCTTGAGGATGATATCTGGTTCCGCTGCGGAAGATATTCCTTCCGTTAAAGTTCCATCTCTCGTTTTCTGTCCCGATTGAAAGTCATCGCCTTCGGAACGTTCGCCAGCCTTACGAGCCTCGGTTAGGACGTGCAGTTGTGTGCGAAAGTGAAACAAAATGTGTTCAAATTTTCACCGAATTTGTGAGTGTTCTTAAAAACCGGAATTTGATCAATTCCGGAATTTGACGCCAATTCGCGCAGCACGGCTCGTGCCATCGAAGCAACGACACCGTGAAATCGAATGGTTTAATTAAATGTCCCGTATCTGGAGCCATCGCTCGGATAGAATTCGACCACCGACCAGCTTTCACTTTAACGATGGCGCATTTTCCGCTCAAGGCAACATTTCGCATTCGCAGACTCAATTTATTGCACCGTGGCCATTGGCAAGGACATTCACATCCTGCTGTTTTTTCTTTGTTTTGTTCTTGCTGGCTTTCCCTCCGGTGTCATTTCGGGTGTCGCACCAATCTACCGTTTTTGGGTGAATTTTCGGTTATTAGCAGCGGAAGGCGAGAGAGTTTCCCCCGGTTCGGTTCCGCTCGTTTGGCCCAAATCGCCCTCGAGACGATCGTAAATTCCTGGGGCGGAAAGAGTTTCGTTTTTTTTTTCTTGCTGCGGTGCTTGATATTACGACGGTCCTAAGAAGGGTTCCGTCTCGTCGTTCTGCACTGACCATGGTTAACAGATCGGGGCTGCCGGGAAAAACGGGCCACTGACGGTCAAGTAATGTTTTGTTGATCGATAATTCGAGTTTCGTTATATCGAACTATATTTTTCTGATACCAACCAAACGCACTGTAATAAAGGCACAAAAGGTGGACATAAAGAATAAAGTTCACTTAAGTGAAAGCACAAATTGGTTCTATTGCCTACAGTAGCTTTCCTTCTCACCATCTGTTCGTATTTATGAAAACGGAAAAGAATTTGATGAGACAGGTTTGATATTGGGATTATTTGGATAAATTTGAAGATCATTCCGAGCACAATATCACAATACATTTCCACAACAATTAAGGTAACGAAACAATGGTACTTATACACTGTATAGGTTTCACAATTTTCACACTTGCACACAAGAGAGCAACTGATTTGCAAAATTCGTGAAAAAATACTCCACTCTTAAATCGATCTGATCGAGATTGTTCCGTATATTGAATAATCCCTTACGTCCAGTGGAAGTAGAGACCATTAATTTAAAGCTTTTTCCTTGCTGTATATCTTCATCCAAACCCGGAAAAAACCCGTCATTAATGGCCGACGAAATTGCAATCGATGTTAATTAAAAAAAAAGGACCTAGATTCCGCCAAATAAAAACCACAGGCGCTGTCAAGTGAATGACGACTAATGTGTGCACACTTCACTTCAAACAGTCGTTTAATTGCGCCGTGTTGTCGTTCAATTACCACTTGCCGAATCCTTGTGGGTGCAAATTGATTAAAATGAGCTGGCCCTTGGAGTTTCCGCGGCCTACGCGCCTACGGACGCGACGTGGGGCGTCCCGAATTTCCCAGGTACCATTCGGAACGAGCGAACCGGGAAAGGGGGGGGGGGTGTTTTATTGCATAATTACACACCTGGTAACTTTTTCGTCGGTTTCGGGAGGTGAGTATTTTTTATCGTCCCTAATTGAACGTTGTGACAGTCGGGGGTGGGGGTACTTCGGGAAAAGTAGGGAGAAAGGGCTTCCATTGAAATGGGCTTCCAAGAAACTTCCCGCAGGAGCGAGGCGCTTGTTAGGGCAACGGTGAAGATAAAAACTCGCGCAAGGTTTAAATAACGACTGAGTCATCGTGGGCTATGGTAGGACATGATAAAGTCCGCCAAGCGGGAACGACAACCACAGGGTAGGACTGCATCAACGGGCTGCCCGCGGAAAGTCCTGCCCCTATCTGATAAAACACTGTAGCACAACGCTTACCAGAGGTTAAGTTTTGGAACTTTCCGACGGCTACACCGCACACCGGGCGAGTGGAGTGGTTCCGGAGTGGCTGCAGGTACTGGCTGCAGAAAAGGACGCTGATCACAAGCTGCCGTCCCAGGCCGCGCTCGACGATTGACGGTTAACCGAGGAACCGAGGGATCCTTTCCGTCCGTTTTGGGCACCGTTTGTTCCCGCTGCCAATCTCACACTCTGCAGACTCGCACGTACACTAACTGGCACACGCACAGACACACACGCGACAACACACTGGCACGCACCGACACTACGGACCACACTGGCGATGGGGCGGGCTGATCGTCGCTGGCGAGTGTATGCGAGTATGTTTTAGCAGCTGCAGCAGCCTCGAAGTGTTGACTTTATCTCCGCGCGGCGGTTGATGAGCATTTACAGCCATCGCTTATCGTCCTGGCGCTTTTATATTATTCCGATGTGGGACACTGTCGCGCCGCGCCAGCCCGCGCCAACAAACTGTTGCTCATTCCGGCCCCTTCTCTCGCCGCCCGCGCGGTGACCGAGTGAACCGACGAGGCAACAGGGATGGCCGAACCACGCGCGCATTTCCCGCTTTTCCCGAACACCACGGTGCTCGTGCGGGTGGAGAAACGCTCCACCCGTTGGAATTCGCGTCGTCGGGTCGCACGGTTCGCATTCATCCCGCGGTCCGCTTCGTCCGCGAGTGACTTTCGCATTGAACGGATGAACGGTACACGACGGGTGACCCTCCGATGTAATAATGACGCGCGAGTGCTTCAATCCACCGAACGAATGAACTCGTGGAGCCGTTGGGCCATCCATTTCCCGCCAAACGCTTTACAGACCACGTGTTGGAAAAGACTCGTTACGAACGCCTTCTTCTGGTCGGTATATATGTTTCAATTCCAAGTTCATCCGCTGGGCCGCCGGGTTCATTCATTCAATCCACCCGAACGGGACCATTCGAAACCGTGGCGAGTTTGATCGGAAAGGAAGCCGTGACATTTCCGGCCCGGGAAGTTTGTAACGTGACCGCAGCGATAGAGACTTCCGAAGGATGGCTCTGGTACGCGCAGACCACACACGGGATCGGCTTCCACTCGTCGGGGCCCTCGTAGCGTACGACGACGCGGCAGTTAATTATTAGCGTACGCGCGCTGAACCAAACTCAACCGTCCTTCCCGGAGGTCTCGGTCTCAGCGGGACCGGGTTATATCCTTTCGGCGAAAGGCGAAGCTTCACGAAGCTGCGGCAGAAGAGCGTGCTGGCTTCAGTCGCTGCGTCGGGCGGGCAGTCAGTCGCAGCTGTACGAGATTATTCGGCTGATGCTTTTTCATCGTCAATGGCAACGGCAGCTTTGATTAATGGGAGTGCTATCAATTTGGTTAATATTTGCCACCGCCGACCAGCAACTCCCGACGGATCTGTTTATCCCCGCGTTGGCCAACAAAGTAGCGGTTGGTTTTAATTTTCAAGAGCACCAATACGGCTTCACTGGGAGGATGGGAACTTCATATTTGGCGCGTGTTGGTTGGTGTAATTAAATGTTAAATTTACACCCAGCTACGACACAACCCGGAAAGTTATGTTGGGAAATTGTAACCGCTTTGTAAATCACTTTAAGGGATATTTTATGAACAATTCGACACACTCTATGCTCATCCTTATGTAAATTGTTTTCGTATTCATTATTTTTAAAGTATAAAGCTGTTAGGTGAATTTATTAAGGAATTAAATGTACCAACTCTACAGTTGAAACGATGAAAAGTGCACTCGGATAAGGGAGAAGCAAGAAAGATTCAGAAAACTTGTACTCTTGTACAACTTTATCTTAGTTTTTGTCAGTTTTTAATTCGAAATAAAAGGATCCGTACCTTCAAGGTACGTGGAAAGTAGCTATTGCTTCTAGATGAACATGTTTCCCCCTTTCTTCAGGTCCGCCACGGTAGTTTCATACGTTCAATAGAACCTGATCCCCGTGTTGACCTTACGGCGAAACATACCGCGGGATAAACGCCGCCAAACACGCTCGATATCACCGTGCCCATGATTCATTGCTGCTTATCTCCGGTGGCGGCGAATCTGATACCAAACAGAGCTTCGGAACCCTTTACCGTTCCCCGAAACGAGCCAGCGGAATAAAAAAAATCACCCGTTAATAAATATGGAAAGTTTTATTACTTTCTCTACGCTGCCGTTACTCCGGACCGGGTCGTGAATCCTTTGAGCGGGTTGGCCGGCTGGGCAACATAAGCACGAGTGTCCTTCGACTAAATGCTGCTACAACTTGCTGGAAAACACATGTAAGATAGTAGTGTGGGGTCGCGGGCAAGGTGACCCGTAGAAGTATGGTTCGCTCCAATTATTACGAGCTGACAAACGGCCCTAAAGCCACGTGCCCCATCGCTCGTAGTGCTTCGAGCTCGTTAATCCCTTTTCGAATAGTTTTGAGAAAGAACCGGAAGCAAGGGAAGCTTATTAGCTCCGCTCAACCAGCAGTGCTAGCCATGGATGAAGGATTCTTTTCCTGCATTTGGATTGGAGTTCCACACAAACAGGACAAACTTTCGAATCCCGGAGCGTCGGGTGATACAAAGTTCTGGAAAACGGTGTCACTGGATTAGTATTCATTACCATTTGTTGCGTGTTTACCTTAGTTGTGAGCAGAGAGTTATAATAATCAATTTGGTTACTTATAAACTCGAAGAAAGATTGTAAAGTTACCGTATAAGTTGTGTACATTTATTTAACTCAAGAGAAGGAAGGTCGTGGAGAGTTGTAGGATCAATTTTGTTTCAAGCTTCTTCATTTTTTTATATTTTATATATTATATTATATTTATTTTTTTGTTTGCTTTTATAGTTTTTTAATAAGAGAAAACATGCAAAAACTATCATAATAAATTATATTCATTATATTGTATTCATTGTTATATCGGCACACATAAATGCCCTAAACCTTTTCATGTGTTTTGCCATTTCACCTCAACATAAACACTATATGTTCCATTTCTAGTTTAAGTCAAACAACCTTCAATGTACTCGTAGTTGAGCATTTTGCGAAAACATAATAATGTAGCATATCTTTCCATTAAATCCTCGAATGTAATGTGAATGCCGAAGGATAAACTTCCCAGTCTTAAATATAATGAATCTACTATTATTGAAAACCATTTCCGGCACCGCAGAGATCGGTTGATAAATTCTTGCTACACTCCTGGTGTCTAGCAAGGCCTAAATAATTTTCTATCATTTCTCTTCCCTGACCCCCGAGCACCCTTCCTTTCTTTCTTTCTCCATAGGAGCGACTGCATAGTGAAGCTATCGATTTTACGCGAGCAAACATTCATCCATCACATCCGCCAGATTAATCGATCCAGACGCCGAAACGAAGCTACTGGGGCGTCCCAAAGACACAGGCCAATGCAATGACGGGCCGGGAAAATCCGGCCACAACTCGATTTCCGTCCGGAAGGAGGAGAGCACAGTTCTGAAACTGTGTTTATTTTACGTTTACGGATTGATTCTGGCCAAGATTTCCGAATCCGGCAGCAAACAGTTGTTGATTTTGTCGAACAAATTTATTAACGCACCGCCGAAGCCCCGGTTTTCACGCTAATTATTAACGATAAAGATAGTATATAAGTACTATCCCTTTTATGGGATTGATTTATAGGGGCATTTAGTTCTCGTACTACAAGTTACGTGTTAGAAAAGATTGTACTTAGCTTCGCGACTAGTGGAGTGTTCTATAACCGACGTCTGTACCGAACCTTGTGATTGTCGGTTGGAATGTCCGATTATTGACCAATTTGTAGCCATGCGGTATGATGATTGTTCCGAACATTGTTTCGACATATTTGAAGAACAAAGGTATGGTATATTTTCAGTTACATGTCCAAAAATATGAAAATATTATATTTGTTTTATTTTTTTAAAGTTGGATCCGAAACAGGGCGCTACGAACGTTGATGTCGCAAAAGTGGGCGTTCAACAAAACAGGTTTGGGAACCACTGCTTTAGAAGAACGTGTGATAAAATAATGTGAAATAGTTTTTGAAACTGAATCGCTCGATTCCTTTAAAAAAGGACTTCGGCTACCGTTTAACCGAAAGGCTACCGTTTAACGTTTTCAATCTTTCCGCAACGCCCTTTATCTCTTCAAATCCATCCCTTTAACGTTAGGGAGACAAATGTTCCATTCTTCTCACAGAGGAAAACAAATACCCGGTCAATCCATCATTACGCGGTTGGTTGATGAATGGTGCCCGAAATGAACTTGCGGTCCGATCCCTCATGCAAAATATCATGCATTTTCTTTTTTTTTTCAAACATGTCGCTCAGTTTAGTTTCCGGCCCGCACCACGCAAAAAACGAAGTGAGCAGAAAAGTCCTATCGTGCCCTTGAATGTTGACTTCACCCTTCCTTGGGGGAGTGAGAAAAAACTAAAAAAAAAAAACAATCCCGTTGACGAAAAATTGCACCATTTTTGCAGAAGACCCTGCTGCCGAAGAAGCTGCAAAAGTGGGGGTGATAAAAATCGTTTTTTTACGCTGATGGATACTGCCAACGGGGTGGATGAGAATTTACTACCTTACCCATACGTTTTCATCTTCGATGTCCGTGTGTTCGGGAGGGTGAAGAAAAATTCCGAAGTAGCTCCACTCGAGAACTACTATAAATTTTACGCACACCAGTCTCCACCAAGGCCAAGAACCATCGGTCAGTAGTTTTGGGGAGCGTAGGGGTAGCTTTTATAAAGCCATCGCTTGTGGTAGAGTAATGTGTGAGGAACAAATGATGGTATTTTTGGATAAATATATTTAACTAACTTTCCCATCAAACAAATAGGTAGTTACACTTTTCACACTTCACACACTCTCCAGTCCTTTTGCGCAAATAGCAGTCATTAATATTATCCCAAATGTCCTGTACTCCCAATGGAGTAATTCCAAACAATTGCGTTGCTCCAAATCCCACATTAAATGGTCATAAATTTAAATGACAAAGATTAGCAGACAAACATCGGGCTTTTCACCGCAAAGAAACGAAGAACCATCTCCTGATCAAGCCGCGCGTCTCTGGCGACCTTATTTCCGGTATTTAACGCCCCCATTTCCGGCTCAATGACACGCGAAGCGACAGGTGGTAGTGCTTACACCACACTTCTAAGCCCGCGTTGACCTACAAGGCGGCACTTAGATGTGCACTTTTGCGTAAGACACATACGTCCGTGTGCACTATTCAATTGCATCCAGCGTGAAATGGGAATCCCACCTCCCCTTTTCTTCACTGGTTGAAGTCCTGTGGAGTCGCAGGAACGGACGACGGTATTGTGAGCCCTATTGTGTCGGCAGGACGACAACAAAAATGGGAGAAAGAAAAAGGAAACCCCGGTAGTGCCAAACAACGGTGGCGTCTTCTTGTTTTGCAGAAAACTAGGTGAATGTTATTAAATTAAGCTGACAGCCGGGGGCGACCGAACGCCCGATCACACCGGAATCTCGTATTGCGGTAAATAACGCAGAAATACGGTGACCCACTCCAAGGGGACTCGAAACGCGGAAAAGTTGTTCCCTGCGCGTGGGTATTTCTTTGTCCTCCGAACGCAAGACGTGCGATCCTTCATGGTGGCACACGACGTCAACAGGATCCAGCTAATGGTTCGCTGGCAGTCTCACCGGAAATATTAATCTCTTCTCCTCGCCCCTCCACCCTCCACGAGACACTTCCCTCTGGTCCTGCCACATTATTGCCGTGTTGCCAAGGCCATACTCCCATTATTCGTTTCGGGTGCCCTAAGTAAATGTCGGTCATCGTTTCAAGGGGAAAAAAGTTCAACAAAACCGTTGAAGGATAGTTTCGCATTGAACGCTTCCGGTTTCCCACATTAAACGAAGTATGCAGCACCAGAAATGCAAAACTATCACCCGTAAAGACTAGGGGAAACATCAGCGCCTTTCGAAGCATTTTCTGCAGTTCCTACCTGGTGCCCTTTGGCGTCCCGCTCTCTCCCGACCCGGCTGGCAACTACGGGCTACGCGAGGGCCATGCCTAACATTGCTCGACTCCACTCGGGCACTTTTACTACTTGATAACGCGAGCAGTAAAATATATTTCCCACCCCACCCATCATGGTTTCCAACGTTTCCATCCGAAAACCACTCGACAGCCACCCACACCGAAACGGGCGGGACTTTCTTTACATTTCCCCAACAAATCCGGCACACCGGAACGGAGGTGTCCTTTTCCGAACCCCACCCCCGGCGGACGGGTTATTTATGACGTTTGCAGCGCACATATAAATGGATATTTCGTGTGCATAATGACGGGTTATATTACGCCGCGGTGATGTTGCGATGATGCGCTCCCGATACACCCCCTGGTGTCGGTATGAAGTGTGCTGGAAGAAAGTGTGAACCTATGGCACTACATACGATATATACGAGATACCGCCCCAAAAGCGCCGTTTGCGATAAGGTGGAAAACAAAAAACACAACCACCAGCAAGGTGTGAGCGAAAAGTGACGTTTCATTAAAATGTGTTGCCACTGTCAAATAAATGGCCGCTGGGTGGCCCCGGTCGGTGGCCCCGGTGGCCGGGGGTGCAATAAGAAAAGTAATTTCCGTACCATCGATAATATACAGCTTACGGTTTCGTTTTGCCAGTGCGGGAGATTGCTTTGATTGCCGTCCTGCGTCAACCGTCCTGCGAACGGCTGAAAACTGGCTGCGATAAGGTCGCGGGGTGTTGTTGCAGCCACAGTCGCGGGCGGAAATCAGTGCAGTGACGTCCGATAATAAGGTACCCGAAAATCTGAGCTGAGCGAACCCGGCTGAGAATGGGCCAGGTGGCGACCGGGAGCCGTGGGTCCCGTTTTCATGACGCTGGGGACAATGGGGACGTTAATCTGCGTCGCACAAAAGAATGACGTCACCGACGAGGGGTGTAAGCTTTCGCAAAGCTTTCCCACTGCTCGTGCGGGACGAAGCGTGGATTCCAGAATGGCGCATGTCGCATACACATACGCACTGTGATCAAGAATGGTGGAAAAGAAAAGTGAGTACGAAAAGGAACAGGGTGGGAGCGAGGGTGGGCCCTGGGAGTTGATTGAATTCGCATTTTCTTGGAACGCCTCGCCGTTGGGCGGAAAGCTTGTGACGCGCGTAGGACGAACATGACGGCGGCTTTTTGCGTGGGCTTTTCGGGGCCGACACGCGGGGCGGGCGTACCTTCCAGAGGACACAAACTTGTGCGTCTTTATCGAACGGATGGCTGGACGAGACTCCGCCTCTTGCGCCGGGGCGGGCTGGTTGGGGAAGCTGCAGCTGCATGCCGACCGGAAAATGATTGGCCCGGCTGGCGCACACCGAGATGGGTTTTCGGGGAAAATGAATGTCGGTATGAGTCGGTGCGCGATTTATTACACATTTTAGATGGATCATTTGTTTTTCGAATAACGGATTGCGATTGAAGGCACTCGAGGCATGCAGAATGTTCAAATGAACATACATTTCCTGTCACCATATGTTGACGGGCCAATCGACATAACGGGAACTGCAATAAACGAGAAGGGCATCTGTTTCCAATTACTCTATTCTGAAACATTTTTTAAGGTGGATATTAAAATAAGTGTAATGTATTGAAATAAGTTCATTTTGGTTATCATTTTTCAACATTCAATTATTATATTATTTCCACAACAAAACTAAACTCCCACTATACTTATGTTGCAAACACGTTCGATCGTACATTATGGAGCCTTTCTGTTCATTGGCCTAACCCTAAGTCTGGACGAATCGTTCTTTATCGTTTAATTATGTGCACACCAGTCATTTGGTCACTGATTTCTTTCTGCGAATTCTCCACTTGTTGTCAGTGGGCTGGCGTGAATTTGAACAACATTCGAATACTAGACACACTGCCAAATCAGGAACGAGCCTGGAACGAATGCTTCAATATGTTCCTTTCTTCGAATACATTTTTCTATTTTTGCATTCCGCGATGCTCCTACTGATGTAATTGAACTCCAGCAATGAATTATGTAACTCTGTTCTAACAGTTGCAGTCAGGTGGCACTTGCTGAAAAATAATGTCAGTGAAACCTTACGTGAAATAACTCTCCAATAATCCATCGATAAGGCGTTCGATTGTTTTTCGCCACGAACGTGACGCGTGAAATTAAAAGTTGCCGTGAGCGAGATAAATGGACCGCACTCAATGTGGCCGAAAGTAAGACACTTATAATAATGTGCTGCAACCAGTTCCTTCCCCAGGGAGAAACAATGAAGAATCGATCATATTTCTCCGCGAAGAAGAAGTCACTGCAAACCGGAACACGTACCGCAGGAAAAAAAAAGGTAAAAGAAAAGGCATGGTATCTCAACCGTCACCAACACATTTGCATGCGGCGCGATCGCGGCGAACGGTCACGCACGGAGAATACCCATTCGCCAGGGCGTTAGTCAGCAAAAGGCAGCGCGCGCTCGTCCACGGGTCCACGAGTTGGTGGTAGCGATTTGCAGTGACCCACATTTTCAAGGTGGCACAAATTAAAGGGCAAGGTGGCGGCGATCGGGCGGGAAAAAGAGAATGTTGACCACCGCGGTGCCAGCGCTTTGTTCGCACCAACACCACCACCAGCGCGGGCCACTGGAAAGCGCAGGCGCAGAACGTTGAGCTGGGCGTTGGGTGGGCCGGGCAGGTGGAGTCTCTCGAAAAGCGGTCCGTTTAGCGTTCGTTCGGGCCAGCGTTTTCTACGTGCATTGACCCCAAGATCGGCAAGACGTACGAAGCTGTGCCGTCGTTCTCTTTTTAGCTGGTCTACAGTCGCGGACAAATCGCATGCACGGGTGAATTCTTAAGGGGTTATTTTTGGTAAATGTTTCTTGACAAATAAAACACAGCTTTTCATAACGATATAAAAGTAAAAACTATTCAAAACACGAGGGGAGTGGATTAAGAAATTCTTTGATGAATTAAACGTAATGAAATTAACCATGAAATCGGCCTTATTACGTTTTTCATGATTATCATTGAGCTTTGGGAAATATTTCAAAAAAGATGGTGAAGGACAACTAATTCTGTTCTGAAGGACAATTGTTCTAACTAATCTTCACTATAGATAGGGTCGACATCCACGAATATGAATTACTCAAAATATTCGCAAGCGTCGCGTTGTAGTTTCAATGCAACTAACAAGCTAAGACCAAGACGTGAAAACAAAGTAAGCCATCATGAGAAACAACTGCTAGACACCAATCGCCAGGAAGTAGAGAGGAGGACGCGAATGGGAAGACTTGGGCACCTGATTCTCAATCGTGACTGATTGTGCAGATTTTCCAGAAATTTTATCAAAACATAAAACAAAATGTAAAAGCTGTTCCGCTAGAGTTTGACTCAACGCAGTGTGCACCGGCAGCTCTATTTATTCCGAGTTCCAGTCCACTCCAGCGACTCAACCATTTTCCGACCCGCACTGTCTTCGGCGGCTTTTGCTGCCGTCGAGAGCTGGCCCCAGAAATCCCGTTTGCCCGCTACATCCACGCCCCCCTACGCAAGGAGAGGAGGCCGCTGGATGCGTGTGTTTGTTGTGCTTGTAGAACATTCGCACACCACCCCAACGACACCATGCAGCGCCAACTCCGCAGCGGTGCTTCGAGGTTAACTTTTACCAAGCCGAGCAAAAGAAGAATAAACAACAGCACGCCCAACGGCTTAAAAACCGCCCAAGGGCATTCCCAGTGGCCCGGCAACGGGCACCACAGATCGGGTGGCTTCTCCATCGCAGCTCCTCGAGTGAAGGTTGGCGGGGTGGGAAGGAGGGACAGCGCGAAAACTGACCGAAAAATTGCTGCTCGCCTCCGGAAGGTTCAAGCAACCTTCTTCTCACCGAAAACGGCGAGAGAATGTCCGTTTCGCTTCCGAACAGGTGATTTTGGTGTATACGCACACACACACACACACATACATGGCCGTCCTGTGGCGAGAGCCACGCATTCAAAATCGTTCATTGGTTCGTTCGTTCGTTCGTTTTGCCAATTCGAAACGAAAGACTTGGCGGGTCATCGTTTCGGGTAGAATCGAAGCGACGAACCCGATCGAGCGCATCCGAAAGCGTTCGGCAGATTTGAATAAGTACCTTTTGGTTGGTATGCGATAATGTTTCCCGGGTAAAGAGTTTGCGATAATGTTTCCCTGGGACACTATAGTCCCAGTTCGTGAGAAGAGTAAACTGTTTGCAGGCCCAGAGCGCAACGAATCCAACTCCCGGTTTGCAGCTAAGCCCGTTCTCCATCGGTCCCGGCACCGAGTGAAACTCCCGAGCGCGAGTCCCGTTCCACCTGCAGCATCCTGCAGGCACGATCAATGTACCGCTAGTGCTGCGCGCCGCCACACACCGCCAGCGTGCGCGAAGAATGCGCGCCCCGGGCCAAGATCTCGATCTTCTCGTGAAAGGTCGATCGGTCGGGTGGGTTAGAGTTGTGTGTGTGTTTGTGTGTCCGGACCGTGCGCACACACCCGTTCGCTCATTTGGTTTATTTATTTTCTAGGCAATCTTCTTTCGTTTTGCTTCGGTTTTTTTTTTTTGCTTCGCTCGCCTCGGCGTCGTCAGCTGCTGCTGCTGCTGCTGGGTTTCTGGTTTTCAGTTTCTTTTTGTCTTCCTATTTTTTTTTGCTGCTGCACACTCGTAGATCCACGGCGAAGAGGGCAGCATTGAGGGAGATGGCAGCGGGCGCGAAACATGGAAACGAAACAGGGAACCGGCGGGTGTGCGCGAGCATGCGAACGGGCTCGGATCGGATCGGTGCTGGTTGCATAAGACTTTCCAGCGCCAGCTGGTTCGGCAGCAGGTTTCCGCAGCAGCCGCGATCGCGTGCGTTCTCTCGACCAGAGTCAGCAGCGCCCGAAAGGGGGGCCAAAAGTTTCGCGGGCCGTGTAAGCCCAACGCAGTGCCGTCGAGTGTGGTGTTCTTCGCTGCTGGTGTTGCGAAGCAAAGAAAGGAAAGCCCCCAAAAACAGCCCCACATGCACCTATGAGGGGTGATTTTTCGGGAATCCGGGTCAGAAGTGCGGTGTGTTTGCGTGTTTCCCAAACGTTTGTGCTGCAGTGAAAGGAAGAGGAAGGGAGCGACGGCGGTCGAGGTCCTGAGGGTCGAAGGGCAGCCCGGGCAGCATGTCGGTGAATCCGTGCAAAAACGGCGACCGGGAGAAGGATCAGAACAATAACTTCGTCAACGCGACCGCACTCGGCGGGGCGGGCGTCGACCGGGAGGGCCGGGCGAGACGGGCGGCGGCCCGCGGATCACACGGCCCGGACGAGCAGCAGGGGCGCGGTGGCGCGGTCGGTTCGCGCGGCGCCCACTACTACCACGGCCACCCGGCAGGACAGCAGGGCCAGCGGGGCGTCGATGGAGCGGCCGGTGGCGGTGGTGCGCTGGCCGGGGGAGGCGCCGGAGCGGGCGGGACGCAGGTGACCGCCAAAGTGATGTGGGGCAATGTCAGTGCCATCAAGGAGCTGCGCGACAAGGAGCAAAGCGAACGGCAGCTGGGCACGCGGGCCGCAGGACGCCGTCAGTGATACGCGGGGGTGGGGTGCGGTGGACGATGAAGCGTCAGCGGTCGGGGTGAATGTAAGCAAGTGTTTGTGCCGTTCCTGTTTGTTTTTTTTTGTTTGTGTTTCGTATGTCCCAATTTTCCAGTGGACTCCGCCGCGTTGTGCTGTCATCCACGTGGATAATCTTACATCCACGTTTCCTCGCCACCGTTTTCCGTGGATTGTTGGTGCTTTGGGCGAAAGCACGAAGCGATGAAAGAAGAAGAAAAAGAAGAAGAAGAAGAAGAAGAAGAAGAAGAAGTAGAAAATCCCCGCAATTGGGAAACCTAAAGCCTCGTTATACACATGGTACTCGCCATGCCCCAAACCGTGCCGGTGTGATATTTGTGTCCGCGTGTGTACCTGTGTGTGTGTGTGTGTATTAGGTAAACGAACGAATATCGGACGTACGTGGACCTTCTTTGGCGCAAGTGCAGCCCCAGCCTCCGGCCCGTCGTAGGCGAACGCAGAGGTGATCATCGCGGCCCCGCGGAAGAAAAGAAAGAAAAGCCGCACTGCGCTCGCGATCGCGTGCCAACGCAACGGTGTTCGCCAGGTGAGTTCGCCGCGTACCGTTGCCCGCAGTCTCACCAACACACACACGCAGGGCGGGCAGAGGTGCTGCACTACGATGACGAAGGGGTTCTGGTCGCTCCCAGCGGAATATGTAGGTCACTAGGAAACACGAAGGGCCGTGCATTAAATATCGGAACCGCAAGTCAACCGAGCAACCAATCGGATGGTTTAAATCATCGAAGTTCATTGAATTATAGAAAAGTAATCATTGAATTGTAGAATAATGTAAACGAAAATGGAACCGACAGAAATGCAGATCGTACACAATAGTGCACCACAAAACTTTCAAAGTTCTTCAATAAATGAAGTATAATTGAGAACACAAACAGAGAGATCAATGTCGTGCTGTACTGTTTTCATTTACTGGAGGTTGAAGAGATTTAGTAAACTATTAGCAATTTATTTGTTATTGTTCTAAGAAGGTTTATAGTAAAAATTGGTGATTTCCGATAGCTATTTGATGCCCTTAAAGGAATAATTGTTATGTTCGAAAATTACCCCAAACGAATTATACTATTGGATACCTGATTGTCTGTTGTGCTCTGATGAACCAGTAAGACTCCAAATTTATGCTATTTTGGAGTGTCAACGACTGGACAAAACGAACATGTAAAAAAGTAATGGAATGTCGTTAGAGCATCCCATGTTAGATTGAGATAGCAAATACCGATGATATACGATAATATCTTACCTATCGGAAAAAGAACAACGCAACAAAGCAGCGCGCTAAACGAAAGAAAGTGTATTAAGAGTAGGATCGGTGAATGTCAAACAAAACCCCTACGAGGATGGCAACAAAACGGACATGGGAAAAAAAACAACGATTTGAACATTAACTGCTTTTATTGGCATTGACCTACACTAGATGGGAATTAATTAACATGCTAGCTTGAAAAAAAAAAACACCCGCTGTGCTACAAAATGCAAGCATGATTTTCTTCAAGAAAATAAACACCATCGCTGAGCCGAATTCAGTCAAAACACGCAAAACGAATCGAATTACCTTCGGCTAGTCCCTTTCCCGAAAACCGTTTGCGCGATCGTTCGATGTGAATGTATTCAGCTTGTTAGTGTTCAAACATCGTCCGGCAGTACGTATGTTGCGCGCGAAACGCTGATAGAAAGTCGTGATAACTTTCACGTGTACCTTTGCCGTACAATTTCAACCCCATCGCAGAGGTCCCTTCGTTCAACCAGAACTGATCACTCCAGCCAGATCTTCACAGTGGTCTCCAAAGGGTGCCTCTCTGTGCGTGAGAAGAAGGAGAAGAAGGGACAGAAAAAAGAAAGAGCGAGAGAGGTTAAATGTGCCAAACGAGGAAGTAAACGTCGGCACGAAGAGGAGCACCGTCGCCGTAACGAGTTTCACAGTTTCTTATATCACTTTCTTCGCGGTACCGGACCGGTGGAACCTTCGCGCCCTTGTTCCGGGACGATCGTATCTCGTCTTGCGCATCGCGGTCTTGTGCGGTTTTTGCGTATGGCAAAGATTGAGCCCACTCCGCTGGCGTGAGACGGGCCTGGGGACTGTCTTGCGGAATAATTTGCGACACGCTCGTGTGGGGACGATCGACTCTATAATAACGATGACACCCCGGAACACCCTTCGTCCCGGGCATCATATTTCTATAACAGCGCCATCACGCTGCCGATGGCGATCGAAATGAGGTGAAACGATGGTGCCCCACTCGATGGGCGGCGGAACGCCTTCGCCCAGGCGTTTGTCAAACGGAGCGTCGAGTGGTGTGTAATCCCTCCCGGTACCGGAACACACCCAAACAGGATTTCAATTGGATCCACGCCGTCTCGGTGGTAATGATGATGATGATGATGATGATGGCGATGATGATGATGCTGTTGCTGATGACGACGGGGACGACGACGTTGACGGGGAAGATGGTAATGACGATGCCGTTGGGATGATCGCCGTAGGAAGGGGACATCCGCCGAGGAAGAGACCCGATTTATGGGTCAGTCATTCCCGGGACTAAGTCAAGTTCAAACGCAAACGCCAGTGCGTGATTCGCGCGGATCGGCTCCGGAGGTGGATATCCACAGAACTCCGTGCGGAGTAGAACACTTCCACAGACATTTTGGTGTACTTGAAGCGGAAGTCGGGACGACAGCACGAATCGTCTGTCCCCGAATCGAATTGTGATTAGTGAAGTCGAGCAGTTTGAAAACCGCCAGTGAATCGTTAATAAGAGAAAAGAAAAGGTACAAAAAAGAGGAGTCACCCTTGACGGTTCAAATGCTTTTAATCTACCCTGAACCACTGCTAACTATAGTTATTCTGTTTCCCTAAACTTTGGCTCAGTTCTTTGTGCAGTTCTTCATCTGTTCTCGTGTTGTTTTCTAAGTTAATAAACCAATAGGATTAAATACGATGCAAAAGGGTTGTAGTGACCTGAGAGTCTTATTCAATGAAGCTTAATTTATCAAAGTGATACAAACTCTTTACAACAGCATTGAACAGTGTTGTCTGGTACAAATGTTCGACCGGCAACAATCCTTTTAAAAGGTAAGGATTGTAGAAAAAGAGACATTGTTTTCAATTAACGACCATACAGCTCAAAAGCAATTACTCTGAATGTCAATTACAAAGGTTGTAAAAACTAATCGACCATCGTGTTGTCCGTGGGTTCCGTTAGCAGAAGTATATCCTTTCTTCAGCCTCACGACCCGTTCACAATCGTGTCTTTACAGCCCGCTGTACGCAACCCGCAACCCGCTACCCCCGGAGCCACTTGCCATCAATCATCGAACATTGATTGAACGCATTAAAAAGAAGTTTCTCAACGGTCCACCACTTGACACACATGCAGGAAATCGTTCGGACTAATGAAGGCGACTAAAGCGAGCACTGTCGAACGTCGGGCGCGCCGGAACGAGATGACTCCGGCGCCGACAGCGGCGCGGCCACTCAATCGGTAAGTGTAAAATGGCACATTCGTGAACGGTCCGTGTCCGATGGAGTGGAACGTGTCATATTTTCCACCGTTGCCCCTCGTTTGTCGTAGCACTGCAGCTGCTTTCCCACCCTCCCACTTGACCGTGGCACTTAACTCGGCTTGAAAAGATTAAAAATATGTCCGTTTTTATTACCGACGGGTCTTTCTCCCCCCGGGCATGTTCGGTTGATGTTTTTTTCCCGTTTCATATAAATTTACTTTCATCTGAAGCACAAGAAAAGAGAAATGCACAAAATATTAATTCAAAATAGCAGACATGTGGTGGAACAAAGTTCAGGATCTGAAAAAGTTTGAATATTTTTCCTGCAGAATCTTGAGCCGGATTTGAGAACGAATGTTTCTTAAACAAACGCAAAAGTGAATGTTAGTTTGAAACATTTAAGCAGCCCCAGGTTTATGTTTATAAGTAGAATTATCGGTATTTCTCTGAATGTTAAAGAGTCGAGCGAAGCGAGGGAAGTTTTGTGGAGATCCATTAAAAAAAAACTACGTCATCTTCGTTGGCTCACATCATAGCAGCAGGCGATGGAAAAACCATTACGCCCCGATGCTTCCCATTAAGTGTGCGCCTTTGGTTTTTGGTAGATTTTTACGACGCTTTACGTGACTCTTGGCTTCGCTTTCGTTCCGGGCCCTACCGCCTTTAGGGCGCATCAGTCGGTGAGCGGTTAGTTTCCATAAGTTTCTGGCGTGGTACCCGTATGCGTTTGGTGGCTGCTGCCGTGAGCCCTTGGAAGCCCCGTCGGACGAATGTGAGTTCGTGCTGCTCAAGGCGCCGCCGGGAACGGGGGAAAGAAAGTAAAAGTTCCCGGGCCCATTGTGTGTGTGTGTGTGCGGGCTGTGGGCTGCGCTTTCGTAACCTTTTCCGCACCCACCCTCCCCACGAGTACAATTCTGGTGAATCCATTGCGCACAGGGCCAGACAAAGGCGGAAAATAAATAAATAAATTAGAAACGAAAGTCTCGTCCCTCGACCCGTTCGTTTGTATCTGCTAATGTTTTCGTTCGTTCGCTTCTCTGAAACAGCCACTCCATGCGCGTCAGCCACTTCCGGCTGCTTTCGTTGGCCATACTGCTGCACGTTTCGTGCGTCTACGGAAGCGGGCCGGAGGAGATGTTCGCCACCCTGGTGGGGGCGTCACCGAACGTCACCGAACGACGGGAGCCACCGGTGAACGGTTCCCTGGACGGTGCCGGCGGGCAACCCCACGCGGAACTGCCGAGCCCGATCGTACGGTTCCCCACGGCCATCGATCCGGCGACGCCACCCGACGACGACGACACCGGGATATCGCCGCGAAGGCACAAAACGCGCCGGAAGGGCAGCAATGGCAGCGCGAATCGGGGGAAGCCGAAAAAGCGCAAAACGGCCATGCAGACGGCCCTGCAGTCGGCCGCCCGGAAGGGACTGGCGGCGATGGTGGAGCTGTACGATCGGCAGGAACCGGAAATGCTGAAGCGAGGTAGGGCATTACGATCGTAATCGATCTATCTTGAGCCTTTAGGGCTGCGATAGCTGGGAATGGTTTTCACTAGGATTTGACTTCTTGTAGGTGCCATCTTGGCGGCGAACGATCCCGGATCACTGCTGGCCCAGTTCAGTGCCTCGAACCAGACGGAGGCGGACGCCAAGGCGGCCTACGCGTCCCTGGTGGCAGCGAAAAAGTTCAAGGAAAGGTAATTTATTTACAGTGATCCATTTTCTTTGCGATTTTCCCCCGCCGTTCGGTATCGAATTCTGGGGTACGATATAAACACCAAATCTAAGACTCAGGTGAACCAAAACTTCAACCTGCCGGCCTGTGTTACCAACGACGTACGTGACCATTGTCGGCAGTACAAAACTACGTGACTGTTGGCAACGAATTCGAAACAAACGGGGATCCAGGGAACCAGCCTATCAGCAACCTGCTTATGTTAAGCGAGCATGTTATGTTGCCTCACGCCATTGCCTAACGCGCAAAGTTCTACGCTTTGCATACGCAAACCGCGGCGCCCATTAGTTTGCGTCCCAAACGAAACGTGGGGCTAACTTTTCTGTTCCAATGGTACAATCAATGTTACCGGCCCGCGATGGTTTCGATCGTTACTACGCGATCCTCCCACGTGCAACCGGGCGGCTGAGCAGGGCGTAACGCCAGTCGTACGTTTGACCCAAAAAATGTACCGCCACTGTCGAAAACCATATCATAGTAGCGGGATACGGGGATGGCATGTGTGCAGACACACGATTTGTTGCACGCGCGTTCGCGAAAGAACTTGCGCACTCGCATAGCAGAAACAGAAGGGCGCACACCAGCAGTAACGCACGTTTGCGGCTGCCTTTAGACCGTTATGCTCGCCCCGCGCATACTGATTTGGGCATGCGTGGCCGAACCGTGTGGTGCGACGATCCGCTAAACGAAAAAGAAGCACCAAACAAACAAACAAACTAAACAAACTCTTCCACCGCCCCCCCCCCCTTCTCCCATTCCCACCCACTCCACCCCTCACACTCCATTCGGCGTAATGAGCGATTGTTTCGTCAAGGAGCTCCACGGAGTTCGAACGGAGTTTGTTTTTGGGGCCGGCATTCGGTTCGTTTCATAATTAATTGCGCACCTGGTGGCGGCCGGCGAGGTGGGCGGTGGTTGGTGGGCGCGAACAGGGCCGCCCCGGGCCACTTATCGCCCGATCGTGTACCGCAAAAACAAACGAATGCATATTAGTATTCAAATCTGTTTTCCAATCGATCGCGTCGAGCTCCCGACTTCGCTAATGGGGAACGGAACGGAACGGCGGTGTGTTTCATTCATTACCCACACTGTAGTGCGCTGCTCCAGTTGAATCGGGGTCTCCTAACACTCCTGCCCGCTTCGCCCCGCCCCGCGCCGAAGGGTCAATCGAAACGGGCCACTGCACCGGGCCGCCGGCTGGGCGATCGGTTTTAGAAGAAGAAAAAAGGTTCGCGAATTTTAATTTCGAAAGCGTAACACCACCGAACCACGGTCGCGGGCTCGTGTGGCAGTGGACCTACACGGTTCGTTTGCATTCGGATGGCGAACAAAAATGAAAAACTAAACACCCATCAGGGGCGCGATCGGTGCACCTATTGGTATGCACCCGTTACACTAACATAAACCCAGTTCGTGGAGGTGATTTATTAAACATTTTCTTCCATCGCTCGAAGCGTTACTTTTCGATGAAGTGAAGAATCGAATAAGGAGGCTAATTTATGAATTATTTCTAGAAAACGCCTCAAATGAGCAGGGGCAGCATAATTCGGTGGCAAACTATAAACAGACGCCACTGGACCGAAGCTTGGCTGCCATTTTGTTTACTAATTTAGTACGAAACCGCACAGTAATAATTATTTCGTTAGCGGCACACTTTTTCATGCAAATGGTTAGGGGTTTTTTGTTGGGGTGAAAAACTCCCGTCCCGTAAAAGCGATCGTTTGACACCACCTTAACTGAAAAAAAAAACCATTTAGTAAGCAAGGTACTGTAAAAACATGCCGCTGATTGATGTACATAAAATTGAAGCTTCATTACCAAACTCTTCAACAAACCCAACCACTGCCCGGAGGAAACTTTCGCAACGTGTGATAAACATGTTTCCCATCCCCAATCGTCGGGCACCACACCGACGCAACATCGCAATATCTTGTTCATCCCGTGTCGTGCTCATCTTCACCCTTATTACAATATGGAGGGGGGGGGGGGGGGGTGGCGGTGGTGGCAAGTTTTTTTTCAGCGGGGTGGCCACCCGCTGCCAGCTGCCAACAGAAACCTCACTCGGTGGTTATTTGCATACTTCACTTATTAACAAAGTGCGCCGAGATGTCGAAGCCGTACGGTGTAATAATTCCACCGAGCCGTGTCCGTGTTCGCAGACAAAGTTCATCTCT
>JAOEFI010000003.1:34692706-34731765 GCA_034621735.1 Anopheles plumbeus
GCCGTTCCCCCCCCCCCCCCCCCCCCGCCAGGGGGCTCCCGATGCCCTCTTTCCATGACTCGAACCACTCGGTCGCTGTACGGTTTAACATTATCAGCTTATAATTATTTATTTATTCAACCACATTAAAAAGCAAATGATTACTCGACGAAGCGTTTCACTGTGGAACTGAACGGAAGCGTTGTTTTATGGAGCGTTCGTTGGATTTGATGACATGTCCCATTTTGATTGAAGTCGGTATGCCATGGCACCCTCTGTCTTATGGAGCAGCCTATAAGTGTCTGGATTTGCATACTCGAACGTTGTTGGCTGATGACAGTGTGCCATTCTTCTTAAAACCCTTTTTAGTTAGTATTCTTTCCATGTCTATTACGACACTACACCTCGTAGGAGGTATAGGCTCAGCGAGGTAGCGGTGATACTTCTCGAGGAATCCTGAAAAACCATGGTTGCAGAAACATACAAAATGCGAATAAGTAGTATACTCATACCTTTTTCATGAAGTGAAAATAAACAGATGAAAAGATTAACGCGAATAATTAATTTATCATTCAACACTATATATTTATGTATATATATATATATATACTTTTTGTCTGATAGCTTGTGTATACGAGTACGAGCGGAAAGTGAATTCATTTTTCATGCCTTCGCATACTGGTTGCATAACAATAGTTGTATATCTGGAAATGTTTCATTTTCGTTTCATCCTCTACTGCTCTCGTCCTTCTCTTGTTTGCAGTTCCCCCTTCCACGCTTGCGGCTTGCTTCGCACTCGCCTCTTACGTCCTCCCACTGCTGACCTAGCTTCGAACGTTGCTTCAAAGGGTGCGGCCGATAATTTAAACATAATAGTATCATAATAAGTTGGTACACTAAACTATGGAACGTAAGACATTTTACATAAGAGCGAACGTGTCCATCCGTCGAAGTGCGTCCAACGGATCGCAAACAAGCCACGGCGTAGGGAAGCCGAACGACGCGAAAGGAAATCTAACGTATTCCGCGAACGGGAAACCCCAACTCTTCGCGACACGAACGTTCGATTGCACGCGGTTGCCTAAACTAATAGCCCCATTCCCTTGTCACTTGCTTCGCGGAGACGAAAGCGCTCGCTTGTTCCCTCCCTTTCATTCATCTTTCCGACCTAATTCCTTCGTTTTCGTGGATTATGATTGCTTTGATTTTCGCGGGGACAAGCGAGTGAAATAATAATGCTCCACCGAAGGACCGTACGAGTCAAGCTGTAAACTAAAGTGCGATCAATCGGGAAACCTTTCCTATCACGTCTCATCGCACAATGCGAACGCTCAATGTCTCACTGAGGGTGGCCCGTCGCAGAGACACATACATACACCGCATTCCCGGATTCCGCATTTACGCAAAATCGCCACATCACAGACCACCCAACGACCTACCCACCGAATCTGGTCGCCGGAGCTTCAACCCAAATAATGAACTATGAAGAAACGGTAGGGGTACTGTAGGTTTTCAACGCAACTAGCAACACCTTCTCTCGTGCCATCGAGGATTATGTGTTTGGTCAAAACATTAGCGCTTCTCCCGACATCAGATCCTGCCATCATGGTGCACAGGTCGTTTCCCGTATTCCCGTCAAATACGCACAATGTTTTGAAGGAAACACAACTCACATCTAACCACACTTATCTTATATAAAGTTCATACCTTGTACGGTTGAAATCAACGTATTGTTTATGTAGTACTCCTCTGTAATCATTCGCCTATTTTCATTAGCCACTTTTAAGCCCTCCTTTCTACGGCTTCCGTGTGTTTCTTAAGCGCACCTTCCTGTGGATGCCTGCCGCCGCCCCTCCGTTCTCCGCCTCCACCCACGCTCTCATCGGAGAAAAGAGCCAATCGTTGGTTCTCCATTGGTTAGCAGCACTACATACTGCACCTTCCCACCCAATGTACATAACTATCTGAACGGCTGTAGTTAGTATTTCTATGTCACATTATCTAGCTGGAGAATAATTTACGGGCTTATACACATATCGCATGAAACAGTCAACAATAGTGGGCAAGAAGCATTTCGTTGCTAAAATCGTCCATTACGATTATTTTACTCTACTGTTCCGGTTCGGTTGCTGTTCCATTTTTTAAAGTGCAGTTTCGTTTCGTCCACATTATGGGCTACCTTAATCGTGTTGTTAAGAAGTGTTCTGGATCGTTTCCTCGTGTAATATTATAGTATTCGCTCGTGGAGACATTTTATTTTATATCATGTTTTCCTTAAAGACTTTTCTGTGTTTTCTTTTGTTTCGGGGTTTGAACAATAAGTGTAGTTCAGTGGAAACAAAATCCTAAATAAAATAGCACATGGTGTCTCCTTCTTACCCTCTTGTTTTCCTCTGTTTAGCTACTGGTTTCCTATATTAATTGATCTGTTTGGATATATGAACACTTGCCAGCTGTTTAACGTGACCTATAACATGTTTAAAATTCGTAACATATCGCGAATAAAGCATTGGTCTAAGCATTTTCAACGCTGGAGCGATACTAAATCATTACACTTTATTACTTAAAAACGAGATACGAACTCGAAACGAGTACCGTACAGAAGGTACCGCAAAATGTTTCGGTAAAAAAGAAAAGAATCATTAGCTAACCTGCACGATCGCCGATTTGCAACTCCATCATCACTATGTTTGTTGATGATGCAAATACGGGGTGTCGATTCATATCATAATCAATTATCATCTTCCCTGTATGCAGTCCGAACCAATAGAAATGTAGGCAGACCGTGCCGTTAGCCCCTTTGAACAGAGCTTGGTGCAGATCGTAAGCCAATCGAAATCGCCCCATTTTCTAGCATCGCGAAATCTCAACGTAATGAAGCAGGGCATCGAGTGCGGCGGGGAACTAAACTTTCTAAACTCCACATCAAATAAGTCTTGGAACAATGTGATGTAAAAAATGCACTTTCGTTGATAATTATGGATTTTTGTATGTGGAATAAGGAAAGGACAAATTATCACATTCGCTTCACTCAAACGCCTCTCCTTTTCAGTTCTCTGCACCGCTCTGCATCTGCCACGCCGTCTTTTCCTTTTCCTCCGGCGTCCATCCTGCGGCTAGCCATTTATATTGGGCGTTTTGGTGTGGAATGGAAGAGGGGGACGGTTGCAGAAGAATAAAGTGTATCGGCTGGTTACAACTTGCACGTCGTACAACCATTCAACAGTGGTTACCAAGCTCAAAGCGTTGTGGTGATGCTTCAGCGGCGGCAGCGGAATAGGACGCAGAATACACACATCCTTTCGTCGAAACGTTTTTTCGGTGGGTGGGTCACACCATTAGAACGAATCAACAAATTATTGCCACTCACCCCGGACCGGCTCTAGGCTCCAGTTGGGACCCTTAATTAGCGAACAGATTCTGCTGGGTAGCATCACTTTCGAACTCCGTCCAGGCGTTGTTGAGTTCCATGAATATCATTTTTGCCATGCCCTCGTTCTCCGTTCCGGTGTGCTAGAAAAGGTAGCAAAAGCCGATCAACATTAATACTGCCATTTTTGCACATTGTTTGCAGGAAAGAAAAATGAAATAAACAGCGGCGGAGTTTTGCAATCAACGCAATACAGCATCAACGTATAATCGTAAGCAAAACGATAAACATGAATAGGAATAAGTCATATTAATTTAAACGTATAAAGTCTAATTTTCACGTATAAAAATATTCTTAAAGAATTCCATGAAGCAAATTACCAAAAAAGAAATAGATAGATAGGCATAGAAAAAACCACTTTCACCTACCTTATCGGGGTGAACGGCCAAGCACGCTTTGCGGTAGACCTTCTTCACGTCAGCCGCTGAGACGAGCTGGTGCATTTCACACTTTGTCCACTTAGCACCGGGCCACAGGACGGTGTGGACCGTGCAGAGGAGCGCCCGAACGTTATTCTTCTTGCCTTCCGTCTAGTGAAAAACAAAGAAAGAAAGAGGGAGACGTAGAGGTAAATGGTTGTTAGCACGTACTGCGATCGGCATCTATACGGCGGGACCGATTACTTACCCATTCCATCAATTTCACCCGCTCCGGGTCCATCTCGCGCACCAGCTCCTCTTTGCGCATGTCGTTCATCGTACGAGGACCCTGATTTTTAGTGCTCCCGAACGAATAACCCTGCTGACCAAGTATGTCCCCAAAAATATCGCCAGACCGGGGCCCACCACCAAGTCCACCACCGAGGAGATCCTTTGCGCTTCCATTGCTACCGTTCTTTGGCGCCTCAAAGTGCGACCGACTGTAATCGGGTCGGTTGCCCTGCGGTTGACCATCGTTCGGGCTGCGCATTTGATGATTCGGCGTCGAAGGCGCCCTAGGTGACGGATTGGCCGTGCTGGCTCCGCTGAACTGATGCGTGGGACTGGAGAACTGCGTCGATCTAGGGCTGGGTGTGGTACCTGGCTTATTGCCTCCTACCCATCCAGCCGAACCGACGCCACCGCCACTACCACCACCACCACCAACTGGCAGACCGGCCGCAAGATTGCCGATGTCGGCGAACGGATCCTTCGCCTGCGGAGCGCCGGCTGGCTGTGCCGGCTGCGGAACCGATTGTCCCGCGGTGGCACTATTGTAGAACACTTGCGGTCCTACTCCAGCGAACGCGTCGAAACCGAAGCTATTGTTCGCATTGGTACCCCCGGCATCCGCCTGGCCGGCACCATCCGTGAAGGGTCCACTTGCCGGCTGCGCTACGCCGCCAAAGTGATCGAAATTTAAGTTCAGTCCGTTCAAATCGCTGCTCGATTTCGTGATAGGCAAGGTACCGCCACCGGGACCGCTCCTTGTCGCGCTTTCATCGTCGAGTGTTCCGAAGATGTCATCCAGAACGGCGGTGGACTTTGTTGTCCCAGCGGGAGCAGCACTGGCTTCTTCGGACGGCGCATCCACCACCGGCGGTGAAAGTCCTCCCAAAAGATCGAACGATTGCTCGGTCTCCGACTGTTGCTGGTCATGTCCGGTTTCTCTCCCTTGACTAGATTTGCTTAGATTTAAAAGATCCGCCTCTCGCTCCTCCATCACTGCTGCACTCGGAGAAGACGACGCAGAGCGGGAAGTACTCTCGCCCAACACTCGATGGACCGGTTGCGGCGAGGGAGGGGCCACCGGCCGTGGTGGTGGTGGCTTCTGCGGCGGTCCCGCCGCTTTACTGCTCGGTTTGGTGATGAAATTGTCCACATTTTCCTCGTACTCGAGCTGAGAGACGAACAGTGTACGAGGGTCACGAGATCCTTTCGCCGAGCGCCACGGCGGCTGGCTGGACGGCGGCCGCTCGGAATCGCCCACGAACACACTTAACGCGACGCTAAACTTCTGCGGCACGTGCTCCAAGTCGGGCACCTCGTCCAGCTCGCTCCGATCGTAGTTGATCAACGTTTCCTCCTCGGGAATGTAGCCGGTGTGGAACTGCAGCTGGCAAATCTTCAAACCCTGAGGACGGCCCATACCGCCGAGGGCATTGCGGGCATGGTACAAGCTGATAGTAACGTCCCCGCATACGGTCACGTTCATAGCAAGCGCGATTTTTCCTTCCGTCGTGTGGTACAGCCGCATCCGTTCGTAGTCCTGCAGCGTGCAGAAGACGGTCCGGTCGGCCGTCGCCACCTCCACGTACATCCGGCAGCCGTCGCGTGCCTTCGTCATGCGTGGCACGGGTGTAACGGCCAGTGAAACGAGCGTGACCGGCTTATAGTGAGGAAGGTGTGGAACCGATCGCACAACGTCCCCGAGGTAGTACAGATACCTCAACTCTGAAGGACGCAGATTGGGCGGTGTTCGCTTGATGGCAAACATTTGCATGGCGTCCTCCGGTTCCGTCACGAGCGCGGCGTAGATCAGCAGTGCACATACAATCGTTGCCGCTAGCGCTCGTCCACTGTCGGGGCTCTGAATGATTACGATCGTTTTCGGGTCGGCGCTCAGAAAGCCATATATATCTTCCACCAGCGAGTAGAGCCCGTTCAGCAGTGGAGCCTTTCCCGATTGGGTTGGTACTGGGGCATAGAGGAAACCTGCCTCGACTGTCCGAACCGGTGGAGGCAACCGGGGACTACTGTTTCTCGGACCAAGGTTGTACACGCTCAGCTTCGTTGGCTGGTAGCGGCTGTCGAGAAACACTTTCACGTCCTCGATGTTATTCGTACGGTACGTGGATTCCAAACCCTCCGAAGGACACGGCATTACGATGATCCTCTGAGTGATGTAGCTTATGTCTAGGTCGGTCCGTCCAATGCTCTGCTGCACAGACTGCATCACCTTCGAAGAAGTATCTTTCAGGTTTTTCAAAAAGCTGCCCGCTCCGCCCTTAATCGATGAGAAAAGTCCCCCGCCTACTGCGGCCACCTGTGGAGGGACCTGCGACTGTGGCCCCGGATGAGAAGAAACTCCAGGATGGTGCGAGGAGGGAGCACTGACGGTAACGCGTACCGGATCCGGTGGTCGCTGCGGATACTTGTTCCTGTTCGCGGTTCCATCACTTCCAACCGCCACCGGGCCACCTGGTGGGCAAACGGGTCGCGGTGGAGCCGGCCTGTCTGGGGCCGCCGTAGCACCGTTAGAACGATTATGTATCGGACTTGGCGCAGGAGTCATCCCCGAAGGCGGAGAGTTTAGCGGCTTCCCCAGCAGTCCCAGCGGGGCCTTCAGAGGCCATCCCTTGGATTCCGCGATCGCTGCCAACCGTTCCTGGACCGTTGCCGTATCGAAACGCTTACTTGGGTCGACCTGCAAGCACCCGCGAATGATATCACTGAAGCACGCATAGCGCGAGTCGTTCGGGATGGTATAGTTGGCGTTGATGATGCGCAACTTAGCCGAGTCCTCGAATGGGTGCTTCCGATAGCAAAGACAGTACAGGACACACCCGAGCGCCCACACGTCCATCTTGATACCGATCGGATAGTTGGCCCAGGTATCGAGCTGCTCCGGCGCCCGGTACATCGGGGTAGTGCAGCGCGTAAGAGCATCCTCAAGAGTGTCACGCTGTGCGGCGTTCCAGGTAACATCGGGCGCGAAGCTGTCTGTAGATGCCGAACCGAAGTCACACAATTTCAACAGACCGTCACTCCCAATGAGGAAGTTTTCTATCTGTAAAAAATAAATGTTAAACAGTCGACTTAGGTAAAAACAGCCTATAGGGCCGGATCGGAGTGAATACCTTTATATCCCTATGGTTGATCGGTTTCGGTTGACTGTGCAGGTGTGCGACGGCCTTGGTGGCCTGGTAAAACACCCGCAGCACAGTTTCTGGGGCAAGATCCTGTTCTAGGCAGTCGTACAGAGAGCCACCCTTGCAGAGCTCCGCCACAAGCAAATACTCGGCCCGGCGCTGTGAGTTGGAACTCTGCGTCCGATCGATAAAGGTGGCCGCTACAAACTTAACTACATTCGGGTGGCCAGACACTTGCTTGTGGATGTTGATTTCACGGATGATGTTATTGCACTCCTCCTTGTCCGTGCCAAGAAGGCGCTTCAAGGCGTACTCGGTGTTGGACTGTACATCCTGAGCTACGAACACGTACGCAAAACCACCTTCGTGTAAAGAGAAAGAAGAAGAGAGTTAAAGTTAAAAATTGGAAGTGAGGAGAAGTATCGACGATTTTTAATGCTTCTACGGTGGAGTGTTCTTGGTGGCGGTCATGCTAGTAAGCGGTACTGCGTGACCTTCGCCCTTTAAGGATGTTTTCACAAGGATCATGGTTTTTTTACTATACTCCTCGTTATGTCCTTTAAATGTTCTTTTGACGCTTTGACGTTTGCAATATTTTGTTCACGAGTACTCGCGTCAGCCGTCTGCGTCTCGTAACATTATCCCTTGGATTCGGACAAAGAATGAGTGAGGGGCTACATGATATCGAATTAATCGCCGGACTCGTAACAGCTGCCACAGCCTCAGATTCGTTCGTACCGCCTCAATGTGGGTGTTGAGATAACGATTAAAATACGTCCGCCCCGATATCAGCCAACGGGGCACAACACTAACCTTCCGCTATAACGCGCTTGATACGCAGCTTCACATTGGACACTTCGACCGTCTGCCCGACGAACTCGTTTTCCAACCCATTCGACGGTGTCGCATTGAAATAGTTTATAGCCGATTTCAGGAAATCACTCATTTTAATCACCCGTCCGAAAGCACTATGCGATGATGCTCGTCCGTATTTTTATCAGCTAGTGGTTCTGTTTCGTCACCGTTTTTTTGCCCTTTTTTCTTCGTGTGTCAGCTTAGTGGTCCTAATCGCGAAACACCCCCTTTCATAGAGCGAACGGGATTCTCGCTTCTTTCTTCCCGATGATGTGCGACGACGGCGACGACGACGACGACGACAACGGACTTGTACTCCCACTTCCTACGAAAACTACGGAAAGTCATCTACTTCACTTGCGCTTGAGCTACGACAGAGAGCGAGATGGAGAGAGCGACCGATCTACTCATTCGCCATGTTTGACAGCAGCCTTCACACAGAGCAGTCAACAAAGGCCTAGTTGATAGCTTGGAATCGGATTCTTCCCTAGAGAAACTGAATGCGTATTACATTTTCTAATTAAACTGAAAAGGATGTCCATGTATTCCCTGGATACGCAATTACAGTGACTTGTATTTTATCAAATTTGAAGAATATGCAGAATTGTTCTCATCGATAGACATCAAAATGTTTAAAATTGTTTTCGAAATTGCTTTGAAGACATACGTACGATCGAGTATTCTCTGCCGTTCAAACGAATGATTTGACAACTTGCAAATCTCGCCCGGAGTGGGGTCGATTTGACAGCTGTTTTTGATGTAATCAGAATCGTCAGAAGTGAAATTCATTCGTCAAAAAAGAAAATTGTGATCTCTCGCCAGACTTGCCCATTTAGTTTGTTTTGTTCCTACAGCCCACCTATCCACAGTTGCCCAGCATATTGCTTCCATTTACATCCTAGTGCGCAAATCCGCATTGCTTGTAGCATGTCGCATCAAACTGGCATCAAGGGTATGTTTTCACCGACTAAATTACCAAATGAATCATCCATTCTCTTGTTGCTTCTTCGCCTCCGTCAGAAAAAAATCTTCATAGTTCATAATCCCCTTGTGTTGAGACAATAGTACTTTCCAAATAAACAACGTGTTCCCTTTATCCACAGCAAATGCTGAACTGTTGAAGTTCTTTGGCAAATGCAAAGACGGAAAAACCCGTGTACTAAAAGTTTCCATCGAGAACGGTAAGAATGGATCCTTCGTTGCTGTTTTTTCACTGTTATGTTCCGTCTTTTGGAAACATTTCAGAGGAACTTAGGCTTGACAGCCACAATGACGTCAAGCGGGACTGGGAAAAGGACTATGATGCACTAGTGAGACCTTTGATCGAAGAATGCACGCCGTGCTATATCCTTTACCGGTATGTTCAGAAACGAAATATCCTCACGCTTATCCACTGATAGATATCGATTATACGCATAGATTGGATTACAAAATCCCCACCGGTTACGCGTGGCTGCTTATGAGCTGGGTCCCTGAATCTGCCACAGTGAGGCAAAAAATGCTCTACGCTTCTACAAAGGCAACCCTAAAGCTTGAGTTTGGTTCCGCTCACATCAAAGAGGAACTGAATGCCACGGCAAAAGAGGAAACAACGCTGCAGGGCTACCACAAGCATAGAGTCGATTTTAGCACACCAGCCCCATTAACGAGCCGTGAAGAGGAGCTGGCCGAACTGCGCAAAACGGAGGTGAAGACAGATTTCGGAATCGACACCAAGCAGCAAACGCTCGGTGGGATTAACTGCCCAATATCGGATGCGGTCGCCCAGGCGCTGCACGATATGCGCCGAGGAGGCTATAACTATCTTCAGTTGCGCATCGATCTCGAGGAAGAAAAAATTCATCTGGTAAACGCGGCCAACATAGAGCTGAGCGCACTACCTTCGCAGATGCCGACAGACCATGCACGCTACCACCTATACATTTTCAAGCATCACCACGAGGAATGCTATCTCGAGAGTGTAGTGTTCATCTATTCGATGCCCGGATACAGTTGCTCGATCCGCGAGCGTATGATGTACTCGAGTTGCAAGGGGCCGTTTTCGGCAACCATCGAAAAGCACGGCATTGAGGTAGCGAAAAAACTAGAAATCGATGACGGGACAGAGCTGACGGAAGAGTTCCTGTACGAGGAGCTGCATCCGCGGAAGCTCAACCTTCGACCACAGTTTTCCAAGCCAAAGGGACCGCCCAGCCGTGGCGCCAAAAGACTGACCAAACCACAGGCCGTTGAGTAGGTCTCGTAGTAGAATCAAATCTTCCGAACACGTATAACATTTACATGGGGCTCGCTTTGAGGGCCTCTCCTGGCTAGGCTGTCCATGGCCCACCCACCTTTCATCGCATTTCGAATCGCATTGTGGCAATACAATTTAACATGTCCCCTTTTTTTGTACGTGTGAAAAGTAACTTATTGATTATTTTTTACGTTGTTCAAGATAACAAAAACAACGATCGAGCAGTAGGGAATAGACGATCATTACAAAGTTGCAATATGCTTATCAATCCTGTGTACAGTATCGGAAGTATTATAGAATTCAAAAATTAGGCAGATACAAAAATTGAACAGTTTTTCAATATGTAGGAAAAGCAGAAAACCGGTGCATGTTTCGCATTTGAAATTATACGATATGAATACAGTCTTTTTAAGATTGTTTGGCTTCTAAACCCATTCAAAAAAGAAGCCTCACGACTACAAGGGCATTCGTCGTTAAATGTTTGACCATCGATTGCAGGGTATCACATGCATTGTCCATTGCCTTCTATTGAGTTCAAGCTCCCTGAACGCCAAACGTTTTCTGCATGCATCGTTTTCAGCGTTAGTATTGAGATTAGAAACGTAGTATGACTTTATCGCGATTTGTACGATGTGTGCTTCACATTGTCTATCAATATTATTATTTTCTTGTACGAGCTCAAAATAATCAATCAAAACATCATAAACAATCGAACTGAATAAAGTAATTATTCTATTTTTCAAGAAACTATTTCAGTTTTTTCAATTGGAAAGAAATTGTTATATGTTCATTGTTGCATAAAACTAGGATAGGGTTCAACGAGAGATAACTCTAATCAGTTCAAATAAGTTTACACAATAGGTTCAACAACAAACAGCAGTGTATGAGATGTTGTTTTTGGTATTTTCCAGCATACTGTACGAAATTTCATATACATAGGCTATCACTAAATTCATTATTGGTTTCTATAGCAACCAAGAGTTAGCATTTATTTGTGAAAAAACGAAAACAAAAAACAAACAACATACACACATGATCATCGCGTCCCTTCGATGTCAGTTGTCAGTCGTTGTTTTTTTACTAGTTTGAAGTCGGCGCGTAAAGTATGCAGTGCGTGTTGGCCTTTCCAAAGATGCACTCAGAATTTGAAGGGTTTACTTCTGGTGAGAAATAGCTTGCGAAGCTTCCAAGCCTAGAAAATATGTCCATGACTAAACCTCTGATTACAGGAAACGAAATTATAACCAAACATGCCAATCGTTGGCGCAAGCTAAGCTTCGGTCTTGCGGTGTTCGATCGTTTAACCAGTGGAGGTATTCCGATGAGGGGCATTTTTGAGCTCGCTGGTGATCCAGGGTCCGGCAAGACACAGATCGCACTGAAACTAGCACTAGAAGCACAGCGCCAAGTAAAGGGGTCTTCAGTAGTGTACATTTGCACTGAGCATATGTTTCCATCCGGAAGGTTGCTGCAGATGGAAGCTGAGTTAAGGCGACTTAATCCTCACGATGAGACGCTGCGTTGCAATCATTTCATAGATAATATCCTGGTGGAGCACATACAATGTGTTGTAGGTATTCAATGGAGATATGCTAAACGCTCAATGCTTTTACAAAAAAAAATAACCAGCTGTTTTTTTTTCTCATAGCCCAAATTATCGGCCTGCTTGTTTGATCGGCTTCCGGTGCTGTTGGAGAAAGCGCCTATCAGTCTTCTCATAATCGACTCCATCACCAGCCTCTTCCTGGAGGAACAGGACTATGTCTCAAGAGCGCGGACATTCCGCACGGTTGTTCACCGCTTGGCGCATTTACAAGAGCGGCACAACTTTGCAATTTTCGTCACTAACCAGGTTCGATCGGTGATCGATTCCTCGACTCTCGATGACGAGCGAACCATCCCGGCTCTCGGGCTGGCTTGGAGTTCTCTGGTCCACACGCGTTTGCAGCTGTCGCGACTACCAAACACAAACCAAAAGTTATGCTCAGTTTTGTTCGGACCAACCGTAACTCCCAGTCAGGGATTCTTTCAAATCGACAAATCGGGTCCTGTAGATACTTCGGACGCCCCGCCCTATACTGAACCCTTCAAGTGAGTTTATTTTGAAGCGTTGCACCTGCAGCGGTCTACAGATTTTTTATTGTTCATAAAGAGAAATTTCCGATTGCGGATCAGCTGAATCACATGCTCAGAATAGAATAAGCGCTCAGAGTTTGGAACAGGGGTAGCATGTTATGACCACTCTCGCCGTACACATTAATACACCGGCATCGAAAAAATTTGAAAAGAGATATAGAAATACATAGGAATATTCAGTTGACAGTACAGTACATAAACGTTTGCTCAGCAATACTCCTAAACAGTTTCCTAAACAGATCCTATGAGCGTTAACATCCACCATTGGCTAGCATGATAGTAAGATTTATTAATATTGTTTAAGTATCTGAGTGCGGACATGTTTCATAATTTTGCCACTTGTTCGCCATTCCATACGCCATAAACGGTTTCCTAAACTAAGCACATTACATTTCCTATCGATTTTGAGTCTTTTTTTAAAATGTCGCTCACACACGCTAACCATAATGAACTAGTCTAGTCTCTGTAATCGTATGTTTTAAAACATTTCTCACTATTTTTTGTTTGTCTTTCTTGTTTACGAATGGTGGTGGGTAATGTCGTTTTTAAAACGTCGATATTTAACAACACGTTAGAATAGTAGCGGTAGGTAGTGATGTAAACGTAATAGTAGCGATATTTTAAGTACCAGTACAGGATAAGATGCTAGCGAGTTTTCGTTTTCTCTACTTCCTTGTGAAATTAGATTGTCTTAGTAGTAACATTACACAGCTGGTAGACACGGGTTGTTTCTGAAATATCCTAGTTCTTTTTTTTCTGCAGTTCCAATTTGGTTTTTACGACTAACACTATTTACACATCACAATCTGTATACCCGATAGACACTGTATCTTTTTCTGGAGATCTTGGAAGATCTTAGAAGAGCAGTATTTAATTTGCAAAGTTTAAGTCGAAATGAAAAAAAAACCTTAGATTTTCTGGACAATTTGTTGAATTTTAGTGTGAAATCATATTTTCATTGTACATATTCTAAAACCTATACGGAATACGTATACGAAAAACAATACTTTGCAATATTTCACATGTTTTGATTTTGTTATATTTGCTGCTTCTGATATTCCTCTTAACCAGAAGGCAATTGTATGCTCTATTGCAATCAAGCGTGCTAGGTACTAGTCCTGCATTATTAAACATGGCTTGTTTTTTTTTTTAATATTGTCCACAACTTGCCGAACCTGACGGTTATTTTAATCTCTTCCCAAAGTTATTCAACAAAACCAGTTACATTAGGGTTTTCCAACAGAGGTGCACCTATTACCCTTGGATTTTGTAGATATTATGTTCTAAAAAATATGTATACATTTGTTTGAAACAATGAAAACAGTACATAGGCAAAAGTTAATTTATCACAGGCGTGTCTTTTCTTCCGGAAAATATTCGAAGTCCTTTAACGGATGTCTGAAAAATGGTGGGTGGCATTAGGGGAAAAGTATTTGTCTTTATTTCAGCATTGATAAATAAAATAGCTACAAACATAAAAGATAACCAAAACACCACTACCGAACGCATGCTATTTCATTAACTCTTCATCAGTCGTTATTTGTCGGCAAAGCTATGAACCATGACAATGTTGTCCCATAAAAAATCCACTATTAAGAGCATTGTAAAAAATAATAATTAAAACACGCTAATTGATACCATTACGTCCACCGCGTATTAGTATACAATTGAATGTGGATACGTTCGAATACCTTTTTGAGTGATTTTTACATAGTTATCTGCTATGGGTCATTTTTATGCAGCCTCATAGACGATTTTGTCCAATTCACTTCTTGAAAGTTTAATGAGTTCTAGATACTTCGTGTTTATCAAAAATTGTAGATATGCTCTAGGAACAATAACGGCTTACAACATAAAATACACACAACGTTCAAGTTTTGGGGATGTTTGGAACTCGTGTACAACCAACACATCGAAAACACACTCGAATTTAATTAGTCTCCTCATAATACTTGTTGCGTGCAATATTCGTCTGTATATTTTTGGCATCGAGTTTTATTGTTTTACATGGTATTAAAATAATCAAAGGAATATAATATTCCATTTATATTTATCTACAAAATTCAAAGGCATGGAAAATGATAAACATTTTGTAAAAACCCAGACTTGCCAATACACAGGTATGAAATTGAGTCACCATTTGGTTTATAAATAGGTCGTAAAACTGACAGAACAACTATGATGAACAACTTCTTCAAATCATATGTTGGCAAGCATAGCAATAAGTCTACCTAAAAGCAGCACCACAATAACCAATATTCTACAAATCGAAGCAATAGTTTTAAGAAGAAGACAACAAAACAAACTGGAAACGAAACGTAATCGAGTGAAATTTGTCAATCGATGTACGGGACTAGTAAAGACTATTCTAGTGTTCTAGCGCGTACCAAGAGAAGCCTCTTGCGACGCTCGCATTCTACCTCTATGCTACCTAGTAGTTTAGCTTCACGCCAAAGAGGTTAGGAATTGACTTTACCTTCTTCTTCGAGCCGTTCAGACAGTCTTTATACATATCGGAACGCAGGAAGCGCGAGTAGGAATCGCTCTTCATCAGATAAAACACGTGGTCGGCGGCGACGTCGAAACACCAGCGGCTTGGTTGGGCCGCACCCTCCTTCACAACCTCCCGGGCCAGCTCGAGCGACTTCGAATCGATATTGACCGGGCAGGCGGCATCCGGTGCGAGGTACTCGTTCCAGATGGCCTTAGCGCCGTCCTTTATCTGCGACTGTGGCAACGCTTTCATGTCCTGTATCGCTTCCCAGAATCTATGAGATGGAAATAGAATGTGCAATCACATATGTACGTTCCCTGCCGTGTCGGTACAGTAACTGTGGAGCCATACTTTAAATTTTCTCCGCTAAATTCTTTATCCAAAAACTTGGTAAACTGTTCCCGCCCGACCGGGTCGTTGAGCAGTTCCCGCAAGCTGAAGCCCCACCGTTTAACTCGTTTCATCGGAATGTCCTTTCTGTAAAGAATGTCGCAATTACAATGAGGCATGATTACCTTTCCCAAAAACACTGTCCATACCCGAGCTTCTCTGCATCCCAAAACTCGGTGTTATCTGTATGCCAAGGATTGGGATGATCCGGTGCCGAAAGGAAGTAGTCAAACTCGCTATACTGTTCATAGTATGCAATGTAGCTGAGGAAGAAAGAAGAACGGGCATGCGAAAGCTAATATACTATTCCGGACATAACTTACACATTCAATACGCATTCAATGGATAGCATTTACTTACGATTCTGCCACCTTCGACACCTTGATCGTGCGGCGATCGAGCTTCTGTTTAAGCAGCGTGATGGTTTTGCCCATCGTCTCCGCCGGGTTGCTATGGGCGGCCGTACCCGCCGAGCCGGACCCCAGCGACGAAGCTCCTTTCCGGTACGCCTTCTTGATGTCCATCTCGGTCGTATTGACGCAGCCCGGCATCGGTCGGTGCACGTCCCAGAAGGCCCGCTCCTGTGAGTCCAGCACCTTCCGCTCCAGTTTGTCGCGCTTCTTGTCTACCTTGCTCTGCGCTTCGGCCTGCATGAAGATGAACTCCCACTTGCGCGAAAACATCTTCTGCAGCTTGGCTAGATTCTCCGCCTCATAGTCGGCCAGCTCGAGCCGCGTCTTGTTCTGCATCGTCCGCTTACACAGATAGATGGCGTAGTCGGTGTTCTCCGGCTCCCAGAAGTTGGACGGCCAGAAGTACGGCGTCTGGAAGCGATAGAACGTTCCGTCGTTCCGCACCGTCAGCTGGTGGTCATCGATCGGGAACAGGTAGCCATGGGACGCGAGCAGGTGGGCCAGATGGAGCGCCTCGCTAATGTCATCCACGGTAAGGTTCGCCATGATCCACTGGATCAAATCGGCCCCGGTAAATACCGACGGAACCTTGCTCATGAAAGCCTTCACCGTGCGCACCGACACGCCGCTTCCCTCCGTTTGCATGCGCTCGACGATGGCCTCCATCTTTTTGTAGACCAGAATGTTCGGAGCATCCTGGCCCGGGGGGAGGATCTGCTGCACCATGTGGCTGCTGCTGTTGGCCGCCGCGCCGGGGCTGAAGCTTACGACTGCATTGGTCGAACCGGCGCTGCTCGCACCCGCACCGGACGCCTTGGCCGGAATGCCCGTTCCGGCGCTACTGGAGCTAGAGTACATGTTTTTCGCAAGTTTTTCCTTCTCTATGTCGACACTTTTCTTCGTAACCATCGTTCGCTGGTGAAAGCTATTAGTGTAGCCTTATCGTGTGAGGGTTGGCTGGAGCAGATGCGCAGGGTGCAGGTTCGGGGGACGGTGTTTGTGGCTCACGTTTGTTGGCGGTGCTGTTTTCCTGATTTTTCAATTTTTTCCTTCAACACTACTGGCTGCCCGTTCGAAACGTGTCACTGCCACCATCTCCGAAAGCTACGAGCCGTATTATTAACGCGCAGATCAATGGCCTTGGCTCCCTTTTATCCAAAGGCCTCTACACGCGCGAGCGGACACTCCACACCCTACTTTCGCAAACAGCAGAAGAGTCCTTGACGAGCCTGCTGGATCTGGATCAACTGCACCCTCTATACTATGCGTGCGTTTCACGGTACAGTTTGCCACCCTGCTGTTACCAGGGTAGAACCTGTCGCTCCTCGACGCTCCTTTTTGCCACAAGTGAACACCGTACGGGTCAGTTCCACGTTAGCGGGGACCAACCGTGCACTGCATCCGTGGGGCAATGCATTTTAACACCCGTCGATGTCGGAAATTTCTCTGCTAGCAAAGAAAAAACCGAACGACGGTGGCGACGAAGCTTCACGATGGAGTACAAAATGGGTAATGGCAATTTTCACATCTCGCCACGGAGCGCGGGCGACGACGAGATGTGTTGATTTTTCTCAACCATTCCGAGCGGATTCGGATTTTCCCGAAGCCTCCGATGGGGAGAGTGCGAGCATGCCGAGCGTGGGTGAGCGTACCGAGAGCGGGCGAGAGCAAATGATGGGAAAAAGGATACACAGAAGCAATCGAATGTCCAGGATAGCTCGTCAGTGTTCGATGAGACAAATTTGTTACTACGAGCAATAGCAACACGTTTTACTATGTCTTTAGGTTCCTCTCAAGCTCTGAAAGTGGAAAAAGCCTACTACGTTTTCTAATGCACAAATCGATACGTTCAGTACAGAGGAGCAGTATGATGTCTATTTAGCATACATGCGTTGATGTTGGTTGTATAATAGTCTTTAACCCGTGATCTGCATTAAATCATTACCCACGTCTAATTAATGTAATAAAAAAACAAGATAAATAACTTTAAATGTTAGTATTGCCAGTTTATCTTTGGCTTGAAATTTAAACACTCTCAAAAGAACTTCCAAACAATCGTCGCATCCATTGGAATGTAAAATCGTTATCTTCTGGAGAGTAGGCTTACCTGTTTCATGGTAAGCGGGTATCTTCAAGATTTTGTTCAACCTCCAGAATTGAAGCCATTTAGAGTGCTCAATGAAAAAGATTCCAACGAGAAAAGAGAGCAACCGTAAAAGTTTAATCTACGAAAACGTGACAAGCACGATTAATTTGAAGTTCGAATAGCAATAATAAAAAAATTTACTCGTCAATGTTAACTAATCTCGTCCTTTCATATTAGAGACTAGCGGCAATCGTAAAGCTGTTACGTACCTTTTAGCTACGTGATGTGATAATCCCAACTAAAATCATCGTAAGATAACAACGCTTGTTCCGATGCCCTGTTGTGGAGATTTCTTTTTTTTTTATTTTGCCCTCACTTTGCTTGCTTATTATCAGCTACGTAATGCACTTTTGTCCATGAAGGCTAACTTAATTGCACAATTCCTTGAACCACTGTTTGCTCACCGAACACTTCTGATTAACACACGCTGGGCAGCGCAGCAGGAATTTTGGCCCAACCGTGATGCCACTGGCTAAGTGCTTCTGTACCACATCCGCGAGGGCATCGATGAACAGTGGATGATCATTGGGGGCGGCCGCACGGCCAATCTTCTCCGCACCTACTTCGTGCGCCAGCTCCTGACAGTACTCTATGTCGAGTTCGTGTAGCGTCTCGATGTGCTCGTTCACAAATGCAATCGGTACGAGGATGAAATTTTTCTTGCCCTGCTTCACGTAACCCTTGATGGCGTCGTCGGTGAACGGCTCTAGCCAGGGCAGTGGACCAACTTTCGATTGCCACACCAGACAGTACGGATGTGACCAGCCGAGCGCCTCCATCACACCTTGTACCGTAGCACCCACCTCCGACGGATACGCGTCGCCCCGATTCACCGCTCGCAATGGCAAGGAATGGGCGGAAAAAAGCAGCACGACGTCTTTCCGTTTCTCGGTCGGGAACTTTTCCAACTCCTTCCGGATGTTGTCCGCAAAGGTGCTCGCCAGCAACGGATGTGATCCCCAACGATCTATCACGCTCCAACGCGCCTTCGCCAATCCGCTCGATGGGTTCGCCTTGTAGTGTGTAAAGATGGCATTAAAACTCGAACCGGAGGTCGCACAGCTGTACTGAGGGTACTGCGAAAACAGCACGACTCGCTCAGGCTGGTCGCGCTCCACCTCACGGAATGTGTCCTCCGTCAGCGGGTTGACGTATCGGAATGCAACGTAATGCTTGTGGGGGGCCGTTTCGGGCGATAGCTTATCCAGCTGCTTGCACATCAACTCCCCCTGTAAATTCGTCCACTTCAGGATCGGCGAGCCACCGCCAATTTCGGAATATTTTTTCTGCACCTCTGGCGTTCGTCGTTTCGCTATCCAGGGACCGAGTTTGCTGCAATGGTGAACAATCGGTGCACATCGAGAAGGTTCTATTTCGAGAGGTCATGCTAGTCCATCCGGCACTTCGGTACTCTGTTATCTCACCTTTGCACCGGTAACTGGATCATATCACGGTCGGTCATGATGCGATGCAAGTAGTCGTGCACCTGATCAGTGGTCTGTGGGCCACCCATGTTCAGCATTACCACCGCCGTGCGCGGTTTCGTCGCCACAGTACGTAATTGTTGAAGACCTGAATAAATAAATAGATAGATAAATAGCTGTTTTGTCACAATCGAGTAAATATTCACAAAGCCTTTCATTCCACGCACGTACCATGGTTGGCTGTGGCTGAGGAAATTGCTTTTCTCAAAAATGAATGCATGTTTTCACTGCGTACGCGGCACTTTCACTCGATAGTTACAGATATTCGCGACGAGAGCTGCGAGACGTAACTTTCCTACTTGCACTCTCATAGAAGACCAACACTCGGCTGCGTTTTTTGGTGTACGCAAGCGACAGTCCGATCAGCCGGTATTGTAGCTGTGTGCGTACGTCAAAGCGACTGTCAAAACATTCTAGAGTCGAGTTCTGTTGTTTTCATCATTTGCTTTTGCACAGTGAGCTCAACAGGTGATCAAAATTATTACGCGACATCTACTGTTTGTATTACTTTTCCCTTTATCAATCATTTGCATCATTCTTTTTTCATCAGAAATTAGTTACAATAGTTCCGTTCGGAATAAAGAGGATCAAAATTATTGCCATTTGATACACGGGTTGAAAAATAGAGCGCCTTCGGATGTCTATAAAACCCATTAACAATGTGCAACAGTAAATTGTGCTCAATATTGAACAGTTTATTGGTAAGTACCAAATACAGTGTAAAATAATCATTGATACATTTTTCGATTGTCATAAAGAGAGATTAGGCGTGGTGGAATCCTATTTATAAATACATTGGCACTTATTTGGACGTAGCGGTTCAGTTTAAGTAATAGAATGTGTTTTTGCATGTGCAATCATTGTTGCTGAGGTGAGTCGGTGCAATTTCCTGAAGCGCATGAGATTGATCGAGGAATTGTTTGCGTATGCATTTTTTAAAACAACGAAACGCGTTCGCAGACCATTTAAAACTTCGAAGCTTGTTTTTCCCGGTTATGCCTGACCAATAAGAGCGCATAGGGCACGTTTGTAATCACCGGAGGTATCACTCTGTTATAAAAAAGGAAAATAATACCTTTGTTATTGGGGATCTCTATAGAGATTTTAAGAAAATATAGTTTTATAACCCACCGTAACGGCACTGAGGAGAGTTTTGTTGTACATCTGTTCGTACTCGTCCTTAATGTTCTGCAGATCGATTTCGGCTCGACTGATGATGATGCGCATCAGTGTCTTATCATCCGTACCCATCCCGTCCATGGACACGAACAGTTTTTTCGCGAAGAAATGCGGTGCCATCTGGACACACTCGACGATCGCGCTAACGGCGTCATAGAAATCGCCGCTCAACTCCGCCTTCAGAGCTTGCTCGATCGTGCGCCCGGTCAGTTTTTTGTACTCTTCAAAGACGTACTCCAGCTGGTCGAACGAAGCATGAGCTAGAATTTTGTAGAAGGCCGATTCGTCCGTACCGAACCGCGCCTCTCCAGCGTCGTACAACTGCTTGGCTTGGTTGACCGCCAGATCCGGATCGACCGAGCCGGGTGCGTCGCGGGTTCCGGTGATGATCAACGTCAGCAGACGCCGGAAACTCCCGGACGTTTCCGAGCAAACATGCTCAGCTAGGGGCCGATTGTACATCTCCTCGTATGTGCGCGCAATGTGGTGCATTTGTTCGTTGTTCTGCGAGCACAGTATCTCGATCAGTGTTTTTTCATCCGTTCCGATACCGTCCATGGATTTGTAGAGTTGCTTGCACAAGTAGTTGACCGGTGGTAACATGAGCCCAATGATAACGTCTTCGAATTTGCCCCCCAGCTCCGATTTAAGATCCTTCACAAGATCGCGACCTAGTTCGCGGGTGAACACAGCGGCAATCTCCTGGCGTTGGGCGTTCGACCGCGCACATAGAATATCAATGATGGCTTGCTCGTCGGTTCCAAAGCCTTTCATCGCTTTTCGCAGGGCAGCCGCATCTGCCGATGGTTGGAAGTTTTCGGCGTGAAACACGGTCGGTACGGGCTGGAAACGATCGTAGTAATTAACATTGGAACGATAAGGAGCAGATAGCCGTTAGAGATGATTGAAAATGAACAAGTAATCAGTGATAATTATCACAGATCGCAGCAATAACATAACATGGTAACTGTTTACACCAACCAATATGTATCCAAAAAATTTGTTTTTTATCACGCTCACACTACACAACAAAGAGGAACATCCGAACTTGCAGCAGAATGTTGTTTTAGCAAGTTTTGCAGGTGCTTCAAAAATAGATACAAACTCACCGTGTAGTACCACGACATGTTGATAGCGGGATGTGTCAAACGGAACCAACCGGGAAATCAGTAAATCACTTGAACGCAAATAAAATTTGCAAACTATTGCACTGCTATTGTACGACAGATGTGCGCTATATCACGGCTCCTTCCTGAGGTTTCTGTGCTATTCTCGTTTGCCGTGACGTGTCCTCCAAGCACTGTCCTAACCGGCGTCTAGCGGTCCACTTCGGGCGATGTTTGCGAAACGACTGGCGTGACCGGTTTACAGAAATAAGTAGGTAGTTGGATCTGGTTGTGCTGCTGCATTGATGACGACGGTACACGTCACTATTTCTGTGCATTCCGTTCTCTTTTCATCTTTAGTTTCATTCACTATTTTGCTCTCTTCCTAACGCACTCGTTTTCTCCCCGTTGCCGTTGGTTCCCGGCTTCTAATGGCGTTTTAATGGCGATTTTTCCCAAAACCGTCTGTCTGGTGGACACGAGAGAACAGGGACAACCGAGTCAACAAGATTTCGAAGAACAGCAAACCTCTCAGCTCTCAAACCGTTTCAATGCAATGTAGCAGAAGGGCGCCAACGTTTGCTTTTATGGAATTTACTCCATTGAAAAAAGGTGGGGAAGTTTACACCACTTTGGCGATAGGCCAATAGCATCTACATTGTGGGTATCAACCGCAAGATGAGTCATGCGATCATCGATGAAGATCGAGTTACTATATGCACGTATTTGCATGACGCATGAAATTTTCTTTTCAATGGAACGATTACACAAAACGTGGTCTTGTATCAAATTAGGAGATTTGAAATACTTTAGAATACTCTTATCGCAGATGGGTGTCGTTATTAATCAATTAGGTTAAGGTTGCAAATAGTTGTACCGTAAAAACAAACGTTTACTCAACATTAATTAAAATAAAATTATCACAATTCTGCTACGTTAGTTGCGCAATTTACTCGGAAGCTAGTGATTTTTGTTGTGCCGCGCCCTTCTGTATACGCAAATGGAAAAGCCCGGTGGGTGGGAAAATGTGATGTCTTACTCCGCACGACAGCGTATTGATTTTTCATCAATTTTTATTCGTGCTAACAGACAACGGATATCGATTCACAAATGTAACTGTGCGGCTAAATGGCGCCAATTTGTTCTCACTTTGTGCGCTATTTGCTATAGAAATAGAATACATTAAATCTACAATTGAATTTCGTCATCGACAAATTAAAAAATAGTTCTATGATATAGAGTGTGCTTTTATTTCTTAGCTGTAAAAGCATTAGACACTGAAACGTAGCCAGATGTAACCCGCGGTCCAAAGCATGCTTGGCATGAACTTATAGTCTAACAATACGGTCTAAAATGCATACATTTGTTCGATGATGTCCCGATTAGCCTTTACGCGTTTCCGATCAAAGCACAAAGTGCACGTTTGTAGTCGCCGGAAGTTTCACTCTGTGGAAAGATACATATGATAGAATTACCTAGAGATGCCATCACATTACTATTTCGCCAACACCATTACCTTCACGGCGCTGACAAGTGTTTTGTTGTACATCTGCTCAAACTCGTCCTTCACATTTTGCAGATCGTACTCCGAGCGCGAAACGATGATCCGGATCAATGTCGCATCGTCCGTACCGACGCCGTCCATGGCCTTATGGAGCCGTTTAGCGAAGAAATGCGGCGCCATCTGGACACACTCGACGATGGCGCTGAGGGCATCGTATAGTTCGCCACTGAGCTCAGCCTTTAGCGCCTGCTCGATCGTTCTACCAGACAGACTCTTGTACTCCTCGAACACGATCTCCAGCTGACCAAAGGATGCATGCGCCAGGATCTTGTAGAACACATTCTCATCCGTACCGAGCTTGCCCTCGCCGGCATCGTACAGCTGCTTCGCCTGCTCGACGGCCAGCTCCGGATCAACCGTGCCTTGTGGATCGCGAGCCCCAACGATGATCATCGTGAGCAGCCGCCGGAAGCTTCCAGAAGTTTCGCTGCATAAGTGCTCCGCCAGAGGTCGGTTGTACATTTCCTCGTAGCAGTCAACAATTGACTTAATTTGATCATTTGTCTGTGGACAAATGATTTCGATGATTGCCTTCTCATTCGTACCGATGCCATCCATTGCCTTATGCAGTTGCTTGCACAGATATGCATGCGGAGGCAGCATCAGGGCCATAATGACATCTTCAAACTTTCCGCCTAACTCCGACTTCAAATCGTCGATCAAGTCCTACGGCAGAGGAAGAGGCAGCGAAAGAAGTTAAAAATAGATGCCACGCCAGTTCCAATCCCCTTTCGAATATCAACATTCTACCACTCACCCGCCCTAGTTCGCGGGTGAATACCGCGGCAATCTCCTGGCGTTGGGCGTTCGACCGCGCACATAGAATATCAATGATGGCTTGCTCGTCGGTGCCAAAGCCTTTCATCGCTTGACGGAGTGAGTTTGCATCCATGGACGGATCGAAATCTTCCGCGGGCAACACGGTCGGTTGAGGCTATGGATGAAGAATAGGCAAGAGTTAGAAAAAGAATTTTGTGCATTACCAAAACGTCTGAGAGACAATGCACTTAATGTTGTGAACTACTTACCGAGTAGTACCACGACATTGTTCGTAAACGGTACTGTTTGAAGAAAAGAACAGACAACAACAACTGTTTATAAACTTGATAACGACGACGACGCTTTATGATGCTGCTGCTAAGACGACTGATAGAAAACTGATGATGGTGGACGCGGCGTCCTACAACCCATACTCTAGCGAATCGCGCACGCACACTTCTGCCTCTCTCAGTTGCTACGCTAGCCGCGGTATGTATCCCGGGAAGTTCATCACAGTCATTGAAACGACGTAGAAGCAGTCGGTAGCGTTTGTCTTTGCGCCTAACTTTTCTGCACTGTTTCATTGTTAAAGATTCTATTTCTACTCGTGTTGAAAAAGTAGCCAACAATCTTCAAAATGTCCTGGTATTACACGGTGGGTTAAATTCGGGTGATCGGAAACGATTTCGTTTCATTAAAGGATCCATAGACGTGCCCTACCTTCATCGATTTTCCCGCATTCCAACGGTACTAATATGTGTGCTCATTACTGGTTCGTTCTCTAGCCTGTCCCAACGGTAGTTCCGGCGGAGGGATTCGACGCTTCCGCGGACGCCAATGCGTTGCGGGGTGCAATGAAAGGTTTTGGGACGGACGAGCAGGCCATCATTGACATTCTTTGCGCCCGCAGCAACGCCCAGCGTCAGCAAATTGTGGAACAATATACTAACGAACTCGGACGGGTGAGTAGAGGCGAAGGGCTGAGCTGGCCTTGAGATGCAATATTACATGATGACTCATACCTGACTGATTGGCCTGCGATCTGTTGTCTGCTTTGTAGGATTTAATCGATGATTTAAAATCCGAGCTGGGTGGCAAGTGCGAAGATGTCATCGTTGGTTTAATGATGCAGCCGGAGAAGTACCTGTGCAAGCAGCTACACAAGGCGATGGATGGCATTGGGACGGACGAGGATACGTTGATTGAAATTCTTGCGCCGCAGACGAATGAAGAGGTGAAGAAAATTGTTGATTGCTACCAGGATATGTACAGTCGTCCACTGGCTGAGCATTTGTGCAGCGAAACGACCGGAAGCTTCCGACGGCTGCTCACGATGATCATTGTTGGGGCTCGCGATCCACAGGGTACCGTGGATCCGGATCTGGCCGTCGAGCAGGCGAAGCAGCTGTACGATGCCGGCGAGGGCAAACTCGGCACAGACGAAGAAGTCTTCTACAAATTGCTAGCGCATTGCAGCTTTGATCAGCTGGAGATAATGTTCGACGAGTATAAGAAACTTTCCGGCCAAACGATCGAACAAGCTATGAAGCATGAACTGAGCGGAGAGTTGTACGATGCCCTCAGCGCCATCGTCGAGTGTGTCCAGATGGCGCCGCATTTCTTCGCTAAACGACTCCATAAGGCTATGGACGGCATGGGAACGGACGATGCGAAATTAGTCCGTATTATCGTCTCGCGTTCGGAGCTCGATTTGCAGAATGTGAAGGACGAATTTGAGCAGATGTACAACAAAACTTTGTTGAGTGCAGTACGGGTGAGTTGGATCAGCATATATAGTCTTCGATTTTGCTGTAAATTTTATTTTAAAAAACACAGCCACTGCTTCCGATTACCATTACCAAACCATAGATTACAACTGTTTGTATGTTCTGTTCTTCTCTGTTATGTTTACTTTCACAATGGTGTCCGGCTCATTGGAAACGGTAACATCCGATGATCCACCGATAGGAGGTAATCATACATAAGCATTAGCAATCGCACGGTACTGCATAGTGTTTCTGCATATTTTTTTTGATATAGTTAATATAGAGCGCATAGTCATGATAGATTATATTATACCGATGAGTTAATGATGCGTGAGAAAATTGCAAACCATATTCCGGAACACTGTATGCAAAAGTTCAACAAATTCACAACATTAACGCCTAACTGACGCTATAAAGCATGTACCATCCGCAGTTCATAAGAACCTTCGAACTTTTCTAAAACGGGACTATGCATTCATTTGTTGCAATTTGGTTTTCTCTCATTTAATTTCAGAATGAATGCTCTGGAGACTACAAGCGTGCCCTGTGCGCATTAATCGGTGGTGCCTAAACAGGTCGGGATGGAACTATTTGATATGAAAGCATATTATTCGCACACGTGAAGAAACCAACGATATTTACTAACGCAGAACACTATGAATCTTAAGCGCGAAAAAAATTATTATACGCTATCGCTTTTAGCGATGAGGAGTTTCTGATTGCAGGTGGCCTTTTAGCGATGGACGTTGCGCACCTCATGTTTTAGCCTTGTACTGCGTTTTAAATCAGTATTTTCATGCACAATGATTGGAAATAAAGCATTTATGTACATGTAAAAACATTGCTAATGTTCAGAAGTGTTTTATTCGTTAAACACCAACTAAAAACTCATCAATTTCAGCTCTATCGGTTTTACAACTCTATTTTATGTGTAGAATTAGAAATAGTGTACAATTCTTGCTAGTGTAATTTTGATAACTAAGAGTTTAAGATCAATGAAATCATTCCAGCTGAAACCGTGGCATCGCCCAGGCATTCTTTTAATTGGCAGGAAGCCCAAACGTGCTGAAGAGAAGCAGACCTCCAAATTAAATGCATGAAGAGTGAATCTAGCGTAGTGGAGACTTTGAAAGTGTCTTGTGATCGAGATTCGCAGACGTTTCAATACATCAAACCAATATGAGATAGGCCCCAAAACTGAATTAGATAGTCGCATCGAAGAAATTCCTTACTATAATTATAGTCTGTGACATAGTTGCTTAACTGTGAATCCAATTACTGCGACTTCCAACACTTCCGGAACGCTTTTTGTTTCGTTCAATTGCCGCTTCTCGTCTGCCGAGCACGGGACTCCCTCCCGAACCTATATTTCTTATCAACGATTTCAACCCTCTGGCCTGTCCCTCGGCTGCGTTTCCTATGCTATTCGATTCTTGTGCGATAATGTAAAAGTCATCCACAAGGTGAGTGGGAGGAGGAATGCCAAATGGTTGCAGATCGTTCAACGATAGCATACTGGACGATGCTCGGGTTGAGTACCGGATTCGACCATCGGCCGTGAGCCGTTGGTCGCCACCAGACGATGCGCTGAGCCTCGAATGATGACTTCCGGATCCTGCTGACTGCAGGTACTGTTGCTGCAGTTGCTGCTGTTGCATTGTGCTCAGTTTGCTACGTAGCAGAGCATTTTCTTCTTGCAGCTTTTTTATCAGACACCCTTCGGATTCTGCCTTTGAAATGATTGGCTGCGGCATACACTGGTAGATGGTCGATAGGAAATTATGCAGGGAAATGAGCAACGTGTCCTGCCACTGTTTACTGAAACATACGGCGAACGCTGCATGTTCCTCTGGATTTTTGCAAAATGGAAAAACTGCAACGATCGAGTTGCATTAGAGAAATCAGGAAACAGAAACAACAACAATGGGAGTAGTATCATGGCGCTACTTACAGAACCATTCTTTCCATTCACTTTGGTTTATCAGCTCGGATGATAGTTTGGTGAAAAACTCGGTGATTTTATCCGTTTTGTTTGAGGTGTATGCCACAATGAGATAAAACTTCAATATAGACTGCTCTAATTTGTTAACCGCTGCAAACGAAAAAGCATGTAGATGGTTAGGTTAATCGCACTCGCACTCTTACGGTGATTTACCGTTCCACTTACCGGTGGCGAAATGGTGCTCCAGATTTCGGAACAGATGCTTATTTAAATGGGCCCACAGTTCACGCAGCCCCTGCAGGTCGTGATTGTGTATCAACAGCAATATCTGATCGATAACTTTGTCCACACGGAAGCTTTTATCTTTATCACTTTTCAGTTCACCGTCGAACGCTTTTATTGTGTTGGAAAATCCACGAAAGAGGATATATTCCCGAATTAACCCGTCGACGTACTGGATATGTGCCATTGTCGATGGAAATGAAGAAGAAAGTGTTGTTATTACAGAATTTGATGTATCAAAAAGAAAGTTGACGTAAATCGAATCAGCTGCTTTGTTTTCGGTAACTAGCCGCGGTGCATATATGCAAACGACGGCGGTATGATACTGACAGCTCAATCTACTGAACCACCTTGTATGCTGTCAGTTGGACGTCACTCATCAAAACATTGAGGGCCTGTAAAAGCTAGATCTGTTTTTCCTGCGGTGTCGTGGTCTTTTATTACAGAAATAATGTCGACGACAAGGGTTAAAACCAGAGAAACCAAGTCTGGAGAGGTGATTGCTTACAGCGATACTGCCATTAGAAACAATGCTTCTGCGGTTGAGTATTGTAGAACATCGATGGCCGCCCTATCTGGAAGCACTGCAGGTACGATAGAGTACCCCTTCGACGGTCACCTTAATTATTTCGTTGTTCATTACTATTTTGCAGGCGTTCTTGGGCTAACTGGTATTCTGGGATTCCTTTTCTACGTATTGGCGGTGCTATGTTTGTGGCAAATGCTGCTTCTGAAATCGGGCTCAAACTGGGAGAAGTATTTCATCAGCCGGAAAAGCCTACTCACCCACGGTTTCCTGAGCGGGTTGTGCACCTACGTGCTGTTTTGGACGTTCCTGTATGGCATGGTGCACGTGTACTGAAATAGGGAAGCAGGGCAAAGTGCAACTAGTTGTGAATGCATGAACTAGGGTAATGGGACTTTGCTGTATAAATTATTTTTCCAAATACATACCAACGTTGGTCGAAGTAACAAAAAACCTAGTGTACTGTTTGTTTAAGAGGGGAACGTTTCTGTCCACCTGTATTTGCGTATCGGCTTACCGCTGAGTTAGTTCCACTCTTGGAATTTTTTAGGAAAGATCATCGTTTTTCATTCAGGTGTAGCCGAAGATAAACTTTGTGCAACTGTATAACCTCTAATACAAGTTCACTCATTCTTTTTCCTTACATATATCAATTTTAGCTAGATAATTATAAGCTGATATTTTTTCTTCTTTGAGATTTACAGCTGATAACAAACAAATTTAAAATATCCTAGTAATTGCAAAAACGTGTTGTCGGATTAACGGATCACAGTCTTGTCGGAATGAATCAAATTTTGTGTTGAATTGCGTTCTTAAAACAATACACGAATGCAAGTTATGTGAATTTGAGTATGTCTTGTGGATCAATTATCGCTGAATAAGCGATCCTCGATGAAGGGTTTTAGGAAGTCTTTGAAAACCCAATATTTGCTTGCGCCTGTTCCAATTGGTTCTGATAACCCTCTAGCTTCAATAAAAATATGATTTCCCATGATCTAAGGCACGGGGACTAACCACTACCGACCAACTAATACTGTGTGTACGTATCAAATAACAGTGATTCGAATCAAATTAACTTATCATCGTTGTCATCATCAGCAGCAAACGCTAATTCTGGTCGTGCCGTATCCCGGCCGTATTATTTACATTTCCCATTCGAACGACACTTGAGCGAGACGCCACAAGACGCCCGTCGTGTAGACCGGCGTGCGTTACAGTTACAACATGTAGCGCCGGGGCGCCTTTTACTTATTCTACCGACGGTACAAGCCACGCCAACACGCACGCCGTCTCTGCTGACTTTTCCAGATCTGTATCATTACCGACCGTCGACTCATCTTCGTCATCGTACTCCACAGATCATCCCGTTTGCACCGTACCCGCTGAGCTAATCGCTATTATTTACATCACCGGAAGCACGTGTTCGCCGCAGGTTTGCTGGCGCTGAGCCGACCACCGGCTACACGGGAAGATAAGCCGCCATGACAACCACCGGGCGGGTCGCAGGTACATTGCGCAAAACAATCGAAAGAACGCATCGACAAATAGGGCCGGGATGAGGGGCGAGCGCGACTCGAAACTATCTTGTCCATATCCCTTCCCTTTGCGCTCCCGGCGCGTTTGCCGCCGCACGTCAGCGTTTGGTTTGATTGATTAAATCACTTTTCGTCACCCTCGTCTATATTACCCACTGCCGCTCGCCATGCGTGATTGCACCGTCGACACCAAAGGGGAAAAACCGCAACGTCGAGGCTTTCCACCGACCGGAACAATATGTCCCGGTATAAATTGAATGGTAATGGCCATAATACGCTGTTCGCACTGAGTAAACAAATGATTAAACGGAAGTAAATCAAGGAAACAAACAGTCGAATGACGGGAGGGGGGTGATGTGCTCCAGGGAGGAACAGGCATGTTCTTCCGGGCCCTTCAAGGGTGTGTGAAAAGTGGGCGTTATGGACAAAAAACGGCGGATGCAGTAACGCAAAACGCGAGTGTTTTGTTCGATGATCAAAGCAATTTTCCTGTTCGCGGGTCCTTCCATTGCCGTCCATGCGTTGCCGAGGGTGTAGCTACTTATCTTTTCCGGTTTGACTTTTTTCCTTCGTGAGAAGAGTAATTGTATTTGCTCATCTTCGTAACTATATTGCATAATTGACTATGGGGTTTCATTAGTAAACAATTCTAGACGATTTATTTCGCTACTGTACGACAGTGAATACTTCTTAGAGAACTCCAACTTCACACCACATAACATCTTTCCCTTGCATTAAACTCGTGATCAACACTGGCGAATAGAAAAAAAATGCCAATAGTAATGAAGTGTAACATCGTACATCGTCAGCAATAATTTACAGCGAATACGGTGAAGACGCCGACTAGTACTGGTGTGTTTTTCAACCCTATTCCACCGATACTAACCAGCAAGGATCGGTCTCGGAATTGTTCGCCTTTCGAATGCCAGTGTCCAAAATCGACCTCCCATCGACGAGATGGTATTGATTACCGGTGGCGTACAGTCCAGGACTCCAGCAGAAGCGTCCATCTCCGGAACGAATGAAGGATCCGCGCGTCCTTTACTTCCTATGGCTAGCTGACTGGTGACGACGGTTGTTGACTATAGGCGCTCGTCCTTTGCGGGGATCAGTGGAAAATGAACCCCGCTGCCCAGGAGTCTCTAGGTCGCCGGCAGTTGGAAAAATAAAACCAAATCGCCGTTGCACCGCAGCGCCAGCAGGAGACGCGCTACGCTAAAAGTATCGATAACATCGCCGGCGTTTCCCCGACGCGGCCACCCGACGTCACCGGAGCGCGAACGTCAGTCACTTGCTTCGATCGGTGTGCGTACGGTGGTGCCGGCGCCCTCGGGAGGTCGGTTTTCGTTTTTCCAACTGTCCATTTCCCGTCGGTGTTCGCGGGATCACCGGGGCAGCCCCGATTGGAAATAGGTTAGGGTTTCAGGAAACGGAACGAAAATGTTATTCTTGAAGTGAGATTATATTTTGATTAATGAAACATAAGAACACTGCTGGGACGGCAATGTTTCGTTTCCGCTCGCCGTCTGGACATTAGAATGCATTGGTACAAGTCCCCACAGCGTCAAGGATCCCACCGTTTCAGAATCAATCAACCATGTCAACAATAAAACATCGTGTAAGTCCTTGGGATTTATCAGTAAGTGAACAATTAAGTAAAGCATCTGATACTTTAAACAAACTTTAATAAACATTGTTATCCTATAACATAAGTTAGGACCAAGTTCTAAGTGAGAAGGAAAGCGCTACATTTTGCACGGTTGATTGTTTCTTCGTTGTTTTTCAACTCGTAAATTACACGTGTGCGTCCCTACCAACATTGCCGGTTGAAATTTAGATTGTTTTAGAACAAAAAGTTATATATATGTCTTCGACAGGACTATTTAACCCAGTGCTCCTAGTGTAGATCCGTTCGGTGCAGTTCAGTAACGGGCAATGCAATGAAATGGTGGAGTTGGATAAAAAAAAAGCCCCATTCGCGTCCCATCAAATCAAGCCCCCGCTTGTGGGGCTTCGACAATCGATACCGAGGGTAATTTTCCCGGTTCCGGTCGTGTTTTACTCGCTTCATTCATCACAGAATCGGATCGAACGATACGGGACGACTGGATGGCGGGCAGGCAGGCAACTGGGACGGATGTGAGGGAGGAGACTCCACTTGGTCGACTTGGTATCCATCCCGAGTTCCGTCCGCCGGTTTTCATAGGTTTTTCCTTTGGTGCGCAACCGCCGCGAATCGTTTGTCGGTGGAACAGGCGCGCGAATCCAGGGACTCGAACGCAAAGGCAAAATCAATTCCAGACCAGCAAATGTTGGTTTGCTTTTTGTGAAGTAATACAGTCAGCTTTGAATTTTCACACACGATTCACATTTATTTGCCTCCATAATTTAGAGAAATATTGTATGTGTATACAAACAACGAGGGCAGTGTTCGCTTCGGTCAGTAAGTTATCATAAATGTTTACTGCTCGCAATATTCTATTACCATTCAATTTTAAATATAAATTATTTTATTTTAGAATAATGAATTTCCTAACGACACCAATCAATGCAACATCTAGATTACTTTGGGGAGTAACAAAACAATGCAGCCGTCGGCAGACACCCACTGTGTGTCGTAATACCGCAGAAACGGAACGGAGCACACAATGCAAAACTCCATGTCGGGGGGCGTCAGAGTTGTAGGGTTTCATTTTCATTTCAATTTCGACGTCGCCGTCGCCATCGTCACCATCGGTCACGTCTTGCAGACGGGAAAACCGCGCCGCCGCGAACGAATGAAAACGGGATGGCGTCGGCGTTAGGGGATGTCCCCTGCGAGCAAGACGATAATAATTCCGGTTTGGGGTACTCGTTGGAGGAGCCGAGGAGGAGAATGGAGCGGGTATGGAAAAAAAAGAAAATGTGTGCGAAAAACATTAACGACTGAAGGAAGTGGAGCCGGGCCGGACGCACCAAAGTTCGTCTATGAACAGTGACGCCATCTTGTTTCAGCACATTTTCCCGGGATAATGCTGCACGCCATGCCTTCAGTTCATATGCCATGGAAAAATATCATTTCGAAGTAGTATAGGACAACCTTGAACAGAGATCTTTGTGCTGTGAATGTTTTTGTACTTTGAAAAATACTGCAACCGGAATGGAAATGTAAGAGCAACCATACGTTCTATGCAACTAACCCAAACGTCTGTCCATTGATATTAAATAGATAAGATTTGTAACGTTAAAAGATAAAAAATAAATAAACTTAAGCGATACCTTCTGGTGTCTTTTATAAGAGAAACATCTTATCTTATCGTGTCTTTTTTTGTTTTTTCATCTAACGTTGTTCACCATTGCATGCAGTCTGTGGTTTTATGGGTTTCGCTAGAGAATTTTTATCCCCCAGGACTTATCCGCCAGGAGTTTGAAATGGGAAGAAGCTTTATTTTAATTTTCTTACAAATAGTCTTTGTTGGGAATTTTAATCAAAGACGCTAAAAAAAAGCCATATCTAGCGAGATTAACGTCATCATCGTTTCTCCCAATGACAAGTTCAAAATTAACAAAAGTAGTAGTAGAATAAACACACAGTTTTATAAACTTGTGGTTAGAAAAGCAATATGCCCGGAATGCTAATCATAAAACTGGCTCTGTTGAGGTTAGGTTCATTTAGAAGCCTTCATTCAGAAGATATCACAAAAATGGCCAATGGGGATCAGGAAAAGAATGACAATTCACAACTTCAGCAACCGGGTATGCCAACGAGTGATCAACAGCTGGAGTAATATTACATTTCAGGTCATCATCAAATGCTTGAGGAAGTGAGGCATTATCAACAATCTCTGGTGGAATAAATTATATAAAACCAATCTTTTGGAATAACATAGATCCAGCATACATTCGCACACCTGTTCTGTGTTCATATTATCCAGCCGATTTGATAGTTTTTAGGGTTTTTACACCTCGAAGTGCACTATTGGCATGCCGCTTGTTGGTTGAATTATAAATCAACCCCTTCTGTACTATGGGATATCGATTCAGTATCAATCGACGGGCTCGAGGTGGCAGATTGCAACCGACAGTCCCTCTCAGTCCGATTGTTTATGAAAAAAAAACCCGTCAGCTTCGAGTCAATGCCCTGGCGAAAGGTGCCAGACGAAGAAAATTAGGATGCAGTCCTGCCAGCCGAACAGAACGAGAGCGAGCCCCACGGGGTGAAATGATTCTCACCAACTGACTGACACACGCACAAACTGCAGACGTTCGTACTTACGTTGCTTATTTCAATTGGCACACCTCATTGCGCACACACACCGATCGCTATGGGCGGCTGCTGTGGCGTCCCAGTAGTGTGGCGGCTCCAAAGACAGCGAAGTAACAGCCTGTTCGTATGTCCCATGCCTCGATGGGGACTTTCGATCGTTCGTACGCCGGTGGATTCATCAATGAATTTGATGGCGTCCCTTCGGCCAAACGCCAACACCCAACAGCGTGGCACTTCTTCAACCCGCGACAATTTGACTGCCCAAAAAGGAAGCTCCGTAGCAGCTTGGATTAAAAGTGGATCAAACCCGCCGGGCCCTTTACCTGGGCGAACGTCGAGAAGACAGCCTCATCCTTCCGCAGCCACCCGCCGCGAGCATCCCCTTCCGAGGAGGATGACGCTTTGACGACCACGACCACCCAGTCCGGTGCGAAACAGAAGGCAGCAACGGGAGTAAGACCAACTACCACCAATCGAAAGTGACCCCGGTGGGATCCCTTCTTCCGACGGGAATGGGACCTGTCCGCCGACTCAACCCCTTCCCACCCGGGGGTTGCTCCGCTTCTTGGCAAGTTTTCTCTCGCGTCTCGTCTTACAACGCACCGACCAAGCGCGAGGTTCATCCCAGCGTCTTCCAAGGCAGGAATGGGACCGTGCTCGGAAAGGATTGCTCTTCATTGTTTCCTCTTTTCTTTTCCGTACCCGGTCGTGCCGCTCGATTGAACATTACCATATTTTCGGTGATCGTTTTTCCCTCGCTTTCCAGCTTGCGGCGTGGGATGGCTCCAGGCGGGAAAGACTTTCAGTAGAAAGGAGCAGCAGCCGAACAGGCGAGAAGCGGGCAGAAGTTAGACGTCCCGGGTGCGCGGGAACTCTGGCCCTCTCACAAGATGTTCTTCCTGCAGGATGCAACCGTGATGTTGTGGCCGCTGCCTGTCTGGCGCTTTCGGGTGGACGAACGGTGGACGAGTTCTTCCGAGTGTGCGTCGGGAGCGGCCGGGTGGACGTCCGTGGAAGTTGGGAACCGGTGCGAGTGTCCGGTTTCGGGCCGGAGACGACCGCAGGGCAAGGGCATACTGTCACTTGATATTCACGAAAACTTTCGAGCACGCACGTAACGGCATAAAAAAAAGGATGCAGAATACATGCGACCTGAAGTATTGGGCAATCGAATCGATCCTTCGTTAGGTTTATTGGAGTAGTCATTCCAATCTGCTTTGTATTTCTTTGGGTTCTTATTAGAAAATTAAACATAATGTTAGTGTATGGAAAGTTATCCTTATTTGAACTTAATTCGAATCATAAAGTTTTTTCTCAAACTTTTCGCTTCTCGAAAATTAAAATCCCGCGGAAAAATAAAAAGATTATAGAAAAAGATGTAGAAAAATCCCATGGCAAATAAAAAAAAGAAGAAAGAAATACAACACATTTGCTTAAGACGCCTACCGCATGAAACAACATCAACAACGTTAATCTCCTGTGTGAAACGACATAAGAGAAGCAAGGGACAAGATAATCCTACATATCTATTTCTAAATATTCCAATAAACATCAATGCATCATGAAAAAAATGGAAAGCAATGGAATAAAATCCTTCACCGTGTTCTACCAATGTATGGACTAACCAGGAACAAGGTTGTAATCGATAGTATCAGATAGGGTACATGTCCGAAAGCGATGCTGCAAGTGGTCCGGGCGACTTCTGTCTCAGGGAATGCCACAGGAAGTCACGGTTGAAACAGCGAAGTTTCCTGCGGATACAAGCGCTCCTTGTATGGAGGTGAAGCATCTTCGGTTGAACGTCCTCGCTGGCCATTCGACTCTCGGCAGTGACCCAGCTCGTCCTATTTTTTTTTCATTACTTCAACTTGCCCCAAAAAAAAAAGGAGGAAGGAAAAGTATCAAATTAGCGATCAGGTGCTGGGATCCGACGAGGGATCGCTCGAGAGCGATCGACGGACAAGCGGCAGGATCGTCATACGTCAAATATGTGACCCCAGGGATGGATCGCCCCATTGGACTTTCGGGCAGCCCTTCCTCGTTCGGTAAGTTTACGGTGAGTCAATGAGCTGCCGAGGGTTCGATGAGAGAATAGAAGAACCAAGACAGTACAGGGAGTGTACAATTTCGCCTGCGTCTGGTGTTGTGCTTCGATATCTGTTCACATCTGGTCCCAATTTTATCCAATATTGAAACTTTTCACACTTTTCCTCCGATCCAGTTGACTTTAGGCTTCTACCTCTCTTCTTTCCGCCGCCTATTCCCTTCCGCTGCTACCTCTCCTTAGCCTTATGTTTGGTCTACTTCCCTTGATTTCTTACTCCTAACAGAAGATTGATTAGGTTTGCAATCAACACTGCAAACGTCTAACACGAACGATCACATCTGAATTACATCTCCATTTTCTAGTTTGATGTGAAATGGAAAACAGACCATTGGGGTAAAGTTTGGCCCACTCGTATGGTAAACTATTTTACTTTATGATGAAACTTTCTCAAACGACAATAGATGTACCAAAACTGGAAACAGACTGTACTTGATTGAAATAAACAACCGAAGGAGTCAAGCGGTGAGGAACAAAATCCTGCCAGTGTGCGGGAAAGTGTGACACACAGGCTGGACAAAAACAAGGCAAAGTATGCGCCACTACCAGCCTGCCCCGCTTCCTCCGTTCCTCTGCGTACCACACCAAGCAACCCCCGGCGGCCCTCCTAGCGGTATCGTGTAACACATTTCGCTCACATATGCAACCCGTCCCAGCATCGTCCTCTCCCGTGTGCGTGTGTGTATGTTTCTATGCTGGGACAGTAGGTGCATCGGCTCATTCTCCTCACGCGCGTTTTTCGTCGGCGTCGTTGGCCAGCACCGCTGCTGGTTGGATTAAACTGAACCGGGTGCCTCGCATGGTGACGAGTATGCGGTGACATGCTCGATGCTGGCCAAGAGTGTGTGGTTGGCTGTGGGTGGTTTTTTTTATGCTTTCCTTTCCTTTCCTTTCCTGGCCAGCGAACCTTGCCTCGTCGTTCGTCGTACGTTTGGCCGGCCTTTGGGGTGCTGCGTTGCGGTTCGGACGAGTTCCTTCGTTCCCTGGTTGGTCGACCGGTCCCTTGGTCGGCCGTCGGTTCGAGCTGGAAGGGGGTACGCTGTTTCCTTCCTTGTTTTTCCCCCTGGTCGCTTGGCCGGCGGGTGGCAAGGGTGCACATGAGGGTGGAAATAAAATAAAATAAAGGAGGAAGAGACACCGAAAACAGAAGACCGGCCTACCCAATCGATGGAAGCGTGCAAAAGGGAGAAAGAAAGAGATAGAGAGAGATAGAGAGGGAGAGAGAAAGCAGAGGGCCGCTTGGTCACACACGGGGTACACTGTCCACCCGGTCAGTTCTTGTGCGATAGTTTCCAGCAAGTTTTCCAATCGCTCGTCGGCCTGGGCTGTCCTTCAGTCCTTACCGTACCGTCCTTCTGTGAGTATCGTTGCCGGAACGGGTGTCGCGCGCTGTCGACCGGGCAACTGCGCGGATTGATTTTTATTTCCCCCACCCCCCGAACTATCCATCCCTCGAGATCGATTAAGTGCGTGGTAGTGGATCAGCTCCTGCCAACCGACTGTTGGCACTCGCGCTTCACCGGAAGCATACGTTACAGCCAGCCAGCCAGCCAGCAGCGGTGAAAGTGATCAACGATGTCCGTTGGTGGCGTCGTCCTGCCGGCAGCAAGCGGAAACCGTCGGCGTGTCCTTTGACGTCATGTGCCGGATTCGGACGCAGCACGGCCCGGGCAGCGACACAGAACTAGCATGCCAGCATCCTGCGGACGGTCCGCAGCGAGAACAACAGTGGCACGCGGCGCAAGTGCAAGTGCAGGTGCAGGTCCAGGTGCAAGTGCAGCTGGTGCCGAATTTTGTCAGTGGAAAAAGTGATCCCCGAGTGGTTCGCGGGTACGGGACCGCAGTCGGCCATCGAGTGCCTTCAGGTGTGGCCGGAAAAGGGCAAACGGCCGGGAAATTGCCGATGCTACCGGGCCAATTATGATGTTCGCCGAGTGCGTCGATTGACCCGGAAGCGCGATTACTGGCGTATGCGTGGTTGGCCGCGACCGCTTGACTTCCGCACGCGGTGTGTGCGCCTTTTTTTATTCGTTTCCGTTCGTTGGCTTACGTCGTTCATCCGCGCATCGGTTTTGTTTGTGATTAGTTTATATAGGCTGGCCTCCGGTTTGTTCGTTTGGATTAGACGTTTCGCTATAATACACTGCGCTTTTCCGGCTCGATCAGTGGTCGAGCAGATTTAATGGTACTCGCTGCAGGATACAATAATACATTCACTCTGGGTTAGTATGTCCATCCCATGGTCTCTCACTTTTTTCACACGCCTATAATGAAGTATTGTTCATAAAAGATTTTCTCATCAAACAAACACCAAAAGACAGTAAACTCCACAACACTAGACACTATAACAATTCTAACTCAAAAAGGGCCTGTGAAAACTTTATAAAAAGGAACAAAACGTTGAACAACTGTGGAGAATATGACAAAAAAATTCGCATAAAACTGTCCAAAAGCCTTTAGACTGTGGTCCTGAATGTGCGAGTCGCAATACCGGTCACGTGGACGTCACATTTTGGAGTTGTTGTTTATTGTTTATTGCTTGGTTTTCTGCCCCGTCCAACGAGAGCGTAGGTTCTTTCCCTGTCGCTCGGAATAGTTCCTAACAAGAAGCGTTGATTTGTCTTCTTCTTTTATTGACCAAAGTTTCAAACCTAAACGAGGTAAACTTCTTCGCAAACGAAAGAAGCTGACTAAACT
>JAOEFI010000003.1:34736820-34750394 GCA_034621735.1 Anopheles plumbeus
AATATGAGTCAAAGCGCACTCTAGTGCAGCCAAAAATCAACCTCGCAGCATTGATCCTGATGTTGTATTTGTGCACCGATCGATGAACGATGGGAAGAAAAAAAAAACAGAACATCCTGCGGGCAAACCGCAAGCTTCTTGTATTATTCGCCAAAGTTAGGTTAGAATGCACCTCCGGATATTAGCACGTTCTGTAATGTTGCTACGTTTCTCTCTCTCTCTCTATATCTCTCTCTTTCTCTCTCTCTCTCTCTCTCTCTCTCTCGCTCCCTTTGCATCCTTCTATGGAAGCAAATACTTATATGCTTTAACTTTACCAGCAACACAAATAGAACCGAACACTTGCAGACCCGTTGTGAACACCTTTTTCTTGCAGACGACCAGCGTGCGAACTTTCCTGCGGACTCGATTTCTCGTGCCGTCCTCCCCCCCCCCCACGGACGGGTTGAAGAAATATCGTTTCATTTTAATTATCTCTTCATCGCTTCCCCCCGGGTTTCATCCTGCTGGTCGTCCTCCTCCGTCCCCTCAGCGCTAGGTTGAGTGAGCAACTTATACTAGCGTAGAACGTGAACTGTTTTCCACCGGAAAACCAACCATTCGTCGGCTCGCACGGTAGGACCACACGTTTACGCGGGAGGGGCGTGGGTGGCAGGAGGATTAAGTTACTCTAGGGAGCTTTCGGTTCCTCTATCCCGCGGCCCCTCGCGCGCTCCCCCACATGCTCTCGCTCCGGCGAGCATTGCCTTGTTGCAACCAACTGTAAACTGATCGGCATGCGAAAAAACCGACGGAATGAATGAACTTGCTCGGAAGCTTGCATGCGCAATCTGTCGCCAACGCGTGCGTTGTTTGGAGGATGTACCGCAGAATGTGCAGAGAAGCTGCAGGAAGACGGACCAACGGGCCCCATCCATCAGCGAAAGGGTCGCCGGTTGTTGGAATGCGGTTGCATAAACCCGAGCACTTTTTTTCCCCCGTCCACCTATACCAACTATGTATGATGTATGGTTGTTTGAGGTATTGACGCACAGTCGGAATGAAACGCAAAAAGAAAATCATTGGCCGACGGGAAAAAGTTTACCACGCCAATTAAAAAAAAAAAAATCCAAACCCAAACCGTTATTCTACAAAACCATTGTGATACTGTTATGTAGCAATGGCGTGAATGAACGAATGCGACATCCAGCATAAATACGTTTCAATCATCATACTTTTTGTAAGAGAAGTTTGTGTGTGCGAATATGCGGATGCAGATAAATATGGATGTTGGTGTTATCGACCCTTCCCACAACAGAGTTTCATTTTTCCTCCACCTAATGTTGCTTTGTCTAGAACATTGGACGGACTTCACACGATGATAAAGACGATTTATATCGACGAGGACCCCATTAGCCGATTTGCTGATCTTCTAATACGGAAATAGAAAAATAAAATTTACCACATCCTTCTAAACAAAAAAGAATTAACTTCCTTTCAGTCTTTCTAGCCATCAGTTCATGATAAGTTAATCAAGTTGAGAGCTTAATCATTACAAGTTGCAGGCTGTTGGTGACTAGACGCATATCAATTACGTTCCTTTCTTTCTCTATTTGATCTCTATTTGTGTTTGAACGTATTCTCCTATTTCGTCATTCCATCACGGTTACGGGTGTCTTTATATTCATGCGTGGTTGCTTCCGTAATTTACTTTAAAAAACTGCGGTTTTGTGGAAATTATACTACAGACCTTATATTATTCGTTCCCATTGCCTTACTCCTAACAACTAAATCAAAGAATTACAAAAAGTCTCCATAGAGGGTTGTAAAAGATGTAATACTGTAATGCCTGAATTAGTTTGACGAACATTTCGCTTTCAACTCCACAGCTCGCAAAGTAATCTGGGAAGCTACTGGAACGAGGACATGAGCACATTTCCCGGCCTTCCTCCGCTGGACATCGATCCGCTGCCCAGTCTGTTTCCCTTCTCCCCGTGTGGTGCTTCCTACAAGTAAGTTTGCCGCAAGTGCTACGTGCACATAAACAATCCCCCCCCCATCTTCCTGTTCCTCTAGCTTACCTGTCGCGTTCTCTTCCGAAGTAGACCCGAGCGGCCGACGCACGACGTGGCGGATGTACTGCTGTCGCTGAAGCACGCCGTCCTGAAGCAGAGCCCGGATCCGCAGCCGATTGGCCAGGGCCAGAACTACGGCACCCCGCAGGCGTCCCTCTCCTACACCGTCCACCCGCAGATGCTGCTGTCGCCGGCCGGCCACCACGGGCACAACTCGCACGCGCACTACAACCAGATGCCGTCGCAGGGTCCGGGCGGCCCGTACGGGACCAACTACTACGACTCGTCGTGCGCACAACACTCCGCCCCGCTCTACCCGAGCATGAGCGTCAACGTTAGCATGAACATGACGATGCACGGCTACGGCGCGGAAGCGTCCGTCCCGATGCAGTGCTCCCAGATGCAGTGGGGTGCACAGAATGCGTCCTCCTCGGTGAACGTGCTCTACCCGCCGCTGCTCAGCCCGGTGCCGTACCCGCCCGGCGCGACCTACTCCTTCACGGCGGACTTCCGGCCGCAAAGCCAGCCGGCGTCGGGATCGGGCGCCCTCTCGCCACTCGGGCTCGACTCGTCGGGCTCGGCGCGCAGCTCGGCTTCACTGACACCACTGAAGCAGCAACAGCAGCAGCAACATCATCAGCCGCACCAGCAGCAGCAACATTCACAACAGCAGCAACAGCAGCAGCAGCAGCAGCATCAACAGCAGCAACACCAGCAGCAGCAGCAACAGTATTATAACCACGCGCACCATGCCCACCACCACTCGCACCACCAACACCACCACCATCACTCGCAGTCTGCTTCGGCCGCGGCGGCGGCGGCGGCTGCAGCGGCGGCCGTTGCTGCCGCCTCGTCGGTGGACTGTACGCCCCCGAAGAGCGCCACCCCGCCCGAGTTCCCTGGCGGCGAGCAGGCGACCCCATCGTCGGCGGCGGCAGTGGCGGCTGCGGCGGCGGCCGCTACCGTTGGCTTTGCGGCCGCACTCAAGATGAAGGCCGAGAACCACTCGCTGGGGGGGCTTGGCTACCCGGACGTGGCGGGCGACGGCCAGCAGCAGGCGGGCGCGGACGACGAGAACGAAGAGGACGACAGTGGCAGCGGGAGCGACGGGGCGGCCGGGGGCGACAGCAAGCCGAACCTGTGCCGGCTGTGCGGGAAAACGTACGCGCGGCCGAGCACGCTCAAGACGCACCTGCGGACGCACTCGGGCGAGCGGCCGTACCGCTGCCCGGACTGCAACAAGAGCTTCTCGCAGGCGGCCAACCTGACCGCACACGTCCGCACGCACACGGGCCAGAAACCGTTCCGGTGTCCGATATGTGATAGGCGCTTCTCGCAGAGCTCCAGTGTAACGACGCACATGCGAACGCACTCCGGCGAACGGCCGTACCGGTGCCGGGCGTGCAAGAAGGCGTTCTCCGACAGCTCCACGCTCACGAAGCACCTGCGGATACACAGCGGCGAAAAGCCCTACCAGTGCAAGCTCTGCCTGCTGAGGTGAGTACGGTGATGTTTTTGTTTTTCTCTGGAAATGTCACGAGTAAAAACATTCCCCCACCACTTGGTTCTACATGCCCCGAATATTCGTTTAATATGTTTGTGTCCACTCCGTCGTGCCCCGGTTTACAGATTCTCCCAGTCCGGCAACCTGAATCGCCACATGCGCGTCCATGGCAACAACGGGCAGGCGCTGATCACTTGACATCCAAAAGCAGCGCACCTGCCATCGTCCTCCTCCGGCGGCCACGCTTGCATCCTCGCACAGCATGCCCTGCCGTCGCACTACCACCGACATCACCCCTACGCATCCTATCAACATCAACAGCAGCAGCAGCCGTTGCAGGCCCAGCAGCACACGCAGCAGCACCAGCAGCAGCAACCGCAGCCCGAGTCCGTCTCGTCGAGCCAGTTCGCTGCCGCGCAGTCCGCGGCGGCCACGGCAGCCGCGGCCCAATACTTTTACAATCAGAACGCGACCGGGTTCCACCATCACTACAATCGGGCCTGCGCCAGCACGTCGGTCGCAGCCATTGCGTCGACGGCAGGCGCTGCAGTGGCCTCCTCCGGTGTGGCTACCACGCCGGGCACCCACCACGGCTTCAAGGCGCTTCCGGCGGCCACGCAGCTGTCCTACTTCGAGGAATATCACCACTTCCAGCAGCAACAGCAGCGCAACAAATACGAAGATAATTTGACCCTGTTCGGAAGGAACAACTTTGTCAACATTTTCTAATTGCAGCTCTCGGGTTAGGGGTGCAGGAAAGTCGCACAACCATCCGACCACTGTGTGCGGTTGCTGTTCAATGCAGCTATTGATTGTTGACACATTTCTTAAGAATACATCTAGTCAACCAGCCAAGTGCACGAGAATGAGCAATGGCATCTCTATAATACCATTTCATCCGGCTATAACTGGTATCAGTAGACTTTCCAAACGGCACAGCAGACGTCTTCGAAGTTTTACGCAGCGGTTAAAAGTGAAATGGAAACGAACAAACAACGCATACTTATTATAAATACCTAGGACGATTTTAAGGCTAAATGGTTGAGTTACGGTAGCGAAGAGAACCAATGTCCTTTCACGGGCGCAGTAGAAAATCGGCGCATAACTCGCTAAGGAAGGTTTTCTTTCGAATGCATGGTCTCCCATTATTACTGTACTGTTCAATGTTTCACCTTTAGAGCAACTACAATCAAGCTACAAACAAAAACCAATTTCTCTTAGATTCTCTAGCAGAATAGTGGAGTTGTTGAAACAAAGATTAAGATTAAAACAAGATTATGTAATAAAACTATGTACAAAATTGACTGTCTTTGGTTGTGTTGGTACGAAGCTTTCGATCTACGAAATGATTTGATGTTCCTTTTACCGATAATTCATCATGAGAGGAAGCCTAAATTGTTAATGCTTATCACTTTATTTTATTCAAAATCATACAGCAAACCAATATTCACTCTTAATCTCATTGCTCTTGTTTGCGACGCCTGTCTTAACTTCGTTTTTGATGTTGTAATGTACATGCAAAATTATACATACTTCTTATTGCGTTGATTCATTCTGTCACGGTTGCAACTTGATACAGCCTCAAGTCTTATAACAACACCGGCGCGTGTTGTATAATGCTATTCGTCTTTCACAAGTATTCGGTTGTGTCGTCTGCCTAGGCAAAATTGCTTGTTTTTTTTATTTTGGGAAGCCGGGGTGCGGTTCCAGTTCGGTTGAAGATATCGCACCTTCATTCTTCGTTCCACTTCATACCCTAGCTACTCTACCACCGCATACTCTTGCATTGAACCTGTGTTGTATACACGCGAATTTGTTCTTTCCTCCGTTTATGTATATTCTATGCAGCTTAACGTTAATTTTTTCCGCTTGAGCTCTTTGTTCTGTCAAGAACAAGCATCGATTGGATATATCGATCCAAATTACTATTTTTCAATGAGGACAAAATTTAAACCACCTTTATAGCGGCTGATTGGTAATCACACAGGAAATTTTTCCTGACACTATAAGAAATATTGAAAGGTTTAAGAAAAAGCTGAAGAAAATATTCTTCAATCAGCTTTTCTTGATTTTCAATTAAAACACTTAAACTATGCGCAATGCGGAAAAAGTGAAACGAATTGAAACAAGCAAAACATTAAAAGTTCGATCGTGATTAAAAAATGAGACGTTAATTTTAAACACGTGTTTGCAGCTCTTGGTTTGACTTGCCTTAATGTATTTGAAACCCCTTCGCCTTCAGATAGCAAGGAGATGTTCGCAATGTAAAGGGTGAAGAGAAAAGGCCAAACATTATCTTACATTGCTAAAAGTAAGGATGGTAATTCAAGATAAAATTCATCATTATTCGATGTTAAAATAATTCCGACAAAATAATGATAGGTTATGTTATAAAGAAAGAAACCATGCAGTTGGTTTGAAACATGATAAACATGGGTGGAGAGCCAAAGCCAAACATTTCCCGTTGTAACGTAGATAATTTGGGAGCCCTTCCGCGAAGACAGTCCATCCCCTGCCGAAAAACGGTGCAATGGAACGTGCGAATATTATTGCGCCAGCTTTGTGCATGTAAAGCTACTACATAACGAAAACCTTCTCGATCTTTGGCGCACGGAACGATTCGTTCGTTTTCGGGCAGACGAGGACGTCGTTTTCGCGCCGCATCTGTTCGATTGCTTGCTGGCCAAAGATTTGCCCGTTCGGGAGCATCATCGGCAAATTGTGTTCGTTCAAAGGTTTGCCCGTTATTCTGCAACAAAGTGGGAAATACATTGACGGTGTAATATGGAGTTCGACAGAAACCTGCTGTTTGTGAAATAACACCTACCTGCAAATCAGACGACTCTGGGCGCAATGCGAGAAGGGCAGGTTCTCGGCAATCTCGTTCACATTCTCCTGGCACACCGGGCAGTTCATGTTCTTCGACGTGTATGAGTAGCATTGCGGTGTTTTGAGGGCCGAAATGCCAGCCTGCACGGCAACGCTTAGCACCGACTGGGATGGCAACTGGAAGAGCCGATAGTTTTCCAGGCGAAAGTGCAGCACCAGATCGTGCCAGCGCTGCGGATCGAACAGCGTTTTGTACGGTTCGATTTCCGTGCTCACCGGAAATGCTAGCAGGGCCATATACTGGCGGATCTCCTTCAGCTGTTCCTGCTCGAACGCCGGGAAATACTTCTGCGCGTGGCGCACCGCCAGCACCCGCTTGTCGCCGCGGATCAGCTCGACGAACTCTTGCACCCGCAGCTGGAACTCGATGGTGGAGTTGATCTTTTTCAGCTTCGACTTGTTGTCGTTGCACCAGGCGATGCACTTGATCGTGCAGCCATTCACCAGATCCCGCTCCACCTCGCGAGTCACCTGGAAGATGTCCAGATTGGTCAGGTCGCGGATGCCGCTTCGTTCGGCCAACCGCTCGGCCGTGTCGTAGTAGCCGAGGCGGAGGAAGTGCTCCACAATCATGCGATCGAGACGGATCTTTTTCCACTGGTTCGTAGCCGCAGTTTGCAGCTCGAGTGTGGACGGATCGATGGGCGTACTGACGTTCTGCTTCAGATGCTCCAGTCGGCGTTTGCACACGTAACCGGCCGACAGTTCCTCCGAAATACTTTCCTCCGCCTTACGCTTCAACACTTGCAGCCGCTCGACGACGCCACCGAGAAGACGGGAAATCTCTGTGCTGTCCGAGCCTTCCGTCAGGCCCTTCTCCAGCTCCGAAGCTACGTTCTGTATCTGGCTCAGTTCGCGGTCGAGCGTCTTTTGAGCGATTCGGAAGCGCTTGTTCAGAATTTCGTACGGCACCTGGGATTTTCAAGCGGCGGAAGGAGAGCAATATTTATATCCAAATGTTAGAATTCAGCCAAACCAGTGTTTGTTGGAGCCATAATCCTCACGAAATTAATTCGTCTATAGGTCTATAACAATATCACTTTAGAAAGGGAAAGTGATGAGGACAAATTGTACTTGAGGGTGGGACGAGAAGAAAGATGAGCAAAATCCCATCTGACAACTCGTATTCAAGAGTGCCATTTTGTTTCCGCACCCACCACAGAATACAAAAAAAAAATGGGCCCAATTTACAGCGGTCACGGCATCCATCGTTTATTGCGACGCAAATACTGATGGGTTCTCCCCTAGGAATTCCTTTACCAGTGATTATGCGACGAAAACGATGAACTCAAGGGCGTAATATTTACCTTTAGTGTCGGATGTTCCATGGCTTTAATTTCGGTCATCGTGGCTGACAGTATCACCTGTGTCTGCGTTTTGTTAGCTAGGAAAACTTCACTGCTGCACTGCGTTAAACGTCACTGTTACTCGTGCCCCGTAATGGTGGAAATGAAATATCTAAATATGAACGATGCAACAAAGATATTAGGCTTAAGTTTCTTTCGAACGGTTTCAAACTACATGGCATTCTAGTTGAGAACTAATGCCCCTTGAACAATCAGCTGGAATTAATTGATGGACCCTTCGACGCTAGGCTAACAACTGATTACGATGGAAGCTAGAAGGTTCAATGCTAATGCGATGCTACGATCTGAGCTTCTACCGTACATCTGGTAAACTTTGGCTGCGTTTATGCCACAACAACAATATACGCTCTTTCGCACGACGACGGGCTGTTACACACTGGTGAGAATGAGATGGATTGTGAGAATTGAAACTTGTTTTGATCGATGCACATTCTAGTAAACACATCTACGTAATGACGTTTTGGAACATCGCGCTGGTGCAAGCGAATACAGTATAACAGTGCTGCTATATTTATCTTGAGCGAGCCACTGTTCGAATTGTCAGTTCAGGGATCAATTTGTTTGAAAATTAGGATTGTTTAAATTTGAGTAGTATTGAATTACAACTGCTCAGAATGTTTCAGTGCCTTGAATTAGCCGAAGAATGTTTCAAATTAATTTTACAGTAGACGGCAAACCAAGTTCCATGAAAACCTTCACTATGATTACTCACTTTTAGTACAAATAAAATACATGCTTTGCTGGAATGTGCTAAAATTTAAAAAGTGTAGTAAAAAACTTGCGTACCAGTCTGAAACCGACCACGAACATGAGATTTAAGAAATAGTAAGTAATATTACACCGGAAGCAGCTTTTTTCATTGATCTTCTTTATTTCATTATCGAACAAAACAAAATAACAGTTCACAAAAACGGATAATATCGAATAGAAACACACGTACGCGTAGTACCTCGTTTTTGCGCATTGCATTCTTTGCCTCGCTCGTATCCGTTTTTGTGTCGTATTTTTTATCACCAGACGTAAAGGAGAGGCGTATTTACAAACTTTCGAAACAAGGAGGATAGTTTTGATACCACACCACTTAGGATAAGGAAGAGATGAATAAGAGCACCAAATGTCCGCCGTCATTGCTTCATCACACTGCTACGGAGTTCTGGAACGGGCAATTAGCGACTATGTCGATGGAGAGCCATACATGTATTTTATATAAAATTTTAATCTGCCTTCGGAACCGTGCAGTGTATGGACGAATGGAGAGGGGAAACGCGAGAAAAGAATAAATAAATAGCACATTTCTATTCCACATACGCCGTGCCACCGCGTGTCCGATCGCTTGCGGCATTATGATGCCGAATTGCTCCATTCTCGAAGTAAACTTCTCCTATGACATCACTGATCAATTGGCCTTGGCAACGATCGGGACGAGCTCGCCAGACGACTGAGCGCAAAGAAATACGATCACTTACATACTAGCGGTTCTGCATTTTCAATAAAAGGCTTCTGTCCATATGATTTTCTTCGTCTGGCTGAAGGATTTGTGGTTGCTTTGTAACATAGCTACCTCATACATTACGCTCTGAAAGAATGCATTTTGGTTCCCAGGAGGCTGCTTGATCCAATCATTTTATTTACACTACCCAATCTCGCTCCCGTGGTGTTCAGCACAAAGCCACCGGATGCAAACACTCTTAACAGAACAAAAAACAAATAATAGGAGTAAGAACTGCAATAAAACGAGCGATTGAAAACCAGTTTAAAACAAACGTTGCCCCACGGGGACGGTCAAGTTGGAGCCCTGGAAAGGCCAGTTGAAAAATTTCACCCCCCTAAAATGTGTCTGATGTTATTGCTACACCCTATGATTGGCGTAGAGAACATCCATAGTATGTACAGTATAAAATCAACAACGCATCGAATCCGGTACAGCCAGATGCTAACAACTCCGGAACCTCTCTGAAACCTACGCACGTCGGAGCAGCGCGAAGCGGGTCGAGTGGAAGAGGGAATGAAGGGGAGGGGATCGTCCTGAACAGGTCCCTGTCCGCGGGCGCATGAAATCGGGGATCGTCTTCCGGCACAATCTGCCTTCTGGAGGCGCCCGTTAAAATTAGTCCGAACGCTCGTGATGTAGCGATTTGCTGTCGTTGGGGCTTAGTACGAAGATTGGTGAGCTGTAGTCGACGTACTTGTCCGCACCGATGGCGAAGATTTTGTCCCCGCCCGAGTAGTGCTTCGCCTTGGTGCTGCGACCCCGCTTGAGCATCACAAACACGACGAAGATGGCCACCAGGAAGGCGGAAGCGGTCGCCAGCACGAACACGATTGTCTGGAAGGTGTTCTCGGGAACGCCGGACGATGGCTGCGCGAGCGGCAGGCCGGCCGAGATACGGTGGGCGAAGCGGGACTGCGTCATGTCCGCCACCAGCTGCCCACGGTACAAGTCGAAGGCTCCGTCACGCACCATCTCCTCGATGGCGTACGCATCGTCCACCTTGGTACCCTCGATCAGATCGAACCGCAGCGTGACACTGCCGTCAGCGTTCTCCTGCACGCGGTAGTTATCGTAGATGTTGCCGACCAGGGCGGACAGCTCCATGCGCAGCGTTTCGTAGACGTGCACGAGCGGCCGGTGACGATGGACGTTGTTCAGCCGCAGCTCAATCTCGACCACATCGATCGGGGTGAAGAGGCAGGACCGCTGGGCGCGCTTGAAGGTGCTCGAGAGCGGCAGCTGGTTGCCGGCCGCGTCGACGCACCAGCACGTGTCGCCGTTGCACTGCATCGGCTCGAAGGAGCCGACCGAGTCGCAGGCCACCGGGAACGAGGCGGCCAACTGGAGCGCCTGGCAACGGGTCGCCGAGGCGCGGAGTCTCTTCGCGATCGGTCCGCCACCGGAGTCGCTGATGAAGTTGCGGCTCTCGGCGGTCCTGGCCAGCTCGATCACCTTCTCCGTGACGGACGACACCGAGCCGATGTAGCGGGGTTCCGGGGCGTAGTTGGCGTTGGCGACGGATACCGGCTGCACCGGTTCCAGGTCCTCATCCACAAGGTAGTTGTTTTCGTCGACGAGGAAAGTGATCTGACGGATCAGCTCTTCCATCACTGAGGGAGAAGGAGTGAGTATTAGTACATCCGGATTCGATGGTGAGCTCGCTCGCTCCTCTCCACTCACCTGGATCACTGGAGGGCGCTTCGACGGAATCCCCACGGCGTCTCGCCTGCCGACTGCTGCACTTCGGTTCGGAGCCCTTCGTCAGCGAGCCCTTCACAGGGGCACCCTTTTTGTCCGCGCACCAGCACACGCCGACGGCCGGCGTGACTTCCGGTTGCGGCCCGGTCGTGCCATTGCTCGTCCCATTGGACGCGGCGCCCATCGACCCGAGACACTGCACCGGACTCCAGAAACCTGTCTCCGGATCGCAGCGTGGCTGGAACCAGGTGTTTGGTTGGCCGGCCCGCTTCGCGGCCATGGCGTTCTTGAGCCGCAACCGTTCGCACTGCGACAGCACCGGACAGACTCTGTTGCACGCCTGCTCGCTGTGGAACAGGTTCTTCGACTGGCAGAAGACGCCGCGCGGGAGCGTCACCGGGACGCACTTGTTCAACCGTGGGCTGAATCGCCACCGGATGGTGCTTTCCAGCTCGTTGCTGCTCTCGCCAGACGACTCCGCCACCTGCAGGCAGCTCTGGTCGATCGACTCGAAGCAAACGTCTCCTGAAACGATGGAAAGGTGTGAGGAAAAGATGGAACAGAGTTGGCACGGTGAGTTCTGGCACGGAACTTACGGGTCTTTCCACAGCAAACGCCCCGGTTGCTGATCGGATTCAGCTGACAGATATGCGTCGACGGACACGTGTCGGCGTCAGTCTGCGGTCCGCACACAATCTCCCGTCCGCTCGACCGCAACGGCAGCCCCTCGGGGCAGACGGACTCGCGGATGGGCACACAGATCGGCATCTTCGGGCAGGGCACCGAGATACACTCCACCTGTATCAGCTGGCAGTCTTCGCCGCGCGGGCACGATATCTCGCCGCAGGGATCCCGGCAGTCGCACGTCTTGCACCCGTTCGCGCCGATCTTGTAGCCGTACTCGCACGGGCGGCACTTCAGCAGTGGGCACTCCGTTTTCGGGTACAGGCCGCAGTCCGGCGGCTGGCCGTTGCTAGTGCGCGTGCCGCTCTTTTCATTGCCGAACTCGTCCACGCACCAGCACGTGTTGCCCGGGCCGCACTGGAGCGTCCGGAAGCTGCCGTCGACGTCGCACTGCGCGATGTACTTCTGCTTCGGCGGCACGCCCAGCTCGGACGCCTGGTGGAGCTGGATGGTCTGCAGGTGCTGGCAGGCGGTCTTCAGCTGCGGCTCGACGCACTGCGTCCCGCACCCGTTCGAGCAGCAGCGCTTCGGCCCGTCGCAGTGCGCATCCGTGCGGCACTCGTACTCGCACGAGTCCGACTCGGAGTTCTCGGCGCCCGGCGGCACCAGGAACGGGCACTGGCCCGGCTTCTTCGGGAAGCAGGCCGGCACCGGCGGGCAGTACTCGCCCTCGCAGGACACCTCCACCGAGCGGCACTCCTGCCCGTCCGGACAGGGCACGCTGTCGCACGGGTCGCGGCACTCGCACGAGGGACACTGGGTGTCCGCGTCCAGCACGAACCCGTAGTCGCAGCCCATGCGGCAGGTTAGGTCCAAACACCCGAGCGCCTCCCGCAGCACCTCGCAGCTCTTGGCGGTGGCGTTGAGACCGCGCGTTTTGGGAATCTCCGTACCGAAGCCATCGGTACACCAGCACTCCTCCACGTCTACCTCCACGAGCTGCTCCTGCGCGGGCGTAGGCAGTGTCGGCATGACCAGCGGACGTTTCAGCAGGGTCGACGGTTTGATTTCCGGCTTGTCCAGGTTTCCGTTACCATTCCTAGACTCCAGCCGGTTGAAGTCGATAATCTTCGCCGAACGGGCCTGCACGGTTGCTCCGAGCGGGTAGCCTGCTGGCAGGCCGTATAGCTGTTCGTGACTGGCCCCCAGTTCCGGTCCCGAGACTGGTAGGAGCTTCAGAGTGTTGTCCGGCGTCGGGTCGGCCGCTCGTCGTGCTCGGACGATCGATTTTACGGTGGTGGTGGACTCCTGGGCTACAGCCGGCGTCGCTGTCGTGGTGGTCGTGGGTTGTCCAGCAGCGACCGCTTCTTCCAGCAGTTTCCTCATCTGACGGATGCTGTTCTTCTCGATGTACTTGCGCTGCTCCGACGCTTTGACCTTCGTCCGGCGCGTGACGCATTGCATCGCCTGGTAGCCGCCGTCGGGGGTGCAGATCGGTGGTGGAAGCGCCAGTTCCATTCCTTCCACTGTGCCCTCCATGCGGTCGGAGAAGTCACGCAGATATTCGCACACTGGGGCGAGAGAAAAAAAAAAGACAGAAACAGAAGCAATGATCAATCTCCTGAGTCCAAAAGTGGGATCATTTGGTCACTTACTGGTCTGCTGGCGTTCTTCGGTGAGGTCGGCGTCATCGTCGCCTTCGTTCAACAGAGGGCAGCACACGCTGCGGGATTCCCCGTGCAACTTGCGACACTCGTGCGACTCGACGGGACACACGATCGTGTTCGACATCGACCGCTTACGGCCGTTCTGCTCATCATCATCCTGCTCCTCGTCGTCGAAAAAGCTGCGGCTTTGGTACTCGCGACTTTTGGGGCGATCTGCAGAAGGCGGGGAACATTACCAGTGTTGTTTTCTCCAACAGCCTTACCCACACACACACACAC
>JAOEFI010000003.1:34786275-34815475 GCA_034621735.1 Anopheles plumbeus
CCTTAAATATGCAAATAAATGTCCCTCCTTTTCTGCTCGTCTGTGCTCATATGCAAATATACGGCGGAACCCTGTTCTGTTCAACGCGTTTCAAGTAAGTCGTGCTCTGCAAGTCGTTTAACAGGACAATGTACAGGATAACTATTCTGTCGTGTTCCCGTAGACGCATTGATTCGTTTGATAATTAACTAGGTGCAGTGGCGAATAACATAATTCAAATTTGATTACATTCTCTCAAGAATTACATACGAGAACGGTTTGTGGATGATGAGTCTGGTGAAGTGTGAGTTTTAATTAGAATACAACTTCGCCTTGTAAATTATTTGAACATTTGCTTTAGCATATTATTACTCATTGTTTGAAGTCAAACTTAAAAGCTGATTTTAAAGAACATGCTTTTTTAATAGTTTTTTAAATCTTGCTTGTAAAGTAAAGTACATCGACGTTGAAATCCTTATTTCAAAAACAAAAGTAATTTCCCAGTGAGGTAGCATAATTAGGTTCACAAAATTACATCTGTTCACCTTTAACATTTCCTACGAAAGAACATTATGCAGAAAACGGTGGAGCATGTGCAACGAAAAAAAAAGTTGGCCCCAGAAAATATGCTGGACAGTTCAATGTACCAACCATTGCCGGTACATGTGCAACGCGGCACGTTGTATCGATCAACGAACGGGGTTGGATGGAAATGCGGACCTTTTCGGTGTAAATGATTCTCGCCTGCAATGTAAACGTGCCGGTTCAATACGGACTCCGTCTTACTCTGGATCTTTCGGAGAACAGTAAAACAGGAAAGAAGAAGAGAAAGAGAGAATTTCATTTGAGGTAAAACTTGGAACAAAACAACCTTAGACATTGGTAAAACGCTTTTAGGGCCCTCACGGTGGTGGCCGTTTAATGTCGCAATACAGTTCGAACAAGGCGCACACTTTTCCGATTGGAGCTGGTTCAGTTCAACATCTTGGAAAAAAAACTTCTGTGTGCAAAAACGAACAACGGAAAATATGTAAAGTAAGGTAGCCGGTAATCGTTTTCCACTTCACTGACGCTGGTAAGTGGTGTTATCCTGCCTTTGTGCTAGTCACATTCAGTCAGCTCATGTTCGGCGATGGTTTGTACATGCAGAATACTCTAGATTTGATCATCGTCGCTTCGTTGCTGCCGTGTATTTTGTTTTTCACGCCACACACAAGCAAGTGCCGGCACTTCGTGGGCCGTATACAATCGTGTCGGTATTTCGTCCTCGTAACACGAAGCTACGACCACCGTTTGATGAACGTGGCGATGAACAGCTAGCATCCGTGCTGCTTGTGTGTTTATGACATTTCGTACACAGCCCTTCAACCGGCATCAAAGGATGTGTTCCTCAAGTGGTGGTGTAATTGGCTCCGGCAGGATTGCCTTCATGAATTCAAGGAGCCTGGAGAAATGTTTCCAACCTAGAAACTGGATTGACTCACCATGCGTTGGATGTTGGTGTCCCTTTACTTTCAAATGTAACTGATGTCAATGCTTTGATGCTTTGATTCTGATATCTTGTTCTCTCCCTCCTAGGTCTTCTTCCCGGACGTAGAACGCTGCGAATGGCTCAACAGGGTAAGTAGTGTAAACTTTCTGGCAGCAAAGCAACGTTTCCACTCGAGTGCCAATTGCTACCAACCAATCAAAGCACTAACTTTATTAACTCTCATTTCCAATTAATTCGTGGAAACGAAATTTCGAACGCGCGCACAAATGCTCCTTCGTGTCCGCATCCTTTTTCACCCTCAACAGATTCTGAAGCAAGTCTGGCCGAATGCGAACTTTTACGCGAAAAATCTCATCAAAGAATCAATCGAGCCGAACATTCGGCAAGCCATGGCCGGTTACAAGCTGAATGGATTCAAATTCGATCGCATGATTCTCGGTACGATTGTAAGTATCTCTTTTCTTTTGTTTTCTTATTTCATTTCCAAATTCGAATGCTTCCACCATATTGACTCGAGTTTTCCTTCTATCAGCGCATTGAAAATAACTAAACGAAGAATCAAGATTGTACATTCATCTAGTCTATCAAAATACGTTAAACTTTTATTCCATTCTTTTATTTTCGGAAGATGTTATTCTGACAAATTGAGGACATGCATATTATCTTATATTACTGAATTAGATCTTTTCCTTCGTGGAAATGCAATGTTTTTCACGCCACGATTACACGAGTTTAAGAGTTCGTTTTGTACAAAAGCCCACATTCACTTGATACACTATGAAAAAATAGACGAATCATATAAACGCACGATTGCAACCTAGCACAGTAGGTTTGATGCCATACTCTATTGAACTGTAGAACCTGCCGCCTGCCGGAGCAACACGTAGATCTTTTCTTTGATCCATTCCTTATTATATGGTGCGTATGTGTTAGTCGATTTTTGGTATACGAGGCAACTGAGGTCGATTAGCTGCAAGAGAAAGGAGATAAATTGTTGAGCAGGGAGTTCTTCGTGAAAAACACCCGAAGTGTTTCATCCATGTTAGTGTTCGAGAAAAATGGATAATTGTAGGATTTTTACCTGGTCTACGAAATCGAACAGCTGGCTAATATCGTAGGTTATCGTGGGTGTATTCGGATTGCGTCGCTTTAGTTGCTCCTCGTAGATTTTACACACTCCTTCCATGCATTCGTTTACACTCTCGTAGTCACTGTATGTTCTGGTTTCTGGATGCTCTCCCGGCTGCACCAGCAGTATCGTGTGAGACATCCTGTTATATTTTTTCTATTTCTTCCGTGCCGAAACTGACAAATCCGTCCACTCTAAACCTAATGTTAGAGATGTGCTGAAATGAAACATAAAATCTATGATCATAACAACTTCTTTTGGTTCAAGAGCACATCACAACACAATCATAACAAACTAGATAGTGTAAACTTTAGCCACAACTTCCGTAGATGGGGCCGGGAAAGGAACAAAGTTTCCACTAGCGTTTTCACCAAGTACGTCACAGGCAGCATCAGGTAGTAGGAATATTGAAATTAGTTCTCCTGCCCGGGCCAGCAGCATTGGCCGAAAAGTAACCGGAACTTTCTTGAAGACAAGGGGGGCGTACGTAAACATAACCACACTTGTGCCGCGTCTCACAAAACCAACTTACCAAATTATGTTATACACTGAAGCCGATGCTTTATGGTTTGTAACTCTGGTCGAGTGCAGGTTTCGCTGTTGAAGGTCAACGTGTTAAAGGATACAATCGAATTCGTATAGTTTAGCACCAAGCGGTATCCCGAAAACGTCTGCGCCGCAGCTTGGTTGCCCTGGTTCTGCGCGATGACAGCCGATGTCAAGCGGATCCGCGAGTCTCGCGAGTGCTGAGACTGAAGAAATTGAGTGCCTTCTGACATTCGGCTAGGCGTTACGACGTTTTGGTTAAAAGCGTTACCGCGCAGTGCTATGAGTGCGTTTAGTTGTTCTAAAACTCCGTTGGGATTGCGAACTTGAAGGAAGGAAAATATTCAAAAACAAAAGTATGAAATATTATGTATTTGCAATATATGTTCTGTTTCGTAAATGGTACAAACCTTACTAGATGTACATGGCCAACGGCGTTTATTCCCGAGATTTATTCCCTTCACCGATTTTCAAAAAAATTTCACGTTATCATTCCGAATTATTTTTTTTTCTGCATTACAAAACAGCCCCCTCGCATCGGTGGCGTGAAGGTGTACGATAAAAATGTATCACGCAACGAAATCATCATGGACCTGGACCTGTTCTACGCCGGTGATTGCGATATTAGCTTCGCGCTCAGTGGACTGCGGGGTGGCATAAAGGACTTCCAGATTCACGGAACCGTCCGCGTGATTATGAAACCACTAATTTCCCAGATGCCATTGATCGGTGGGCTGCAGATTTTCTTCCTCAACAATCCGAACATCGACTTCAATCTGGTCGGCGTGGTCGATCTGCTCGATATGCCCGGCTTGAGTGACATTTTGCGTAAGATTATCGTCGAACAGGTAGCGGCCATCATGGTGCTACCGAACAAGCTGCCCATCGTGCTGAGCGACGGTGTGCCGGCACTTTCCCTGAAGATGCCAGAACCAGAGGTATGAACTAAACATACGTACATACGTACATAGTTAAACGAATTCGTCCTTTTCAAATTTTCAAAACTTTTTCAATTCTGAATTATGCATATTTCATCTTTAAATGTTGCTATTTAATAGTTGCTACAGCACGCGATGTTAGTAAAGACATTTGATTAATGATCAGAGTACATTCAACTTTCTTGTTGGCGAATCGATTTATTTCCTATCACACTCACGAATAAAACAAAAACTTTCAATTGCCTTCTCCATACCGCTTCAATCCCGTAGGGCGTACTTCGGATCCACGTGGTCGAGGCTAAGGACCTCATGAAAAAGGACATCAGCGTGCTCGGCAAGGGCAAGTCCGACCCCTACGCCATCATTTCCGTTGGCGCGCAGCAGTTCCGCACACAAACCATCGACAACACGGTCAACCCGAAGTGGGACTACTGGTGTGAGGTAAGTGCCCATTAGGCGCTTGTGATTGATGGTACACAAACCGGTGTTGAACAGGCCTTCAGAGGCTGCCGGGAGTGGTGTTTATTCTTCCGCTCTCTTCATCGTCCAAATACTCGTTGCGGTTGTCAGTAGAAGAGCTTTTGGGATATTTTGTAGGTGGACCTAGTGAATTCAAGGTCCTTCCGAAGGTTCGTAAAGCTCAATGGATATTCTGCGTCATAAAAAAGGTGTGGTAGATACAGCTAAGGTGGACATAAAGCACATATCACTCTCACGGGACTGCTCTCGATCGTTTAAATGGAGGCAAGCTGCAACTACCCTCGCAGGATAGTCCCTGGCACTGTTTCCCCCTGCACACTACTCCACCATGGTACACAGTATGTCAACATGTAGGATCGTCGGAGTCGTCGTTGTCATTGCCATGGTCCTGGAGCACAGTGATGTCCAGAGAGACTAGTAAAACTATTGCTGGCTAACAGGTGGCTACCGGACGACCACTGAACTAAGTCGCCCTGGAGACGTCTTTGCCTTCAATGTGTACTCTACTAACAGCAGAATTAAAGCCGTCTATTTGATGAATGTACCGTGCATGTGATTTGGTAATTTGTAAGTCTGTCCAACTTCGGGCGCTGGTGGTATTCCCAAGCATTACTGTTTTGTTGGCCAAACCGTGTACTAGCTGTTACTAGAGGGTGTACTAGCATTGAAAACCCTTTTTATCTCGTTACAATGTTCGATGTCTGCATGATCTAGTGCGTGTCATTTTTTTCTGTGTAATTTCAATAACGCATTCCATATAAAAAAACAAAACGAGAATCATTCAAATGAACCACTTTCCCGCGGTTCAGCCACATAGCACGTGTCAGAGGATTTTTATCCGTTCATTTTTGTGAGATATTCGCCCATTCAACAGAATACAAACCAGCAAAATGACAACGAGCAGCATAAAATTATCCCTCACACATTCAAAGCACCGTAATTAAAAGAAAACGTATACTTTGTCGCGCTAGCATTAGTTTAGCTATGGACATTATCGCTCGAAAGCTGTACATTTATTTCGCCCTTTCTCGAGATGCTATGAGTCGCATGAAGTGAGCACAGTGTGTAATATGCTTCAGATAAGCTAGCTAGTGTGGACTACAGCGTGTGGCAGCTTCCGACCACGTGGTAAAACGCAGTGCAAGTAATTTTTGCATTTTCCAGTGCTTGTACACAAAAGTATAGCCCAGTAGTCGCCATCATTCATGAAATAGTTTTTATTTGTATTTTGTACTGAAATGACTGCGCCTTCTAAAACCTTCTTCAGTCGCCTGCTGAAGCATCATAAGGCAGAGATATGTCGCGCTTATTCTTATCCGTTTTTCAATGCTTGGACGGTGGCTAGCCTTTCTGCAGACGATGCTGCAAGTTCAGCTTGTGCTTATCGCATGGACGCAAAAGCCCAACATACCGACAGGACAGGTGTTGCTTTTTGGTTTATTTTAAATTTGAAATTGTTGTTTATTTCGATGCAAAAGAGAGGGAAGAAGAGAAACGATTTCGCTATGCTAAATTATTCAATCCGCGGCCCGCAGGTAACGGTCACTTTTGCATTCTCTGGTGGATCGTTAAGGAGGGGCTGCACAAAATTGCCGAGTCTGCTCGTCCGACTCGGGGAGAGATATTCGTAACCTGGCCTGGTCTGAAGGTGATGGGTTGGGCCTCCGGGGAGAGTAATTTAAAATTACTGTACCAGTGATTTTATGTGTTCGCTTAAATTTCATCCACGTTGTGATTTGCTCGGCTTTGGCGCGTTGGAACACTTCTGCTGGCCATACAGTCGTCTCTTGGTTTGATCCTGACGGTGCAGCATTTCTTGATATTGAAAACATTTGATTGGAGTTGTTTCTATGGATTTGATGTTTTATTTTGTTCCATGCGATTTTCGATTTGCTCCGTTCACGACACTCATTTACTACATTTTGAGTTTCAAAAGAAAAATAGTAACATTTTCTGGCCTATTGCTGCTCCTTTTGGCTTCATTCATTACTGCACCCTGGCTATGTTCTGGTGCTCACAACGAGCTTACCGATACCGAAGCATAATTTTTCCACATTTTTGAGTTGGTTTCAAAACTATTAGGAGCTTTTTTGATCAAATGCGGCAAGAATCTTCAACCGCAATTAAAAAAAAAACCTTCTCAACGGAATGGAATAATTTGTGGCCTCGCCTGTATCTGCGACCCCCGGAATCAGTTACTCTTTTCCACCATGTTTAACAAAACCTCACCCTCGCTCACATAAACACCCACCAAAAAACACCGGTACCAACATACCCAACTACGACCAACACCTTCCCCTACCTGCAGGCCTTAATCCACGCGGAAAGTGGTCAAACACTGCAGGCCATTGTCAACGACGAGGACGCCGGCGAGGATGAACTGTTGGGAAGGTGAGCTAATTCGTTATTTTTGTTCTGTTTCCCCTCGATTTCCGGTGGTTTTGTTTAATTTTGTATCCGTTGGTTCCTCCTAGAAACTTCCTGTTTTTTTTTTCGTTTTACTGGTATTATTAGACCGCAACCACCTTTGCTTTTGCGATTATGGGTTGTTTCTTTCTTTTTCATCAACTCTCCCACTAATCCCACTTGACATAATAACTTCCATTAAGTTAGTTCTACATACCGCTGTTTCATTTAATGATATTTAGTGATCTGTATTAATTTGTTTTGTGGTTTATGTTACGTTTTAGTTCATCATAACTCGCACTACTTGATTTTTTATTTTAATATTGCTTTTCTTATACATTACCCCTTTGCATTTGCTATTGTATTGGTTTTTGATTTTGTTTGTTTGCACATGGTTTGTTACAGATTGGTTTTTTTTGTGTATGTTTTGATTTGCCATTTTGTTTATGTTTCGAGTACGTCCTTATCGTATTGTATGATTTGGAGGCGTAAGACTATTGTTCAAAGAAAGGATTTATTTAACTTTAGCGGAATGCTTGTCCGTAGTCTCCCGCTACGTTGTTGTTGTTACTGTTCCGTTACTGCTGTTGTTGAATGTTCAATTGAAGCTGGTTCGTTCGCTGCTTTCGGTACCATTGCAGCGTTATGGCTGTCGTACACTGGTTGTTGTTCGTTTGGTTGTCGTACACTTGTCCGTATATGCGTTTCAGGTCATTCGTTCTGCTAACGCTCCGTTGCTACATATATTGCTTCCCGTTTGCGTTTTATGATCACTGTGCAATCGAGTAAGTGTGCTTCCAAACGACGTGGAAATTGGGTGAGGAGCCTTTGAAAATTAGGGAAAACTACGAGTGCGAGTGCTCTTCCAGGTGGCTAGTCTTGATTACATGATGTTTATAATTCAAATCGAGATGTACAACTGGGCGAGCCATTATCCAGTGTTCGAAAAATATTATGGGGAAAAAACCGTTCGTACCGGTAGCAACTAATCAATGTGTAATTTTCTAGGCTGAAGTCAATGCCATTCTCCGGCAAGAGATTGAACTCAACCTATGGGATTGGGATCCGGGTTTCCCCGGAGTACAGAACGACGATTTTCTCGGCAGGTGGTGATGATGTTACTCTCTCTCTCTCTCTCTAGTTTGCTTATGTTTTTTCTCTTGTTTGTTTTGATTTTTCCGTTTGTTATGTTTGGTCATGTTGCAGTCACGTTGTTCATTTTGTACTTGTTCATACTAGAGCGTTAAGATGATACTTTTATTTAGTTGTTTGTGGTACCTTCTTTCCTTATTTGCGTTTCCGGATCCAGGTGCATTGGATCCAAGTTGTTAACCTGTGCTGTTAAGAGTTTGTTGAGAGCTTGCGTTGAAGTTCTACTCACGTCGGAGCTGCAGCCAATTTAACGTTGTAAAAAGATGTCGAATGTTGATCCAGAAAATCTCGAAATCACTTCATATCCTACTCTGTACATTGCAAGTGACGCCGCGACCCATTGCATACACCTTCTAGCCAAGCTTTACCATCACCGAAAGAACCCATCTAATATGGGTTTTTTGTTGTTGTTTATCCACCACGGGGGTTTCTGTAAATAATTGCACAACCTCAAACGGTTTGGCGCACCTTTGACAGCTTGCTTCAAACCTTTGAAGAGCGCACAGCAGAAGGGATTAAAGCACAATAGTGATGGCAGTTAAACATGGCATACAAAGTATGCTCGATGTGTAAAAAACTAGTTCCCCATCTATCCCACCTAGGGTAAATACACCGAAATGTTACCTTTCTATCAACCTGCACTACTAACTATTGCTACAATGCCACACGAATCCGCGTTTGTGTCACTATTGTTTCTGACCACAATGATCGCGGATAGTGATTGATGGCATCCTTCGACTAACAACACTAATTATAACATTCTTTCTTTCTCTTCTTTGTCTACTTTTCCTTTGCTTCTCGTTCGTTCGTTGTGCAACGTCGCGTAAACTGTGCGTTCATCGTTTGTTTGCGCGTGTTCTCGTCTGTCAACCGTCCGCTGCTGCAATGAACTGTGGGGTTCATTGTTTATCCACAAATTCCCTTGAAACCCCCAAAAAATACCACGCCCGACTGTGAAACGTGAATCATGCTGGCGAATGTCCTTGGCGTCCCAACACGCCCTGTTCCCTATCGGATATCCGGGTAACCGATTATCCGCTCATCTAATCCCATCCCGCCCGTTTTCTATTCCCGCTACGTTTGATCCTTTCCTGCGCTAACCGTTCTCATCGCATCATCATCGCAAACAACAACTCGTTGACAGGCCTGTATTGACGTTACGCATCAAACGTTGATTGGCATAAAGTTATTCGACTGGGATCGAACCGGTGACCACGACCCACTAGGAAGGTTCGCAAGCAATCAAGCAAGCAAATATATTCATTTCTTTCTGCCTCTCTAACACCACCGTATGGGTCTCTTTCTCTGTCCCTCTTTCTCACTAACGGGCCCAACTTCTGTCACCCCCGCTAGCTTTATCGCTCCGACTTCGCTTCACAGCTTGAGCTTTCTGCTCTCACTTGTTCGTTCGTTTTTCCTATCGTTGTTTCGGTGTTTACCAACTTCACCTCATACGCTTTCTATTATTCTTCCTTCTTCTATTCTTCGTTGGTTTGTTTTGCATTTTAACCTGTGCTTGGATGCATTTAACTTATTTAAGTTCTGTGCAACGTTTCCTAGCTGTTTTGTTACGTTTACTCTCATTGACAAAATCGCGGCTCAAATGTTAAATAAAAGAGTGAAAACCCAAATAGAAACTTATATTCAATATAAATTTAGTACCCCAGTCTATTTCATGTAACATAGTAACCTTCATATAAATCATTGTGATTTTGCAAAGAAGGTTGTTATTATTTCATGAATGTATTGATTTTTCGAATTCTACAATTCCATTTGCATTTGCTACATTTTACAATGTTATAATTGTATATTCTACTCTACTTTATCTAAAATACAAATATCCATTTTAACACCAATTGTTCAAACTTAAATTGTAGTTCTATTATTTCTAAAATGCACGATATTTTAGTTTAATCGACATAACGCTATCAGTTACGGTAACGAAAAGTTCGAACTAATTTTGGGTTTTGGGATTTTTATTATCACCGATGTTTTTAAAGCTGCCATTTTTACTACCACGTGTTTTAACTGCCCTTGTAGTTTTGCTAGGATGCAGGTCAAACTAAATCAATCATATACTACATTTTGCATGACCTTTACGCCTCCCTACTTTAAGGTATATTGAACGCTTCTTAGAAAAAATTCTTAACTACATTTTTTATTTCATCTCCCCGACGGTAAACAAAAACATTTGCTTTGAAAATAATTTCAAACACTCAATAGAGCCACGGTGGAAATCAGCAGCGTAACCAAAAATGGCGAAATTGATACGGTAAGAATTCTATGAAAGATAGTAGAAAATTGATGGTGTTCAATGGATTGGATTTAAAACAAACTGTATTCAATTGCAGTGGCTAACATTGGAACAAGCCAAGCATGGTCTCGTCCACCTACGCATGACGTGGTTCAGGCTGAGTTCCGAGAAATCCGACCTGAAGACAGCCCTGGAGGAGACACAACACCTACGAGTAACGTCCATGAGCTCCGCCCTGTTGACAGTTTTCATAGACTCGGCCAAGAACCTTCCGGTAAGTCATGGACAATGTATGTTTCGAAAAGAATGTTACGAATCGGTTCCACACCGTCTGCCATTCTAGCAAGCCCGTCAGCAGTCCCAGCCGGACCCGTACCTGGTGCTGTCCGTGGGCAAGAAGAGCGAACAGACCTCCGTCCAAATGCGCACGGATGCGCCGGTCTGGGAGCAGGGCTTCACCTTCCTGGTCGGCAATCCGGATAACGACACGCTGCAGCTGAAGGTGATCGACCAGAAGACGGGCAACACGATCGGCTCGCTCACCTACATCCTTAGCGCGTTGATGGAGAAGAAAAATCTCGAGATCATGTCGCAGCCGTTCCAGCTGCAAAAGTCTGGCCCGGAGTCGAAGCTCCTCATGTCCCTATCGCTGCGCATCCTGAAGCGCTACCGCGAGCAGGAGGCCACGGTGGCGTCCCCGGATAAGGCGCCGTCCTCCGAGGCGGACAGTGTTCTGTCGCGTTCGAGCTCGATCCGCACGTCGACCTCGCTCTCGCAGTCTGTTGGCCAGCAGTCGTCGATGGAGGCGAACCCGTCGGTGCAGGCCGAAGCGGGACCGACCGGTTCGTCCCAGCAGAACAGCGTCCGTAAGCAGGACTCGCGCAAATCGACCACGTCGGCCATCCTGGAGCAGATGTCCATCCAGGAGGAACCGTTCGTAGTTTCGACGCTAAACACGGTCATGATGTCGACTCCGCCGCGCAGCCCGAATCTGAGCGAGGGGGGCACGGAGCTGTTGCGCCGCAGCCCCAGCACCACGTCCTCGGCCGGATCTTCCGGCCTTGGGCGCATTCAGCTCACGGTTGCGTTCAGCGTGCAGCGCCAGCGACTGCTAGTGATCGTGCACAAGATCAGTAACATCCCGTTGAAGGACCCGAACAACATTCCCGATCCGTACGTGAAGCTGTACCTGCTGCCGGGCCGTTCGAAGGAGTCGAAGCGCAAGACGAATGTGGTGAAGGACAACTGTGACCCCGTGTTCGACACCACGTTCGAGTATATCATCTCCAACGCGGAACTGGTAAACTCGGAGCTCGAAGTGACCGTGTGCACCCAAAAAGGCTTCTTCGGCAGTCCTGTCATCGGCATGGTAGGACATTACTGTCACTGTAGTCTCGAGCCAACAACTACTAACTGGATTCTTCACTTCGCTTCATTTCAGCAAAAACTGACTCTTAACGATCCGGACATTTCTAGCGGACAGGGCATCAAGGCGTGGTACGATCTGTTGCCGGAATCGAGGTTCGAGTAATTCCTGCCGAGAGAAACACGCAACAAACTTCAAGCGAACTGCAGTTTAACCGTTTATTGTGATGCTTTTGTCGCTTGTGTGCAAAAAAAAAATCTAACTAACTTTAAACGTGTTGAAAACACCAGCATTTTAATAAGCATATGGGACAATTTTATATTCGAAGCCATCCCACATGAAAGTGACGAAAAGGATATTTGTTTTCGAAACCTCCAAACAACCGCAAAATATTCGCACTTCGGTGTTGGTTACATTGTACTACGCAATTCTTTATGTTTGATATATGTTTGTAGTTATGTAGGAAATTGCGAAATTGGCAAAGTCCACTGGCACGCCCAGAAAAGTATATCTTTCACAGATTCTATCGTTTGAGAACGCTGACTTCAATTGACGCTCGTGGTATGGCACAATGTTTGTGAAAACAATATATTAAATATATGACATCTTTCTAATGGCCTGTATGGCGTTTCACTTGGAGTTCACCCACCAAAACTAAGGCACACGGAAAAGTTTTAATGAGCACACGTATTTTTTAACAGTAGAGCGAACCATTTTCGATCATCGTTTAGAAATAACAGTGGTTTATTTTAATAAATAAAAATATGCTGAAAAGTAAGACGACATCATGGGGCACCATTAGTTAGTGCGTAGAATTATTCTAGTATCTTCCTCTTCAAATCCTCAACATAAAGAAGGTTGCAATTCAATCGGTAGATTTTGAAGTAAAAAATGGCTCTTCTTGGCAACACCTCCGATCAGGGGTATTCAAAAACGAAAACAGAAAACTTTGAACGGAACATCCAGCTGAGCCGTGCTTCGATTCGCAGGATCGGCCTGGCAACCGGACGAAAGTTGTCTCCAAAATGTGTCAATTATAAATTCCTTTTTCCCCCAAGCCGAGGAAGGGGAATCGTAGGAAACAGTAGTTCGTTTTAGACGCCGGGAGAGGTCCCGATAGTGCGATGCTTCTTTCCCGCGCGTTCCACAACCACAACCATAATGGCAACTTGATGGTAGTCTTTGGAAACGGTGTACAATCCCCAGCCCGAAAAAAGATGGCTCGTGGAAAACGTGTTCAGTGTGTACATACTACTTCGCCTTGATAGCGTACCTCACAGCACTCGCACATACACCAGGGACTCTTCTTTCTATTTCATCAGCTGCACTCAATTTATCTCGTTTTCAACTAATTGACACACGTTCAGCAAAACGGTGGGCGAGTAAGAATTTTGTCTTAAATATACAGAAACAGTGCATCTACAGAGCTTATAGAGTTTTCATCTTAGCAGAGCTTATGTACCACATAACAATCGAACAATACATTGATCGCTTTTGATGGAGTGAGCATGGTAGAATATTCTTGCAGGAGCCAAACCGAAATCACAATCAAAAATAGACGAAACAGAGATAACTATTAAGAGGAAGTGCAACGCAAAACTGTCCTTTGTACTAGTAGAGAAGAGTGAGAATGTGGGCCTTTCGTAAATCTCAACATTGTCTTTTCCACCCGAAGCAAAACAATAATCTTACAGCCGCACATGCAAGGAATGAAAAATCGTTGCACCAGCTTAGATTTTCAAGAATATTACACACACAATGTTCAAATACAACTAAGGTGCACAAAGGCCCGAGCTTCTATGCGCTTCGAGTGATATATGACAAGCTGTAGTGTTATGTTGTAAGGTATTTTCTTAAAGGAAATAAAACTATATGGCAGGATAAGATTCATTTGTTTTATGTTTGTGTATTAAGTTGAGACATTTTGTATCAAGGAGAGCAAACAATGATGTCTATTACGATGCGCTCGGAATGTTTAGCACTTAATGCGTCGGAGTAGCTGCGAAGCCTCTCTACTCCGATCGGGCCAATAAAGTAGAGTATGTTTGAAGTGGTATTAAAACAGTTGAGTATGTAAATAGTTTCCGCAGCATAGCTGGAATACTGCATGGCATCCAAATCTGAACGATTTGAGCCGAAGCATAGGAGCCACGTTGTGTGACTTTCCCTAGTACGGCTCGGTTGAAACGGCTATAAAACAGTGCCAATGGCAGTTAAACTTTCGACACTAACGGAATCGTCGTCCGTGATGCTCCAGCTCCAAACGAATATTCAAATTTAACTTCAATATTAATTTGTATGCACGACATCAACTTCAGCCAAGCAACGAACCGGAGCTCCAATGGTGTTGGCCCATTGCCCAATGGCCCCGTAGCGTGGTGTTGGTTCCAAATAGAGATTTCCTAACCACGGCCTGCAAGTATCAGTGTCAATTCAGTATTCAGTCATATTATGCATTCAATTTATGTTCAAAATTTTCTTTTAAAATTGCCCTGAAAATCTATAGAGTCCGTATAAAGTTCTGAGAACAATTTTCAGTGTAGCAGTCGATACACGCGCGAGGCGCATGTGGAATGTGCTCGCGTTTGTGTGCGTAAAGCATTGCACGAGATGCATTGAGCATTGCGGAACAAAGAACCCTCACTATATCGACCCGCGGACGCAAACCAAACACCATGTGCTCGAGGAGCGCAGCATGTTTTTAGCAGTGATGGCAGCAGGGGTTGATTTATATGCACCATAGCTATGCTGTTACCGGAGAAGGAATGACTGCTAGCGGAAACGGAAGCTTGGAAGAAGGGAGAGGTCCGATGAGCTTCTTCTTCCTCTTAAAATGGCAAATGCCGGAGGTGCACTGCCGTCTTCTGGGGAGGAATATCGATTTTTCGCTACCGGGCCGCCGTTGTTTGTAAACATTCGAAACCATACGGATAATGGCGGCAACCAGATGGAGCACATTTGGGCGCCACGTGTTTCGATGTTCGCATCGAGCATCTTTGTTTCGTGGGTCGCTCCATGAACGTTTGCCGACATTTTCCGCTTTTTCGGCGTGAGAGTCGTCTTAAAATAGGAAACAATGAATCGGAAACATTATGCGTCGATATTCGGCAAGGCTTGTATTTTGCAGTGGAAGCATCAGGCAAGCTGACAGTGGGTCGCTTTGTTTTTGTTTACAAATTTTCTTCGACACCAAGCGTGCGCGTGATGTGTGCGGTGGATACGTATTCGCCCTGCGTGCTAGAAGAGCGCAGCGTGCGCATGCGTTTGTTTTATGTAAAACGACAGCGGGTCTTGTTTTGTGTGTTAGATCGAAGCATATACGCGAAAGGGGGCCGTGGCGTTGGGGTGGGCTGCTAACGCAGCGAATTCTCCCCACCACATTTTAGAGCGTGCTTAGATGGCGTGCGAGTGTGCGTGTACGTATGCGTGCGTAACACACTGGCTTCATCCGGAATCTGCTATCATCATCACACGAGCGGTTCTGAGCATTAAACCCGTCGTCATCATCATCGCAAGCATCATTTCAGGCGCTGCGCTGATGGAATTCGTCCGTCGCTCTTCGTTTCCCCATCGTGCTCGCACTTTCAATTTCGGTCTCTGGCCCTCTCCCTCTATTCGCCTCGCGCACTCTGTCATTCGCATTGCGGTGTATGTCAGCGCTAAATTGTAAACACATATTCCTCGCGCGCCGTCCCTTGTTCGCTTCATCCCCTGCCCCCCTTCGTGCCTAAACACAATCGCGCACGCCGCACACAGCGAACGAACAAGATGGTTGCCGTATATGCGCGATTGCTTGATAGTGTTGGAGACTGGCGCAAAGGGCGACCGCTGCTCGTGTGTGTGTCGCGAGTTACAGTTCCCTAGAGCACGCTGGTGGTCAGGCAGCGAGGCGAAGCGAGTTCATTCTGGATCAGTCAAGCCGTACGGACGCACCGCAAAGCGGTCGCAACCGAAAGTGATATTGCGTTTAAAAAAAAACAAACTTTTGCCACAAATGTTTGAAAAACTTTGTCCTTGAACCGTGAACCTGTGCCACGTTTAGTCGCGTCGAGTGTCGCTTTGTATGAAATACACAGAATAGGCAGCGCCGTGCTGTTCTATTTTTGGACAGTGAAGTTTTTTCTCTCGCGATAAGCGGAGCCTTCTTTTGTTTTTGTTTTGTCTATCGATCGGTCCATCGTCAAAACGTCAAAATCGATATTCTGCCCGGGAAACGTCTGCGAACGCACCTTCGGTTCGTTGTTGTGAAATTCTTATCACCATCTAGTAGGGATCGGGACGGGGTAGAAAGTGCACCGAACAGGACAACCTGAAGAAGTGAGGAAATCGCGTGTGTGTGGACAGCTGACTGCTGGAATTGGCTGGAAGAACTGCATCGAGCCGCGACTCGCGTATTGGTACCAGGTCTCGCGATTGACCGGAGCATGTGGTGGTGCGTTTTTCGCTGAGTAAGCTCATTATGTAAGACAAAGAAAACGAAGACGCTAGGGTGGCAGCGTGAAGCAACGAAACTCAAAACAATAGCCGCAACCCAAGATTCCATAGCCAGAAGGGCAGATACAACAGGCAAGCGAAAATAGAACTATAAAAACAAACCATCCAAAAGCTCCAGCGGTGTGTTTTGCTTCCAGAAAACCGCGAGAGTGCGTTAAGTGGCGTCAGAAAAGTGCGTACAGGTTAGCAACGTGGGAGGGAGACGTTTTTGGAGGTTTTGACTTCATCGAACGATACGGGTAGGCGAGGTACGGGGGCTTGGCAACGTGCCGCACGCAACAGGGTGCCTGCGCAAAGCGGAGAGGAAAAGCGTGCATTCGTTTCGCTCTCCCCTTCGCTCCCGCGCTCCATCGTCGCTGTGTGTCAGTAGGTAGAGGAGCACGCATCGCATCACCGCCGCCATATTGGTTGTTTGGGTAGCTGTGTGGCAGAATCAAAACAAAGGAAATCATCTGATTCGCGAGTAGGCAACGACGACCGCTCGTGCAAGAAACACACACACACACGGGCGAGCGCGGCCCAGGCCAAACACAGCGAAAGTATAGTTGAGAGGCTCGCGATTCGTACGCGGGCGTACGTCATCGCACTCGTTGTGTGCGGTGTTATTGCTGCCAAAGTTTTGGGTGCGGAAAGAACTTTTACTGCAGGGCGGCGCGTGCAAACGCAAAGAACCTTCGAGAGACGCGTTTCGGCTCGTTCCGGTCGCGGGACGGAAGTCGAAGGGAAGAAGGACGAATGTGGCGAGAGAAGATGATATAATTCAGCTGACGGTATTCATCATCGCGGTTGTACGTTAGTGCTAGTGCAGTAGTTCGTGCAATAAGCAGTTGCAGTAAATTCAAAGGTAAGTGGAACATTTCCATATGTTGGACTGTTTTTATTTTCACAGCATCAAAATCTTTTGAATTGCATTCATATTGTGGCATACTTCCGTTTGCCAAAAGGCCTATTTTTGGGAAGAAATATTTGCAATATTTCCTCTAAAGTAGGGCGGCCGGAATGGTCTTTGTTTCCAAAAATATATTTCCCCAGCACCGTAGCACATGAAGGTTCTCGGTTCGGGAAATTCTTCAGCAGAAGAGAACAAAAAATAACCTGTGCGTGTGTGTAACAGGATGTACCAACTCGTGCGAATGAAGAATGATGAAATTGTAATTGAGTGCTTTTTATTAAGAAAAGGAATTCGTGGAGGAATTCGCGGACAGTATTTGCTCGACGGAGGCATGAGTCGACTTGGCTCGATTTCGACGGAAGACTATAGACGGCATTTTGGCAGGGGATGCGTGGAATGCGGTTGTTTTCATCATAATTTTCTCAGTATACGAAACATGCCATACTATATTATCTAGCTGCATCGGCAAGCAAAATGCCTCTAGGAAAACCTGGTTGCGTGTCAAACGGAAATTTCCCCCCGATCATTTTTGCATATTGTTGTTCCATTTTCCTTTTCACAGTAAACTTTCGCTTTCTTCTTCTTCTCTACCTCCCACCACCCATTATTATCCACCCAGCTTGAAAGTACCCACGCCAAGACGCCAAGCGTCTGTGCGGTGTGGATGGTGTTCTGTGTTTTGATCACATTCGTACACAAATACTCTCTCCCAAACAGGGATTGTTGTTTGTTGACACTCGACCGGAACGGCATACATACATACACCGGTACTATTGATCGCAGCTGCGCAGTGCGAAGGAGCCAGCCACCTCTACTTGCACACCCTTGTCCTTGCACAGCTTGCTTTCTTTGACTCGTAGTTTGCTATATCCTTATCCTAACACAACCACTCTCCCCGAGAAAGGGCTTGCCATGAGAACCACAACAAACATTGTAGGCAATACCGGAAGTAGGTACGGGAAAGAACACCCGGCTTGGAAAACGAAAAACGCTCCCTATTTGGGGTTGAATCTTTGGACGATTTCAAACGGGTGGGGGAAGCGTTCGTTTTCTTTCCAGCGCGATAGGAAATACCCCAGAAACAAGAAACTACTTAGCATTAAATATGGCCGTGTGTGCGTGTATTACTTGGGAATAAGTTTATTGCAGACGTTGTGTTTGTCCCCCATATGGACCCGACATCGGACATCGCAGGAAGAGAGAAAACCTCCGCAACAGTATGTCCCTGTTTCACTGCAAAATATGTGGCAGTAGGTTGCGCGCGTGCCGGCCAGTTTTGTGGGACTTCCGGTTGCTAGGGCACAGGTAGCTTCTTGGTCGCTGGTTTCCCCCATCTTGCTCGGAAGAAGGACTTATAAAACTAGAGGGGACCAGATTATGCTCACTGACTGTGAGTCAGCAGTAGGGCAACTTTGGCATGTAAATGGTCGTTAAATGGAGGATGGAAGAGTGGAGGAAACGGTGGAGGAGGACCAGAAGGACGAGGAAAACATTTTTACATGTAAATCGTACACAGGTTATCGAACATTATCTCCGCCCTGAGATTTCCGGAATGTCCTTGCCGAACATTATCCGATCGATAGTTTTACACGTGCCGCATTCTGTGTGATAGATTTTTTATAAACAAGCTTCTTTATTAATATTTTCTGCCGGCCTTGAGAGGGTACGGTTGGAATGAACATTTCCGAAGGACCGTTGTAATTATGTGGCATTATTCATGCAACGTGATGTTTGGAAACGACTTTTCTCATTTTTTACATAAATGTAGCGTTCGATGAAACTTATCAACGTACGAGAGTTCATAAATTGTATTCTTTTCGCGTTTCAAAAGGATGTTCACTCGATTTCTAAGTTGAAGGTCATATCACGGGCCGGGTCAACACGCGCGATGGACGACCAAAGTTAGCGGACCCTCGATACAAACGGACAAAAACAGCCTAACCGAATTACCATCCTTTTTGGAAATTGGTCTACCGAATAATATACTGGAGATGGTAATGTGCCTGAAATTATATTCAAATGATGAAAGCGAGATGTTTTTTCTTCTTGGAACTAGCTCCGTAGCCTTGAATTTTCCTTCGTTACTTACGGCACGTGTCATGATTCCTTTTTTTTTTAACCCTGAGAGAGAGTTTGTTTCCATAGAGTTTGCTCCGATACTCATGCTACCCATTCCGGGAAAACGGAAGCGTTTGTGAGCGATGAAACGTGGGAAACGTTTGTTGCTATCGGGCAAGAAAGATTGCCGAGGAATCTGTTTCTTTTGGAGTGGAAAATTCGTGGAAAACTCAATACTACACATGCCCCAAAGCTCTGCAGCTGCCACTGCTGCGATTTTCCGATGTTTACTGCTACTGATGGGCCAAAGCTTTCTCGGAAATATCCTGCCTCACCATCCCTCTCACTTTTCGCACAATTTTCCCAACCTTTCCAGTGAATGTTGAAATCAAAACATAGCGTCTGCGCCGACTCGAACCGTGAAGAAATGCATCGAGTTTGTTGGTTTTCATATGGCACTGTTTACACTCTGCTATTGGCGGCAGTTGGCAGTAAGAGTAACACCTTCTTTATTTTGCGATATCCGACACAAAGAAAAACGAGGGAGCTGTTTTAATGAACAATATGTTCTATCACAATTCATTTTTTATTACTCTAACTATGAAATGGTGGCATTATAATTCCCTTGTGGAAAGGACTTTCACAAAGGGCAAAAAAACTGCACCCGAGGGATCCTTCACCTTCGAATGCGCAATTTTTTCCAGATTGGCATTTGGTCAGACGGCACAAATACGAACCAAATTCATTCCAGTTCAGGAGACAGTGACAAGATTCGGGGGCGCACTCGTGGCAGCCACATCTTATCAACATAGCGAATCCACATCCATTCACGAAGACGATCACTACTTCTTCTGGCGCGACTCGCGAACGGTACGGCACACTACGCAGAAGTTGTATTCATTTTGAGCCGATTAGACGCGGAAGCAAGACGACGGCAGAGCGGGATCGTCTCAAGACCCGGTTTTCAGATAAGACGCTGAAAGTGGGGTTCCGGGGAAGTGGGCAATGTGGGCGAAGATAGGCGGAGGATGAATGGGATGAATAATAAGCGCGCGGTGTTGTTGGGCGAGAAGGGCAAAGCACCCGTCCCGAAGTGGAGGCAGGACAATAAATAAAGCAATTTTACTATCAGCTCCAGTCAGACGACGCCAGGGGTCCAGCGTGTTTGATAATCACAACCTCTGTGACTGACTGCGGACGGCAAACGCTCAGCCACCAAAAGGCGTGGAACGCCGGGGGTGGATTTTGGTGGAGCGGATGATAAAAGAGAATGGTGGAAATTAGCGCGAGAGGGTGGCAGGCGACGGGGGATGTAGGCAAATGTTGATAACTTTTGCTCGCGAGGATGGACCACGGTTCCGCGGTGGACTTTTGGACCGCGCGAAAGAATGCTCTCATCTGTGGCTGCGCTGGCATTGATGCCAAGACGGGAGGGTGGTTTTCGATGGAGTTAGTTGGAGCTGTTTGAAAGTTTCCTTTGTTCCGATGGAAGTGGACCGAACGCGAAATGCGCTGTTGTTTTGGCGGCGATGGTCCGCCGTTTTTGTTAACGGAATGAATACGCGATTATTACTGTAAAGATCGGTTGATGATAACTGAAACCGATAATGTTCTACGACGAAGCAGTTATGGTTTGGAAATTGGGTTTGTTTTGATACTGAAGATAATTACCAAACCTATCTCGACAAATCTTGCAAGATGATGCAGAGTGACGCTTTGTGTTTAACCTCGAATGCTTTACTGTTTACTGTTTTGTGATCAACATTTTGTGTTGTTTTAAACTCGCATGTTTCGTTTGATATTTTAATGATCATTGGATAGAAAGTGAAAGGTATTTTCCTCCTCCTTCGCCTTGACTTGTTTTTGCTTCACACTTCTTATTACCGTACTCCAAAAACAGATCAATGGAGATTAACAAGATGGAACAATTCATTTCATGTGTATGATTTAGAAATGAATTTACTCGTCCATGGAAGGCTTCAAGTCATAGAGCGGAGGACATTTGTCAAAACTATCAAAATAAACTCGAAGAACTACATCAGTTTGTCGGTCAGTGACCAAATTTGAATAAATGAAATCTATTCTGTTGCTAGCAGTTTTCCAGGGTCCATCCGAGTCCTGATGTTTTCCTGAATTTTTGATGTTCTATTCGTAATTCCTCGCTGCATCTAGAATGAGGGCAGAAGCAGAGCAACATTTCTTCCATGACGAACCGCCAGGAGAAAGTCCTTGTTAGTGCTGTTGAATTTTTCAATAAAAGTTGCAATAACAGAACCACCCCATTCTGCGTCCACTCCAAACACAACCCTGGGGGAAGAAAACAGATGCATCAACTCATTCGGTAGATTTTCAAAAAAAACAAAAAAAAACTGCGAGGAGGAAACACAGTTCGAGTCGAAACGATGACAATACCTGTAGTAACCCGTCGCGACCGGAGGCGCACCCTCCGTGGAGGTTAAGGGTTGTTTCAAACCTGCAGGGAGGGCACACACAGACCACGAGAAGAAAGCCTTTCGCCGTCCTGCTTGGTGAGGTCGCGAAGGGCTTGGGAAACAGGGAGAAGCATGAATAAATTGTGAATTGTAAGAAACGAGGTTAATTTCCATTTGCATTGTTTCGCGACAAGTTCCGTGTACTTTCTCCTCCTGCTCCGTGCGTTACCCCCGGTGAGGTGGAATCTTTTGTTCTCTTCGCTGTGGCAGGGAAGAAATAGACGACGCGGCGTGCGGAAGAAGTCCCACTTTTAGGGGATAGTGGCGCTGTGTATAGCTGAATCATCGCCATGATTTCCCCCTGCGGCAAGCTAAAGGACTCGTGTGTGTGTGTCCCATCTTTGCGAAGCAGGATTCGCTTGAATGGTAAAAAAATAGGGAATTGTTAAAGAGGGGTGAATTCTTTACATCCCTCCAGGACGTGGCCTGAATACTATTACATAATGAATCCGCGACTCTGCCCTTCGCGGGGTTCGTGATCCAACAGGTTTCTTTAAGATCGCTTTGTGAAGCGGCTCTACGAATAATCGGAAGAAGCCCTTTCTTCAAGTTGTCCCCTTTCGAGAGGGAAGGCCTTCTGTTTTGTCCCTTGCGAAAAAGCCGGGCGCTTGCTTTATCTTGAAGGTCCTGTGACGGAATCTTTCCACACTAGAACGGCATACAGATACGGTATTACATCACGGTCCGATTGATCCTTCCACCCCAAGTCGAGCAAAAAAAAAAAACCCAAGGATAGCCGAAGGGTGCAATTACCACAGGAGCACAGCAAGGATCATCACAAGGATGTCGTAAACATTTTTTCCTTGACACTTCTATCTTATTGAAGTAAAAAATCATTGCACGAAGATGCCCAAAGCCCTACCTTATTGAGGGGTGTTTAAGGACCCCTCACTTCACGCTAGAGTTGACCTGATGGTTGCCAACAACTTGGCTCTGCTTCCCCTTCTTTGGTGGAAATTGTTTAAAATCAGAACCTGTCAGTGCTGGGATCCTTCAGTTCTTCATTCTTGAATCGCTCTTCGTACTATTTTTATAATTTGTATAACTTCATAGAAAAGTGCTAAAATATAATATTAAATATGTTCAAGTATTGATTTCACTTGCGCAATCGCTATCAAAATTGGCTAAACGTGGCGTGTGTTTAGAATAAATTACCGCTCCATGCAAAATGGGTTTTCTGCCGGCTTCTCTGCAACCTTTTCCTACGGAAAGCTGGTTTCACCCAACCCTGGCGAGTACCGACCCCTCGAGTCAACACCAAAAGGAACGGCGTGTCGTAAATCTTCTCCTTCCCGGCGAAAGGACATCGAACTCTGTCTGCTCTGGAATCCATCGTGTGTTGGCTTTTTTCTTGGCACGGGCTCACGACGTGCGGGAAACAACCCGAGGTTTTCCACACGTGCATGTGTTTTTTTTTTCTTCCTATATTCTTCCCGAACAGCAGGACGGTTCCCGTTCAATCGGGGAACCCCAAAAATAAGGGAGAGTTAGTCCTTTAGGGGAAGAAACTTTTTCGAGAGACGTATGGACTATATTATGGTGATCTAATTTTCATCGATCGATGCGTGAGTTTGTATCCCTTTTCGGCAAAGCGATGATATAAATAACATTAGCAGAACATTTTTGGTAAATTGTAAGCTGTAAACCAATTCAATCCAGGTCTGTTTGACATGGGTAAAGCCAACTTTAATCACCTAATCGAGAAGCAAATAGATAGAAGAAAAACGTATCCCGTTGGTTGGTTTTTTGCAACAACCTGGAACCGTCCGCCGGACGTCCCGTTTCCAATTTCTCACAAAGGTAGGCTCATTTTACAGGCCGAAGTTAATTCGTCGTCCCACATATGGGTTTCCAGCGAACCAAACCGAAACAATCAGACGACGGTGGGTGGGTCATATATCGCTGAGCTTATAAACAAGGTGTATTTTTAAATCGGCATGAGTTGCCAAAAGAACTCAGTCTCGACCGTCATTCGCTAACCGCGAACGGTTCAATTCTTGCAGACACGGTGGGGACATTCACAGGGAGGTCTTTTGTTGTTGTCATCGATGGTTTAAAGTTCACGGGTGCATCGACCTGGCAGGGGAGACAGTCAATTTCTCAGCATTTGTGTAAGGGGAGTTCAAATGTGCATTTTACTTTTTACTTTTTACTTTCGGGTACATCATAACTGTATGTACGTAACTGTCCCCCCTTAAGCTGGTGTTATTGACCTCAATCGCGAAAACCGAAACGTTGAACAAATCAGGCTAATCATAGCTGCTGCCGTCGTTGGGTTTCTATTTCGAGGTAAAGAATGTGCGACTATAAGATATTTGATTTCTCTACTTCATTCCCCAATAAAAAGCTTATTTTTTTTATGCTACTAACGTTATTTGAGCACTTGTATCCGTTGATGTCAGCAAACTGCTGCAACTGAATTGTGCAATTTGTGCAAACATTTTCCACCCCTTCGTTCGGAGGGTGGGGTCAATGCCAATGTAGTGCAACAGCAGTACAGTAGTCTATTACGTTCTACATCGTCCAAAGTAAACAAAAAAAAAGTAATTGAAGCCATTCAACTGGTACGAGTCCTCTGGTACGAGTGGGTGAATGCTCGAATGTCTTGCGATATTGGAGAGTAACTGAACATGAACATTTTGCGTATTTTTATTTTTTTTGTGAGACCTACTGTTTCAATAACTGAATTCCGAAGTATGAAAAACTGGTTTAATTTAAGGTTTAATTTACTATACTTCATTCGTTATTCTGATTTGTTTAGAGTTTGCGTTGCTATCTCCGGGGGTATAAATGAGCGAATAAGATTTTAACCTTATCAAAAGGCACTTCGACGCGTCCGCCGCAATAAGTATTTTATATAATTTTCTTCGGTAAAGTTTTGAAATTCATTCTAAAGAATGCTCCTTTCAACTATGAACCGTTTCTCCATTTTTTTCTGACGTTACTAACAGCAACGCTGAGAAAAACGTCCTCTATTGCGCCTCCTGCAAGCTTCTAGCAAAACATCAACGTAGACCCTGCTTGCGCGATGGCGGCGACTAGCGAAAAATCAATGAATTTTCCTACACTTCTTTCACCCAACACACATTTTTATCCTGCCATCTTGCCTCGTGCTCGTTTCCGTATTTTCTTTTCTTAGCCCAACCATCGAGGCTGGCTGTCGGTTTCGCCCTTTTCATTCATAAACTGCGAACGCCCACGAGCACCAGCAAGGATTCTCTCGATTCCCAGAGCGTGCGTCACGACCGCGCCTACCGTCACAACAGAGCTTTCCATTCGGACGGAAGGCAGAAACAGCTGACAACCCCTGCACCATCTCCCGTTCCATCCTGCGACGTCGGTGGGTGGTGGGTCATCGTTGGCAGTGTTTGGTGTGGGCGTTCGGTTGTTTTGTTGTGTGGGCGCGCGCTATATCTAGCATCATTCGAATCGAATCAAATTCTCTGCCCTCGTCCTTTTGCATCCGGGCGTGGGTTGGGTTTCGGTAGCATACCATCGTATCTTCTCAATGGCTGGCACTCTACGACGATGTGATGGAAACGAGCCCGTCTGCCGCACTTTCTTTTCTACGCGGATGATGGTCACATTTTCCGTGTATGAATTCATTCACTTTTGGTCGTAATCCGATCTAGCCGCTCCGGTCCCCAGACGGGAGAGTGTCGCAGCGGGGATATGATGCTTGACGCTTTGACGTGTCTAACTTTACGCTTTGTTTTTCATCTATTTACGCATCTTTCTGGCCATTCTCCAACCGACCAACCGCACACATTCTTAAGTATACTTGTTGTTGTCATTAGCAAAACGATCAAAATTGTAGCCATGTGTAACCTATTGGTTAGGCTAGGCCAATGCTTGCAGCTCAATGCATCATTTTGATTGGCATAAATGTTGGTTAATTATCTTGGCTCTTATTTAACGAGGATTAATTTCAAGATGGTATGATCTGTCTTCCTTTCTTGTGTGGATTTTCCAAGTTTTCCTAGCAAGTCGTCTTATAAGAACCTGTGTTAATTTTCCGGGATGTGAATGACTAAACCAAATTAGTGGGAAACGCTTTCAAATGTGTTAATTAACCTTTATCACTATACTCAAGGGCACGGAGGAGCCATTAAACATATAAGCCAATCCCTCCTCATCAAGATAAAAGGAAAACATAAATTCGTTATCGATTGGTAAATTCCCTAGAATGCGAGAAAGAAGGTCCTTGCGAACGATGGAAAAACGGTGGACTATTTTCGACGCTTTTGATATGTTTTTCGCCAGAAGGTTGTTGGTGATGGTTGGTGGTGAATCAATCGTAACATTGTTTTTTTTTATTTTTATGTTGCGTGGGTCTCGCTATGGCGATGTGGCCACAGGAGTTTTTTTCCCCCCTGCGACTTGATCTACCCAACATTTTGTTGTTGATCGTGCTTTTTAACGTGGATTTCCGTGGTCAGGTTTGACGCGTAGTATTTTCTTCGGTATTCCGGTGTAGGTGTCCGTGGTTCTAGAATACTTCCGCACTCGGGAATCTAAGGGTTCTTACCTTCGTTTGTTGTTACCTCTCACTCTATCGGGTTCCGTTCCGTCTTTAGAATATATTTGGAATTTTCATACGAACGACGAATCCTTTTCGGTGACCATTACGCATTATATTTGCTTCCCGCGCGAAGGTCAGCCCACCGGCAGTCGGTGTTATTTTTAACCGTGCATTCAAAGTTCTCTCATTCAAACATTTCGGCGATTTTATATTACTCGGAAGGAGCTGTTTTTTGCTGCTCTTCCGCTTCGAGCTGGCACGTTGTAAACATGTGTTGTAAATAAATAAATGTGATTCAAAAGCAATCCCCTTTCCGTACTCCGGGAGCAGATTTTGTCACATGCGTGTGCCACGTCGTAACGGCTTCTGTTGTTGTTAATTTTGGCGCAAACATTTCGCAACGTTTCGTCCATCGTGACCAATGAGAATGGTGGCGATAAGGTGAATTCTGGCAAAACGAATAACGAATGTAAAATTCGTAATTGTATTAATTTTACCTGTCATATTTTCTTCACGAAGTATAATAAGCAAAATGGTAGAGTTTGAAAGCATTATTGTGGTGTATCCTAACAGTGTTGCAAAACCGAATGCATCATAATTTGTGGGAATTGATTCGAAATGATGTTACACGATAGTACCGTGAACCGTACGTGTTTTTATTTCTTTCTTTTTGCTCCATCTCGAGCACGATTCGATCAAGCAAACAACGGACCACTGTCGGTGTGCCCTTTCGGCCACGTGTAGCTTTCGCGATTGTTATTGTTCCGGGTCATAAAACAGGAAGTTAGTGCATTCGTTTTTCTTCGAAGCCAGAACTAGCGAATTACTCGCGGTTGCTTCTCGTATTGTTTACCGGCTCCCCATTTCCTTCCAATCCGTGGAGTTAATATAGATTTAATATTGGCGCAATCGATTCGCAGCGCCACGTGCGAGTGCTGTTTTGCATTTGTTTTTTATTTTTATTTTTACCTCAACGAATAACGCTTACGTGAAACAGCACTGGACTCATAAAGATTCGGTTCCCGGTCGGTTCTGATCGATTGCTTCCACTCACGCCTACTGTAAGGAGTAGGACGGAACGTGGAGTTTTCGTGAAAAATAAAGAAGCTCGAGATGGCCAGTTTGTTAGACCACGTTTTCTTGTCGGTTTCCAGTAACATTTGGAACTACCTTTATTTACAAATGGTACCAATTGCCGAGTGCGATCGCTGTACACTGTAGCTTTAGCAAATTTTACCGCTTATTTTATTTTGTTTTCTCTGGTCACGAATGTCACAATGAATAATTAACAAACGACCACTAGCCGATCAACCAGTGTTGTTACGTAAAACCGCTGGGATCGCGGAATGCGACGATCCCACAATCGCCTACTGACACACGTACTCAGCCGAGTGTGCATGAAGAACGGAGGGTTCGGAGGGTTTGCACCTTATGTTGCTCAAATCTTTCATACTTCGCAGGCCATCATTAGAACGCAGCTATAGAATATTTTAACGATCTTTGGAAATGAATGATTTGATATTCGCTTCTGTAGTTCGTCGTAGTGTTGCTTTCCCCCGTATAATATCAATAATCTTCTCTAGAGAAATCTTTAGTCCGAGTCGCGAACGACACGCTCACATTCCATTCCAATTGTTATCCATTTCGGCCAGTTAGCGAATCCCGAGTTAGCGAACTCAACAGCCAGTGCAGTATCATCTGCGGCGAATATATATGTATATATATATATATATATATATATATAGCATATCTGGACGCGCGAACGATCGCCACTCATTCTGTGGCGCCGTCGTCACTCGCCGTGGAGCTCGTGTTTAGAGGGTCACACAGAAAGAACGCGCGCCGTTTTGTTCCCCTTTTGTTTTCGCGTCCAACGTCACGCCACGTTCTACCAAGCCCCCAGAAGAATGTGTTGATGTTTTCCTCTTCCCGCTCCGCCATCACAACCTCTCGCCCACCTCTCTCTCCCTCCCTCCCTGCCCGCGGTGGGTTATGGCGCCAGAACCGTCGATCCGATGGGCGATGAGTTTGTCTGTGCTGTGCTCGAGTTTGGTGGTCACTCGCGCACCGCGCTGATTACTCTCCAACATTCTTTCCCGCCCGAACGCCGCCGCTTGTGGACGCTAGCGAGAGAACGCGACCGCCACTATATACTCACACTTGCTGGCCAACTCGAGCCGCGGACCGCCAATCGAAATCGGATCAAAATAAAAACAAGCCCCACCACATCCCCTTTCCTTCGCCTTTTGGGGTAGAAGCGGGGCGGGCCGGGCGAGAGAACTTTGCCCACTCGAAAGCAAGAAAAACAAGTTGTTTTTGAAATAGGGTTTTTCTCCGGTCGGACGGTGTGTAGACGCGCGCCCGGTGACGGGAGACTCGACTCGCTGACGTCACGCTATTATTCTACCGTCTTGCCTGAACACCTCATATACACACACACACACAAGAAGCCATTATAGGTGGCGAATTCTATATCGGACACAAGCTCCCTGGTGTGGTGTCCCTTCTCGTTGCCTTCATTAATGTGGGGTTTTCCCCGGAGTGAATTAGAATCCGGGAATCAGATACTGGAGTTGATGTTTGTTTGTTGCAAAGGGTAGAGAAGCAAAACGATGCAATAACTATTGGCTCACACAGTTCCAATTGAATGTATCTTTTGATGTTGTTTTCAAGCTCAGGTTCATGTCAACAAAGTTGTTTTTTTTTCTAAGCTGCATGGTTCTAGACGGTGGGCGGATGAATGGAAAATATTGAACTATATTACTCATCGTCCCCTAGTCTAAGCTTCTCTGGAATGTGGCGCTAAAACACGTTTGCTCAGTTTGAATGATAACAAGCTGTGCATAACACACGTCCCACGAAGATCAGCTGTTTTACGATGAGTTAACAGATTAACTCATCGCCGTTTGTTAACGTTATGATGTTAAGGAGATTGTTGTTTAAAGGGTCGTGTCCGATAATTGTTTTATGAATGTTTTTATTAGTATAACACTCATCATA
>JAOEFI010000003.1:34815575-34830594 GCA_034621735.1 Anopheles plumbeus
TTAAGGAGATTGTTGTTTAAAGGGTCGTGTCCGATAATTGTTTTATGAATGTTTTTATTAGTATAACACTCATCATACGTCCTCAGCTAAACTATCAACCCCGTTTTTTCGTCTGACGAACGAAAAGTTGTTTTATGCGATTCAAAATAAAATAAAAACGCTAAAAGGCCACTTATAAAAATAAGCACCGGTTCGCGAGCAGTCCTGGAATACCCTTTCACGGAATATTATTGCCGCTATATTGAAACGCACAAAAAGAAGAAAAGAAAAAGCTTTGTAAATGGTCTCCTGGAAATGGGCGGCAGTAAGGAACATAAAAGGAACAGGTTTGCTTGGCTGCTTCTCGTGCTAAGAATTGCGGTGAAAGGCAAAGGAACGGTCGCTCCATTCGATGGCGTCTTTTTGGTCAGCCTTGTTTTGGTGACGTGAAGTGAAAGTAAGATAAGACTGTTTGTTTCGGTTCTTCGGACTACCGGTAGGCCCAACCTGTGTTGGGCAGACAACTTCGACAGCTTTATTGCGGTACAATAAATCACTCGTCGCGACACTGGTTTCCTGTCGTGGTTCACTCCAGAATTTTCCAACACCTTAACGAATTAAACTCTCTCTCTCGCCTCTGTCGGTTTCGGTCGAAATTTATGATGAAATAGGAAAGTGATATTGCATTATCAACCGCCTCTCGCTGGGGCTGGTAAAGCACCCAAGCAAAAAAAAAATAAAAAAGAAAACGGGGGAAATAATTCGAATAAAAAAAATGGCAAACCGATGACGAACTTAATAGATTTGTTTACAGGCCGGAGTGTTGTTTTCGCGTGCGTGTGAGCCTTAATTTTCAAAACAAGTTCTACGCGCCACAGTGTGTGTTGGGTTGTTGTGTGTCTCCTCTGTCTGTTGCGATAATAATTGTTCCCCTTCTTCCTGGGGTTTGCGTGCGGGGTGTTGCCATCGGGAGGACCGAAAGGGCGAAGCAGGATCGGCAGTCGGCATCATCAACAAAATCGGCTGTTGTGTTGGCCGAGTATCATGTACGGATGGATGCCGCGATTCCGTCGGTGGTGTTGGTGGCTTCCGTATCTCTCTTGATTCCGTACGGTGCATCCCGGCGGGCATACTAACACGGTGCTTGTCCTACGCGATGCTCGCACACCGGTTAAACGTGTGTAGCCGACCGATAGAGCCGCGCGATTGCAAAGTCTAAAGTTGAATGAATAAATAATGCCAGCGCATTCGCAATTCTTTGCCAACAGTTAATCCACGGGAAGAGACAGCAACACGCATGGCATGGGTGACCTGGCAATAGGATCGTTTCGGATCGGTTGAAATAAAAATCCATTACTTCGCACAAATCAACTTCAACAGATATTTGCCACAGTCATAGAAAATGTTGACGCTTTGGACAGGCCAGGTTATGTTGATCGCATGAAGCTTACTGAAAATTTAAATAAAAAAACTAAATATCACACAATCATCGCGAGCTCTCATTTCAACGATCGCTCAGCGCTCTCTTGGGAACGACGTGATCCTCCGAAGTGGTGGATTTTGTAGTTTAATGTATTACGCTGATCGTGGTGTTGAGAACGTTGGACCCCAGGGCGCGACGTGGTGGAGGCGCACGGTGCTCGACGAAGAGAGTGTGGGTAAGGTGAGCCTCCTGTCCGTGTGTTTGCATGCGTCAACAAGGGCTGAACTTGGGGCCGCTACCTTGTTGCGGTCGCCGTCGTCGATCCCTCGCCCAGAAGACGCAAATGGGGCAGGCGTTGGGGAGTGGGGCCGGAAAACCTGTTTGTCGCGGCAGGTGGCTGAGTGTGTTTGTGACACTCTCACTCTGCTCTCGCTTCGCCACTCGAGAACCGCGCGCGCGGGTCGCAGTGCCTCGGTCGGTCGGTCAGTCAGTGAGAGTCAGTCGGTTACGGACAGTGATAAACAAAAGTCGCACGCTTCACGGTACGCAGCGGGCATCCAACCACCTCCCCTCCCCCGGCAGCGCGGTTTGGTTGGATGAAAACAAATAAATAGACCAACAGTTTCTCTTTCGAAGTGGCCGCGGCCATCGGTTACGTGACGGGAACGTGTAGCGAACTGGATCTTTCCCGTGTGCTGTTCGCATGGGACCAGGCGTCCCTTTCTGAAAAGCAAAAGTGATCATCCGTACCGTGGCGTTCGTGATTTGGGAAACTATAATCATTAGCAATTCACTCATGAATAGTTATTTCCTGAAGATCACCGTGCCGTTGTGGTCGTGTCTATGCTGTCTTCCCTCCCCCCCTCCGGAGACTAGTACGTGTGAACGTGTGAATGGACCCGTGAAATTGAACGAAAACGTGGCCCAACACGTGCCTGCTTAGCCCGAGAGGTTCAGCTATAAGCTTTTCTTATCGATCCAAACGGGGGGACTTGCAACAGTTGTCCAACAAACACACACACACACACCCGCAGGACGCCTCTTTGATCACAATTCGAGAAACCAGCGCGAACGCGAAGGGGGAAGTGTGATACAGAAGGAATGTTTGTTGAGTTTGGTTGAAAATGAATGTCCCTTCTCTCTGCGGCCCGTGATACCCCGTGTTTATCGCTATCCCCCTCCGATTAGCAAAAGGTTCCCGCCACGTTGAATTGTGTCTCTGTATGTGTGCGCGTGTGTATATTGTTTGGTGATAATAAGTCGCGTTGTGTGGAGTGGATCTAATAGGAGCTTGATCATTTCCTGAACACGCGGTGGTGTGGCAGATCGGAACTCGGAAGATTAGGCCATATTTAACACAATAAGTTGGGAATTGAATAAACCGGGTTACCATATATTTGTATCCGTGAGAATTATTGGATTCCTTCGCCGATTCATTTCATTTCGGTTGGCCATCATCACATTTTCTATGTTTCTCTTGTTTGAATGTTTTTCTTCTATCCGCGTTTGTAAAATATTCTCAGTGAAAAGCAAGCAACACTTGTTGTTATTGATTTGCTGTAAAAACGGAGCCATTTACCATTTTATTGTTTATTCCAACAAAAACAGCAGAAAAAAAGTTACTAGCAAAAAGAAATCAAAAATCGTGTAGAAAACAAAAATATTGAATAGAAAACCTTGTCTGGAAATAACGAGGTATAAAAAATAAAACTACAAAATCGAAGTGGAAAACAAAAAAAAGAATTGAAAGTGTAAAGTAAATCTTCAGTAAACACGGAAAAACCTAGTCAAGGAGTGCCCAAAACTGACCGCGAACATCGTACCGCGGCGCCTGGGGGGTTTTATCTTATCAGCAGGTTCACGGTCGTTTTCGCGCAGTGTGTGTGTGTACGTGCCGAATCTTTCGGATGTTGAGCATATCATCGGTGTGGTGTGGAGCTTGTAGCGTGATCTGGTAGAAATTCGGTCATAAAAACTCTCAATCAAACAAAAACTCGTTAGAGAGCTGTGCACGCGTGCAGTGTTAGTGGTGTCATCATGTGAGGCATTATACATCGAGTTTCTGTGCGAATTTAGCAACAACAAAAAGACGACAAGGAGGAAAAGATTTTGAATATAAGTTTACCGCAGAAAGAGGTAAAGGAGCTCAACCGGAAGCAACCGGAAGTAAGTGTGTTTTGTTGGTTCGTTTGAAGGCTAGCTTAAGGATATCATTAAATCAAAAAGACATATCAGTTTCACATTTGCAAGCCAATCATTCACCTTCGTTACAATAGCTCGCCAAAAGTGATGGTGAAATCAGTTGGAGATAATCTTTCGAAGCTATATCATACGGAACTATGTAGTCATGCATTTCCAGTCGATTTAATATGTGCAAATCGAGGGTAAATAGAAGCGAAAAAATTGTCAGGACCATGTTCAGTTCTAACGAGAAACAAATACACCCATCTTCACTGGGAGAACATCTGCGATTGGTTGCAAATCGTTGACGTCACCCTGGCAGAATTGTGATACCCTCACCTCCTCGATGTGTGTGCGAATCTTCGTGCGAATTGCCCACGACAGATGGCGCTTAGCACCGGGCGGGATCGAGCGATCGTGTTGGGTTTAACTCCATAAAAAATGGAGCGATCGTGGATTTTCATTCCCTAAAACCCCTTTTTGTATCGATCGTTTTCAATTTCCAAATTTCCCAAAACTCCAATGTTGTCTCTGTGTGGAGGAAATTGGACCCCATAGGGAGCCCCAAAAATACGATCGAGGAAGTATTCAAAACTCAATCATTAACGATTCTAAAAACAAATCACTCTTATGTGTGCGCTGTTAGTTGGCCCCATACTGTGAGAATCTCTCAAGCGCGTTACATCCACCAACTGGTGACACATCGTTTGAGTTTGTTTTGGTCCCGAACAGAATGGCGGATGGGGCTAGCCAGATAACCGGAATGATCTGCGCGCGCCCCGTTCGACTGTGAATGTGTTCGTTTTGGCAAAACTGAAAGAGGTGCTAGGTTGGGTTCGTTTTTTTTTCATAATTTCGTAAACAAACTACCACAGCCTCCCATCCCGCCATTCGCGTCCCTCCAACGGTGCCACACGATCGCCTTTTTCCGTGTAGCCGCGTTGGGCAGACTTGTTAGAATACATAGCGACATGATTGAATGTAACACAAACACCACGCGCTCACGATTTCGATGGCCCCTCGAAAACGGCTGTTGCTTCCGAGCGCGCGCGATAACGCGGCCGACGTGATCGGTTTGCTTTGGGTGGTGGTGGTGGTGGTGGTGGTGGTGGTCGTCATGATCGGCGGCAGTCTTTTCGCCTGCCGTACGCCACAACACTGCGCGGTGTGTTAATAAACTTTGAGAAGGTCGATTTGATTTTACGTTACGTTAAAGCGGCGTTCTCTGTAGCTTACCGCGTGTTCCTACTGTTGCTGTTGCGAGTGTTTCGTTTTCGAGACAAGTTTAGTGAACACATACATGGCTGTACTGAACGGTGAGTCGGTCGGTTCGGTGATCCAGTTCGCTAATACACCTCCACTACCCAACAACCTCTAGGTCTCTCTATTGGTTTGATTGTATTTGACAACCAGCTTAAAGCGAATGAGTCGGCACATTGTTCTATTTTTACTGAATGTTTTGTGCTTTTGACGAGCGCAAGGTTTATAAAGACAGGAATTCAAATCTCGCGCAGACATCTAACCGAATAAGGTGTTTGCTTGGTGTGGTGTTTGAAAAAATGGACGGCTACATTTCGGGGCTGGTTTTTGAAGCAATTCGATTTACATGTTCCACACTATGGTAACTGATATAGCTGCCAACGAATCTCTTTGGTGTGGCATTCGTTTCGTCCGTTCCAAGTGGAAGTTGATGCCATTGAGGGATCGGTGCCGAGAAGGCTGGTTGGAGGCGAATGTCCTCACTACCTGCTTCGCGTCTGGTGGAATGCGGAGGTCAAACGGTAGGGGTTTCGGCCTTCTTAATAAAGTGAAAAAAAGTGATTCAAAAATAGAACCCAAAACAAAGAGTAGGACAAATCACCAAAAATAAATGGGTTCCTGCTTAACCAGCTCTTTCTCGGTCGCAGATGGGGGATGATGGGTTTCCCTGCTCGACCCGGTGTCTAGGTGCGCTAGAACCTCGTAAATATCTTCATCTAATGTGCAATTTGGCTTTGCTTTGATTTGTAGCAGGAAGCGGAATGTTTATGGTTGGCATTTCAACCTCTCACAGGGTCGTTGTGAAGGTTTTTCTCGGTTTTCTTTCGCTTCAGATAGAACATGTTCGAATCGATGATTGATGGGCAACGTTACCATATCTAAAACACCTTCCAAATGAATGGTAAAAAACACGAAAGTTCCATCAGGGCATATCAACCCCCAAAAGCTTTATTCGGTAAAGGCCGCCAACAGCTGATAGAAGCTTTCTCGAATGTAACCTACGGACAGCACCGCTCAAGGGGTAATGATGTCTAGCGCCCTCGCACGCGCTCCGGCGTGCTGTTCCGATAAAAGTCCAACGGCAGCCGGTCAATGTATGCGATAATGGATTAAAATTTACGTTCAACTCTTTTGGCCTGTAACTGCGAAAATCATTTGCCGCAGTCGTTGTCGTGTCAAGTGGTTCAAATCAGCGGACGAAATCGCGCTGATAAGATTACGGCATACAAACTAGCAGTTCCGTCCTGGAAGGCAACATCCTATCAGGAGACTAATGTTCCCGCAATGACGAGATCACAACCATAAACGACGCCGTTTCGTGGCCTGTTTGTGTTTGCAGGAGGTGTTGCACCACCGGGCCAAAGTCAACACCGTCCCGAAGACGGGGGCCGACGGAGTGAATCGTACGTGGAGTAACAATCTCTACCACTGTATGTAGTAGATGTTCAGCCGTAGGTGGAGCGTCCACTGCTTATCAGGCTGTCTGGAGCATGAAGTGAACGGGAACTATTTGTTAGACGTCTCGTGTAATTTCCTGAATTAAAACCACCATGAAAGCTTACAATACTGGGTCTCCCCCGCCGGAACGTCATACGAGGTTTGTGGAATTTCCACGCAAAACAACACTGAAACTTACTATCTTAACGGGAAGAGGGAAGGATTAAAGAAAACAAAAACAAACGTGACAAATGGTAGCCTTATCTGGGCCATTGTTCCCCCTCCCCCCTTTTTTTCCCGATAGATTACTGTACTTTTAATCTAGCACCTTCAAATCAAAAACAAACGCTCGTCGGTTGTCAGTTGACCTACTTCTTCCGTGATCGGTTTGTTTGGATATTTTGTTAAATCCTTGCATGATTATGCAGACTGGAGTAAATAGCACACTTCTGGTTTAGAACTGATGATCAAGGAACTGTTTAGCTAAGGCACAGTTGGAGGATTTAATAATTTTACGTGTACTATGTACGATTGTTTGTTGGGTGTTTCCACAACTCTGTCATGTTTAGAAGCATTCATTTTAATTATGATATCATCACGGATCAAAACTGGAGAAAGAAATATGATCAAATTTATTAACCTCCATACATATTCAATCCGATGCTGTAAAATACTGCTGGTTCAGCTTTCCTTTTCCTAAGCCAATCGTAAGAAAAAAAAACAGGTATTTGATCGGACCACACGGACTGTGGCAGATTTGTTCTCATTGCTTTCAGTTTGTGATTTTCTTCTTCGCAACACTCTCGCTTCCGGGGGTTTTCCAGAAGATTTCGCAACGAATTGGCCAACGGATGGGTGTTTGTGTTACAAAACACATACACCCTCCGCCACCGGCTCGCCGGCATTCATGCGAACGAAAACAAAATCATGCCGACCGGATGCCGGTGGGGTTCGCATTCGAGGGTGCGGTGCTCGGTGGTAGCATTAGAAACGAACGGAGCTCTTCGTAGTGTGGATCGAAAAGTGAAAAAGAAAACATCAGTTCCCGTGGCACACGAACACCACTATCCCACAAGGTAGCATCAGCAGCAACAGCAGCAGCTGGAATTATGGACCAGAGTACGCTGGGCCCACACGTGCCTCCTCCAGTTCCGAGTGCGATCGACGGAAAAAACCTTGAACTTAACCGACCATGGCTCGGAACGCAGGGGCTGCGGAACCCCCCAAAGGGGCTGGTGGGAGGTAGCGGAGGAAACACACGAACTGATGGATGAGTTACTTGGGAAAACGGCAAGCGAAGCGGAACACACGAACTAACATTGCCTTTGCCTCCGCACTTCTAACCCTTCGGTGCACGTTGGGCGCACCTTCCGAGGATAAGTCCCAGAAGTGGATGTTTTCAAATAAGTTATTTGCTACATTTTGCACTCGCAAAACCGGACTCCGGTCAATGGCGTTTATACATTTGAAGATTAATAGTTGATACATTAGACATACCTGATACATTCGTCAGAGTTGGACCTAACGGAAACAAGTTTAAAAATTATGTGTAGCATGTTAAATATCCTGACATTTAACGACCCTGTAGTGTATGATATTTTTCAAAAAGGCAATGCTCCTGTATTGTGTAATATTTTCTGGAAGGGACCATTTTCTGCCTTTAAAGGTTAATCCGATGCGATCGTGGTGGTGGTGGCTTGTGGTTTTGTTTCTACTCCCGGCCGGATCATGAATATAATTGGTTTCCCTATCCACTGCCCCACTGGCGGGCTAAAAGGAAGCCCCGAAAAGAATCTTTCCATTTTTATTACTGCCTACAATTCACACGGGGCCTCCCGGTGGGAAGGATGTGTTGATAGATGGTCCTCATTTCCACGCCACCCTTCTATTTTTTGCCTCTTACCCTCCTGGAGGAAGTCGAATGTTATTTTTAAACAAAAATTAGGTTTTGTTTTTCAACATCCTTCATTCTCTCTCCGGGTGGGTTGGTAGAGCTCTTCGCCGCCTGTTCACGTTTGCGTTTGACCTACTCTCAAGGTTAAATCAGAAGAGGAAGCAAAACGAGAACCGGCCGAGCTGTCGTGTCGGCGGTACCATATGGTTAATGTTGTGGTTGCATTGGATGGAATAGTTTACCATTGCCAAGAAAGTGGATGCTTTTGACTGGCCTTTCGGCTCCGTCCGCTAGCGGCGATGCTAATCGGTCGACCGACTCTGTGTGTTGGTTATTTCGTTTTTACATAATTTGCATGTGGTTTTTCCCGGGACATGACTTGGCAGTATTTCGGGAGCGACGGAGAGAAAAGAGCACGAACGAAAAGGGCTAAAAAGATCGCACATGACCATTCGGGAGGTGCAGAGTGGTGTTCAGCAAGTCAGTGACGGCCCCTTTATCAAAGTCGGCCATGATTTCCACATCCTTTGCGCATCGTGGATCGTTTTGCTTCTCATCCACCGCACGTAGAGAGTATTGCATCTAATGTATGCCTCGTGGCAAGCATTAATGCATCGTGGCGCAAATTTAGAGCTCATAAAACCTTTGGCAAACATTACTGCATTCGCGGGAAAATGCCACGACCGGAGAGAGAGAGAGAGAAGGACGAAGCTAGAGCGACGTTAAATTGGTAAGCAAAAATAGAGCAGATTTGTTTTGTAGTCTACATTGCATTGCGATGGTTCAGTGATTCTGTTGGAAACCAATAAACTTGCCCCAGGTTCCACCATCGGCACTCGAATCCTCGAACGAACAATCAACAAGCCAATCATCTCACACACTACCAGGCGAGCAGATGACGCGAAAAACTATGCATGTTTGTAAACATCTCGGCACGAAGGGTGCTCGCAAGTAAGACTCGACGAACGATCCTCAACCCATCCTGCCCCAGGACGCAGGGGTTTCCCTCCTTCGTCTCCACTTGTGGCCGGTCGGCTCATAGAGCTTCTTGTAGACATTTAACTTTTTTGTGTGTCTTCGGCGAGCGCCCCCGGAACGAGATTAGCGAGTGTTGTGTCTATTTTAAGGATTCCGTAAGTAGGGCACGCTTGAAGGCATTTGTTTACGGCTGCGGTGGGTTTCATGTCCTCCTTCTGCTAATCGTGATAGCGTTGTCCTGAGCGATGACCTCGAAAGAAAGGGGAGGGAAAAATGCGATCGATCATTGGAAGTAGATCGTCTGAGAATAAGTGAGGAAAGTCCTTAATTTGTGTTGAGGGGTATTGGTTTAAAGACCAACACCATCCCGACAGCTACGGAACATTGCGAGAAATGTAATGTCAACGTCGTGCAGCCAAATGTAATGTCAACGTCTCATGGCCGAAACCAGACATTCCTTCTTAACATCTCTGGATAGAATTGAACACACCACTTTCTTCCAATGACGCTTACACATCGAATTCCGCGCCGGACAGGATCTCTATTTACGGAAGCACGGCCCCATATCTTATGTTTTGGCGTCCCTGCTTGTTGGTGGTTTGTTGAAGGCGACCCCACCACCAGCCATCACCCCGTGTCCGGTTATATAAGGTGGCTGGTGCGCTAAACTTTCGCTTTCGGATTTATATTTTTAGAGCACCCGAAAGTGTTTCAGTTTCCTTACTTTTTGCAAGACATCCCTTCTGAGTGGTGTGTGCGGCTGGTTTTGCATACGAGTGTTTTATTTTCCGGACTCGATCCAATCGTAAATTACCCACTTTCGGGAAGGGAAACGAACTGGTTGTGCCGTACGGAGGAAAATAGCTATGTCGAGAGTTAGATTAATGCTCGCTTCTAGCACGTGGCAAGTCCATTGAACTCAATTCGATTTTATCTTTACTCGCGACAAAGTCAAGTTGGATTATTTTCGTTTCGCGTTTCCTTGAGGCTAGGGAACCAGGGGAGTGTCCTTTAGAGATTGATCGTTAGATTGAACACATTAAAATTATATACTAACTAGCATTCTGTTCGTTTGTTTTCATTCGTTCCAGACTCCTAAAATACACCTTGAGCAACATAGCGGCCAGAGGCCACATCCAACAAGCTCAGCAGCATTGTTGGCCAGTTTGTAGCGGCGGTGTATCATGAGCAGCTTTGGCGGCTCGCAGAGAGTAGGCGGCCACAGTAATTACGCTCCAACGATCGAATTCGACGACGTCTGCGAACCGGACATAAAGGAAGAGCCCTTGCAGAGCGGTTCGTCCGCGGACGGTGGGGTGAACCAAACCCACAACCACAACCAGAACCTACACCTGATCCAGGACCAATTTCAACAGACCTCCATGATGGACGCACTGAGCAGCAACCCGATGCTGACCACGGCCTCGATGCCGATTCCGTCGCGCAACGCCAGCAACCACCAGCGCGGGATGGTGGGCGTCGTAGCCGATCTGGACTTTGCCACCGAGATGATGGACCACCAGTTCCGCCAGGGACAGCTCCACGATGTGGTGACGGTCGATAGTGTTGGCAGCCTCGGCAGCAACGGCGGGGTCGGAAGCTTCCAGACAAACGGCGGAGGCGTGCCGGCACAGATCGACACAATCTACGCCATACCGAATGGCTGGGACAGCATGGTCCTGACGAGCGACGGGATCGACTTTGGGCCGATGAACGTGGCCGGCCTGCAGATGATGGACACGTGGGCTTACGTCTCCCCATCGTCCACCACGTCCTCGGTGACACCGAACGATAACGTCCAACTGCAGGACACGATGAACATGACGGTACAGTCGATGGGAGGCGGTGGTGTTGGATGTGAGGCCGGCGGACAGGGTCAGCAGATGATGGAAGAATTCTACCCGCTGGACGACTTCGGGGATGGGATTTTGTGCAACGATTTGAACACGATCGAAGGCCTCTTTCACGATGACATTACACTGCTCGGGCAGCCGCTCAGCCAACAATCGCCAAACATGAGCGGCGACAGTGGCAGCGGCAGCGGCATCATGATGTCGAGCATGCCGCAGCAAATTCTCGGCCGATCCAGTGGCATGAACGGGACGCCGACGAACCTGATGAACGAGAACACGATGGGCAGCGTCGGTAGCAACAGCGTCTCGTCCGGGTTCGGCGCGACCGATGGTGGTGGGATCCAGCTGCTACTGTCGAACGATCCGATGGTGGCGGCCAGCTACTTCAACACGAACAGCAACAGTAACAGCAACAGCAACATCCTGCTGTACGACGAGCAGACGCGCATCTCCTCGTCGCCGTTCGAGGTGTACACCAAGCAGGAGCCGGGCAGCGCGGTGCAGTCCCCGTTGGCGTTCTCGCCGAGCAGCCACGGCTCGAGCCCGTCCATCAGCGAGGGGCATCTGATGGTGCCGCTGCAGCAAGCGTCGGCCGGCGCGAAAACGTTGCTCCAGCAGCAGCTGCTGCAGACCTCGTTCAACAACAACAATCTCTACAACGGCGGTGGCTCGCCGAGTACGACGGCGACGCTGACGGGACCGTCGACGACGACGGCCAACACGACCACAACGACGACGGCCATCAGTGCTGGCAAGCTGATCAAAAACTCGACCTCACCGACCAGCAACAACAACAATAACGTCGAGTCGACCAAAAACCAGAACAGCGTCGGTTGCAACGGCACCGGTGGTGGAATCGATGCGAATCAGTCACAGCAGATGCCGCAGCGTGCGGCCAGGCGTGGATTCAACTTCAGCCGGAACAGCGGCAACGTCGGGCAGGTGCAGCACAATCCGCGCTACTCCACGCTGCAGCAGCTGCTGATGAACAACACCAACGAACGGATTGTAGCGGGCACCATGCTCGGCCAGTCGGTGCCGGTCGGTAGCGGCTCCGCGGGATTGCTCGCGGGGGCCGCCCTGAGTCCCGGTGGCGCTTACTCCGGCCGACGCACACTTCAAGGTCATCATTCGGCGGCGGCTGCTGCTGCTGCTGCGGGAGGCGCCGTTTCCGTCGGCTCCAGTGCTGGCACGTCCGGCACGTCCTCCATGTCACGCCTTTCATCGTCCGCACCGACGCACATTTCCGGATTCGAGCAGATCTGGCAGCGACGCGAACCACGGCCGCATCTTCTTTCCACGGGCAGCCTGGCGGAGGCCACCGGTTCGACCTCCTCGCTCAGCACCGGTAGCGTTCTCAGCCCGGAGGCGCCGGACTATTCGCACGATGAAGGATACTCTGACGATAGCGATCACTACGAAGACTATTCCAGTGGAGAAGGTAGGATTCTTCCCTGTCCCGTACAGTACGAGTCCTTCCTGGCGCAAAACAAGAAATTTACTAGAGAATGTTTTAAATTCCGAAAGAGTGGTTGATTCTCTTTTACTCAAAGATGACTCCCTCGATTCACCTGGCCAATTATTATAAACATAAAATAGAAACTGTAACTAACATACACTTTTTGGAGGGTTCGAAAAAAAGCTGACTTGGAAGAAAATATAGTTAACATCGATGTCATTCTCTAATACTAGATTCCGACAGTGAGGACACTGGCAGGGTTTCAACGAGTGCCGGCAGCAGCAAGGCGAAGCGCTACTTCTGGCAGTACAACGTGCAGGCCAAGGGTCCCAAAGGGCAGCGGCTGGTGATCAAAACGCAGGCCGAAGATCCGCACTTCCTGAACGCCGTCACCGATCCCGTCTTCAGCCCACACTGCTCTGTGCGTGGCATCAAGGTTAGTTTAAAAGCATATGTTGTTCATTCCCTCTGACGTTACCGTTTGCCAATTCACGAGTGTACAGTAGTAATGTAGCATGATAGGATACTAACAGTGTGTGGATTAGTTAGTTTTTTTTCTGAAAAGAAGAACAAGTCAAAAGAAAAATTTAGAAACAAATCAAAATGAATAGAAAACTAACCTTTTTGGATTCCTCTTCTTCTTCTCTTTTTCTTCTCTTTTTTCTCTCCATCGTAAACAATATGCATCTTTTATATCGCTACGGTCTCGGCGATCGATCGAATATTCACACACGAAAAAAAAAAACTATGAAATATTAAAACACACGTACATCATCTCCGGGAAAACGCGGATCGTATAATGGTTTGGTTAATTTTCTTAAGAATCTTCGTTTACAGCACAGTGGCAAGGCGCGGAAGGGCGACGGGAACGACCTGACACCGAATCCCCGGAAGCTGCACAACATCGGGAAGGAGCTGGACAAGCTCGGCCGCGTGATCAACGACATGAAGCCGGTCAGCGAGCTGCCGTTCAATGCGCGCCCGAAGACGCGCAAGGAGAAGAACAAGCTTGCGTCCCGGGCGTGCCGGCTGAAGAAGAAGGCGCAGCACGAGGCGAACAAGCTCAAGCTGTACGGCCTGGAAACGGAACACAGTGCGTAGCGTTCGCGATAGTTTTGTTTTTCAATTCAAACTGAACTGATTGCAATATATAACGTTTCGAAATGCATTTCATGCTTTATTCGTTTTCTCGTCTCAGGGCGTCTCATGAACGGCATCTTGCAGTTGAAACAAACGTTGGTGACAAAGTGCAACAACGCCGGTACGCCGACCGAAAATCCGGAGGAGTACAAACAGCAGCTGGACACGCTGGTGCAGACCTCGTCCAGTAAGTTTAATTTCGCGCAACGCGCAGTACAATTCAAAACCCGGAATGTAATTAACCTTTATCCTTCGACTTTACTGTCCTGTTCACAGAGATTAAGATTGCCGGTAACTCCACCGAGTTCGTGAACAAGATGCTCGAAAACGTGAGGACGGGCAACAATACCAGCATTGATACAGTGCTGGAGCACTTTTAAATTGACAAAGAGGACAGTGAGTTTCCATGGAAAGGTGAACGAAAGAAGTTCAACATTTCTATCTATTACCAATAAGGCAATTGATAAGGAAATATAGGATGCTACGAACGAGCGGAACGCCAACGGTGCGGTGTGTCCAACGAGTCTGTAAGATATAAAAGAAATCAACCAATTACCTTCATTTTGTTTCAACCAACGTTTTTCGATACCCATTTTGTGTATTCACAAAACAGCATAGAGGCGCATAAAAGCACACAGTGTGTCACGAACCAGGTGATATTGAACTAAAAGGCAGATGTGAAAAAGTGAAATGAGAAAAAGGAGAAGCTCTGGATGGCAGAGTACATTCATGAAATTAGTACCACCTAAGACAGATTCGAAGCATGGGAATGATTACATTTTTTAACTAATAAGTGATCCACTGATTGAGTGAGAGAGAGCGGGAGAAAGGTCAGCGAGCGTCGGGCGAGAAAGAAGAATAGCTTGATCGATCCGTGTACGTCGGGAATTGGTATTTGATACAAAAAGGACGAGAAAGAGAGTGCGAAAATGTTGCGAAAAAGAATTATATACGTATATATTGTAGGTTAAGTCGGTTCAATTGCTCTTTTATATATTTGCTACAACACATTTCAATATTCTCTTCCAACAAAAGAATGCTAAGCAAACTAAATTCAGCGCTAATGATTATCCCTTGGTTGCCAGCTGGATTGATTGAAGCCATTTTTCTCTCTGTTCTACTTGAATCCGGTGTTGAGGCTTCTTTTGAGGCGCCGTATTTTTTAGAAAGGGGTCTTTCTTTCTCCGCAGAGAACTTATAATGCACCTACAATCCCACTCCCAAAGCTGATCAAATCAACTTCACCATAAAAAGCTACCAAGCAAGCAAACTGTGTAACAAATTGGTGATCACGGTATAACCAGTAACATTAACTGAACAACACGGACTGAACTAAAAACGCTGCGTCAAACGCGCCAAAAATGATTGTAATTCGTGCCACACATCCATCCAATGACCAAAAGAAAGCAAGGAAA
>JAOEFI010000003.1:34830694-34843983 GCA_034621735.1 Anopheles plumbeus
ACAAAGAAACAAACAAAAAGAATGAAACATGATGCTCAGGTACAACAAGTACAAGTACATTTGAAATGGAACGATTTAATGATTTATTGTTTTATTGATTTCTTCGAATGATTGTTCTCAAACTACATATGATGTGACTTGGAAACAAGCTTAACTCAGTGAAGAAAGAAAAAATACATCGTCAATAATGCTAATGCCATGAAAAAGTGACAACCTCACTGGAATGTATGCGAGAACAAGTGACATGAAGAAATCGTATAGAAACTGAAAGCGAGGATAAAAACTAAGAAACTATGCGCAGATCGGAACGGTGAAATGCATACATAACTATATATATATACACATATACTTGAATCAATAACCATGGATAATGATAACATATGTACCTAAATACGTTGACAAAAACAAACAAAAATGATATGCTATATATATATATATATATATATGTATATTTTATTCATTTCTTACGTGTGCGTGGTGTACATCCTTGTAGGATTCGGCAGGAAGGATAGACGTAGGCAACAAGTGGAAGTGACTATGTCCTTCCCTGAAAATAAAATGCAATGGAAAGGCAAAAAAAACCATGCTCCCTAGATATGTAAGTGCTAATGTAACGAACTATTTTTATATCTTTTATATTCCTTGTCATGCCCATTTGTCAAGTCATGTTGAGCGTGTAGAGCGAACGGAAGAAATGAGTGTCGATGATTCACCTTTTTTCCATTTGCCCCTTTTCATGATACTAGTTGTTTAAGAAATTAACGGCACCTGTTGAACCGGAGAGTGATTTGAGTAAAGCGAAAAAAGAAACAACATCGGTAGGAAGCAGAGGAAGGAGCGAGTGAGGAAAAATCAAAGCAAAATTTTCTGTTAAGTTGATGTTCGGCGAATGTTTTCCGTTTGTTCGTTGAGTGCAAAGTTTGTTTCTTTTCTATTCTGTTCCATTCTTATCGCGTCTGTAGATGTTGGTGGGTTTCCCGTCTGTCGACACTTTGTGGCAGAGGGGACCTGGAACTGTACCTTGTACCCAGTAGTGTACCACTGTTTGTTCTGGTTATCTTAGGTACTAGTCCCGGAGCGAGGAACGAAGTAAGGCGGCGCGGTTTATACGGTTGCCAACATCCGGGGCTAGGGATATCGAAAAGTGTTTGGACTATGAAGAGAAGTGAGAGCAGCAAAGAGCAGCCACATCGAGAAATCTTACGAAACAAAGGAAACTTTATTTACAAATGAAATGCAACTTGTCCCTTTTCTATCGGTTGACATGACTTATGGTTCTGTTGGTTTCTTTTCTTGTTTTTTCGTAACATACTTAATTAAATTTTTGCACTGTTTTTATCCCCCGAGCAATAGTTGGCGGACTGTGCGGAAAGTGAATGCCATAGTTCTGTAAATTACAGAGTCAAAACCGAGATGACGTGTAACCGTTTTGTGCAAAAGAGGGAAGAACCCCCATGAGAACGTTGCACCAGGCAACAGCGAACACTTATTGGTTTCAGTTGCAATCGAAACGTGATATTTTTCTGTTCTTCTCTTCATTGTAACAACGTGCGACCTGCCAAACTGCATTTACCTGAAATGGCCCGAAAAAAGAACGCATCGTTCGGTGGTGGTGAAAACCGGGACAGATAACTGGTTGACCAACAATGTTTCGTAGGTTTGACAAGTATGAAGGGTTTGTTTGAGCTCATAGGCGGCTTGACACCGTTTGCAAGGGGACCGACTTCCGTTTACCACTCGTGACTCCTTTTTTGAAAGCAGCAGTAAGCAGTAAAACTACAAAACTACAAACAATCTGTGATTTTCGTTAATATTATAATGTGTGTTAGTGTCTTCTATTTTGCTACATTAGGTACAGTTTTGTGGGACTATTGTTTATTTGTGTTATGTTTTTTTTTTATGTTGAGTTCCCCGTCCCCAAACCCTACCCTCTGTTGGCGCTGTATTGTTTTAAATCTCTTTCAATTGATGCAGATTTATGGTTTAAAAAAATCATATTGCTCCCGTTTCCCACTATTCCTTGTTTTTGTGTTTCATTTCACACCCGCGAAAGGATGGAAATTAATTGCATGTAAGACGAGAATGGAATGGATACAGTGTGCTTCTAGTTACTACGAATGAGCGTTCATCAGTAGCCTAGCGTGTAGGTGATAGGATTTCTCTGCCAGAAGCAAATGGCGTTATGTTTCCCAGTTTTTCGAAATTTCATATATGTTTTGATGATCATTATTAATTGCCTAGTTTGGTAGGTCATCTGGAGGTGATTTGGGCTTCTATGACGGTTAAATTCAACTGTAGGTTAGGACTCGTAGTTTGTTAAGCGTTGGTTAAGCATGTTGCTTGAGGAATCTTGCTGGAGATAAAATTGAAATGGAAAAATGCGTTTTCTACTACCATTCTTTAAATTAGGAGTTGACACATCAATTGATGTAGTGAGCAGTGAAGAAAAATACAATGAACGAAACCGTTTTCCTTCTTCTAGGATTGTGAATGAACAAAAAAAAAAAAAATATCAGCTATACAAAACTATAAATCGGCTTGTTTAAAGCATGACATTGATGTGTAAAATATCAGGTCCAGTGTTTCCACTGGAATATCGCGAAAAAATCAACAACATACTTTTGTTGGATAGTTTCTGCCATCGTTCATAGTCCTGTTTTCGTCTCTGATCTTTCATACTATTGCTACTATTCAGACTATACTGTTTGACTATTCGTTTTCATAGTGGCTAAATTTTATTTTACTTACATATATAACACCTACGGTTTGCTTTGTTTAAAATCATGTATTTGGTAATGAAAAAGAAGGTGTAAATGCTAAAACTGATGTTCCTAATTGACACGATTCTTGGAAAGCGTACATCGAAATCATCATCTTCTATAACTTGTTTCCAAAACAGGAAAGTAAATAAATACAACTTCAATCGACACTATGAACCCTTAACAATGGTCAATGCACCAGAACGGTTGCCACCAATAGGGTAACAGCAACGGCAACGGAGATTCCATAACAAGGACACGGGAACACGAGAAAACTGAATTGAAACGAAATGTACAAACGATGACTGCTAAGCTGTTTACTCCACAAGGCTACCATTAACAGTAGAACAGCTCACCACCGGGGGGAGCACGTAGGATGAGATGTAATGTGTTTGGAGATTCTTAAAAACGGTACCTGGTTGCGAGAACAAGCGTGTAGCCCGGAAGGCCAGGAAATTGTAGATTTCTTTGCCTTTCCGAAGAAGTACGGGTGGTGCACATTTTCACCTAACAAACATACAAAAAAAAAACTTCACTGCAAATGGACAGTTGCTAACATTTTTGCAACATAGATGACTAAATAATTTGGTCGATTCTACTACCTCAGCATAAATGTAATATGCGCCCGCCAAGGCGGCGGTGTGACAGAGCAGCAAAGAAATCGTATTTCCCTACCTTCGGTTACACGAAGCAAATGTATCTAACATGTAAAATGGGGCTGTCTGCCACATCAGGGGGCCACATGCGTAATGGAAGATTGCCATAAACCGACCGGAAAGGCAAAATGCATACCAACTTATTGGAAGAAATACTGCACGAGCAAACAAAAGATGTATAAGAAAAACTCCTCTGGAACTGTACTAGCGAGCTTTTTTCTTCTTTTCTCTTCTACTTCACCGGGCATGGAAATAAGAGCCGTTCTCGCCTGTGCAAGAGTGTGACAAATTTAGTAGAGTTAAGGATTGAGATATATTGAGAAGAGAGCGATAAAAAGGGAACCAACCGAACCAACAGACCCATGCAACAAAGAAAACAACACAGTTACATGATGGAATATATATTTTTATAGATTAACCTTTTTCCAAAGAGGGTAATGGCACAGTCAAATGTACGCGTAGGGAACAAACAAAAACGGAAACAAATGGTCCTTAACGTTACCTTCATCCTATAACGATCATCAACAATACTATGCTCTATCTTTACATGTAATCCTTCAATGTATCTTACTGGGGAACTAAATGTAAATTCAAATGCACACCAAATTCTTGTGGGAGTAGAAAGGTTCCTGAACTGAAAGCGTGAAGGTGGCAGATGAGCATGGTCAGACATTCTCTAAGAACGAACGGGGTACGAATCATACATACAATATATGCTGGAAGAGCACATCCGAATCGAGAACCGGGAACGACGGAAAAGCTTTTGCGAATGGATAGGAATATATAGTTTTGTAGCAGAGATGGAGCGGGACAGTTTTCTGATGATATGTAACCAACGAGAATAATGCAAGCATTAACAGAGTGTACCACTGTAATAGTTGTGCTTATGTTGAATTAAACACAATAAAATTTTTATCTGAGATACTGTAATGGATAATAAAGGAACTTAATCCGTATCATAACATTCATTGTGTGTTAATTTTTTCCCATAAATTAATTGTACATGCAAATGATTAAATTCCAAATAAATGACATTAAACCACTTTGTAACTACCGGTGTGGCTTTTTTTCATTAAACGAATCAGGACACTACATATTTTTTCACATATTTTACATATTCCGTTTAGGTGAAATTTTATGTAGTGTTGAATTGTGTCATGACAGATGTCAGCACTCGATTTATGGGATATGTTGGCCATCTGGCAGTATTATGCGCAACTAAACTGTGTAGACTGTGTAGGTGTGTCCACGCTATTTTGCCGAAACATAACTATAAACATAATTACTATAAATTCTATAAGGATGAAGTGTAAATAGTTCTACAAATACACCATTATGAGTTATAAATTGTGTCTTGGGTGAGCTGTTTGATAAACTGTAAATGGTACGTATAAAATTTTTGAATTGTTTCAAATGTGGCAGTTGCTCGACTATCACGCATTACAGAATCATCCTAGAATTGGTTGGTATAAGTTTCTGCAGTCGTCCTATACACCTTGCCACAGTGCCTCCTGTCGGTTTCCCTTTTCATAATAACATTCGTGACAAATGGCCGAAGTGGACCATTACCTGTCCTCCGCATTAGAGCGGGAGAGGTAAGAATAGATTGTATCGGGAACCCAAAGACTGATCAGTAGGCATATGACCACTGTCAGGAGAACGTCTCAAATAAACGGTCATTCTTGGACTGCCATCGAACGCGAGTGAATACTTTTGGCGAACACTACAGAAACTATTTGAATATTTCCAGCGAACGTGGACGCGAGCCTGCCGAACGAGGCACACGTGATCGTAGCAACATCGTCGGTTTTTGGTAATTGAGTGTATGTTTTAGTTTTCCATATGAAAAGTGCTGTGAAACCACGGTTGCTATCGCTATAATGCAGGCGTCCGATTCCCTGGCGGTGGGCGAACTCGAGAAGCTTAGGTCTTTGCTAGGGACCGGGCTCACAGATCATACCGTAGATCGCCTGCCTATCGAAGACTAACCGCCTTCCTCGGTCTGTCTGTCGGAGGGACACACGACCGTCCCGTGGCATCCGGCGATGGCGCGAAGCAGCGATTTCCGGAGCGGAAACGAACTTTTCGCCAACTCCACTTAGCTTTTACGGAACTCGCCCGGAGCTCGGCAATCGGTCAGCTTCGACGCCATTGCGGTGCGAACTTGAAGGCGCGATTTCCGAGCATAAAAACTCGTTTCCGAAAAGTGATCAACCATTTCCCAATTTTACCCTGCGTCCTTCACCCGCGCGATGAAGGTGACGCCGACGGTGCCGGGGAGCGGTATACTGCAAGCATTAATTGTTTTATGTTCCCCAATAAAACTTTACGACCAAACTCTGGCCTTTTCCCACCGTCTGGGTTGGGTTTCCCGTTTCGTCTTGGGTTTCCCGTTTCTGCCCGGGGTTCAAAATCGGTAAAAGGGGGCACAGGCCACATATATGGCTCGCCACTCTACCTGGTTGCTGTTGAAGCAATCTTTGGGTTTCGGTTAGCGAATCGGGGCAGTTTTTACCAAGGTCTCGCCCCGATCGGCTCCCACTGTTTTCAAGCGATAGGTGAAGGTTTTCATACCGAACTGCTCGCTACAAACAACCATAACTCAAAATGATTGTTTTTTATGTTTTAAAATTCGATTTAGCTAGCCGACTGCTGATCGGGTTCTGCCGTTCGCATTATCATTTGTAGCAGTTTGTTGTTGAACTGAACCATAGGCTCTCCTGCTTGGAAGCAATTGACGACCGTACCCTTGGCGCACTTTTAATCGACTCAGGCAATTATCCAATCGTCCCAAAGTTGCTGATTTTGGTTTTGATATTACAATCATAAGGAAACTGTTTCCTTATGAACTGAAACTGGAAGTATTCGGGATTGTGTTCATTAAGTTTACTTTTCCTTCTTTATTGCCACCAGGACATTCCTGTTCGAAGTCTACGAGTCTACGAACAATAGCATCTGGCCAAACTTACATCTAAAAAAATGAAAATCTAAAAAATATCAAAAAAGGTGCTAGCCTGTGCCCTTCCCCGCAGGTACGTGAATGCGAGCAGCTATAACAGACCTCACAAGAGCATTTGCTTTCAGTCGCACCTTGAGAAGGAAACATGCTGAATATACTAAAACTCCCCATTGAGCTGGTCGATCATGTGTTCGGATACCTGCGCGCTGCCGATCGGAAGGCAGCCAGACTGGTGTGCAGACGGTGGAACAATCAGCTTTCCTCCCTCCGGAATTGTAAGGCGTTCAAGCTGGTGCTTACGTCTCCCATCGCAGAAAGCTCGTTCAGAATCAATATCCTGCTAGCCGACGGTGGGAACAAATACCGGACCATCGAAGTGCGCCGCTGGGCGAGGAGCTCCGAATTGCAGGTCCAGGTGCTGCTAGCTTACCGCCACACGCTGACCGAGCTTTTGCTAGAGGACTGCAACCAACCGTGTCTGGACGACACGTTCGCTGTATTTGGAGAAATGCGTCTGCTCCGGCGCCTCCGATTGGGCTTTCGCTACATGGAATCGCTAGTCAAACACCTGCCAGATCTGCCGCCCTTGCGACCAGCCGCCCTCGCGTCGGTGACCCATCTCAATTTGGACCTCGTCAACGAGTCCGGCGTGGGGCTGGTGAGCGGTTTGGCCAACCAACTGACTGACCTCGTGCTTAAAGTGCACGGGACGAAGCTGCTGCTCCGGTGCTGGAACGAGATCCCGCTGCCCGCCCTTAGATCGCACACCGTGGCGGTGGCAGCCTGGGTCCAAATGCGTTGCATCCGCAGGCGCGACCTCGATCCCCCTTTCTGGCGCTTGCTGGCCCAACTCACATCGTTCCGGTGTAATGATTCCGTTCTGATCCAGGAGCCGCTACCCCGCATGCTGAAACACTGCGTAAACCTCAAGCATCTGACCATCGAGAATTGCAAGATTTCCATCGCGTCCTTCGAAGCAGCTGCGTCTCTCGTGGGTCTGCAGGTCAGTCTTCTGGGATCGGTGTATGTTTGGGACACGAGGCAGGTTTTAACGAATTCCATCCTTCCTCTACAGGAGCTCTCTTTGAACCTGCTTGGCAACTTGGAAAAGGTCAACCGTATCCCAGTAGTGTTTAACCTACCCAAGCTGACCCATTTGCATCTGTCAACGGCAAATTTCGTTCCCTTCGGCGGGCGGCTGCAGGAACTGCGGACGGTCGTGATAGATAATCCCACAGAAACGTTCTGCCCGAAGGCCATACTGACGGAGGTGAGCTGAGAGTGCAGGATTCCCTATACTCTAGACGTTTAGATTCATCCCCTTTCTTCTCTACACCAAACACAGCTTAAGAGGATTCAACCCGAAAACAGAAGGCTGCACAAACTTGATCTCTGGAATTTGGAGCTCGATTGGGAAGCCCTCATTATTCTCGACTCTTTACAGGTCGATAGAATCCACATTGATAGATGTTTAATAGTAAGTGCTATTTTCTTCGATTTTCTTTCGATTGATGCGGAACATCTCGAACACCATGTACTGTTTCAGTGTTGTTTAGGGCAAATACTAACTCAGATTGCCTTTTAACGAGATGATGCACGAGATTTCACGTTATACCCTTTCTTCTTGCACAATTTTAGAACGGATTGTTTTATAAACATATCGCGGAGCGCACGACGAACCGAGTTTGGAAGATCGTAATAGAAGATAGTGCCGTCAAATTCTACTGTCCAAATTACAACGGCATCAAGACGGTGGCGGAACTGCGTGCCAGATGTCCCTATCTTCATCTAGCAACCGTTGACGTACGGACGATCTTGCCAGAGGATTCAATAATGAAAAGATCCTTCAAAGTTTATCAGAACCATGCATTCCCCATTTAGCGTACAGTCATGTGAATATGAGTCCCATGAAAAATGATACCAATAAAAAGGAATGACTACGCCTGAAAATTCTTCTCCTTCAAATACGGTGTAAAGTTAATATAATAGAAGGTTATCTCACCTCCATTCGCACTGCGGGACGCCACGCAAACCAGACGATCTTCTTAAAGGTTTGTTTTGAGGAAAAAAGGATGCATTCCGGTTTCGGTTGCAAAGGATCGAAGAATCTACCGGGATTGAGTTGTGAACGGTTAAATTATTTTAGCACCGCGAGACAGTTTACGTGAGAGGTTTGTATCGGCAAAATGTATCGGCTAGCGTCTTAGCAAAACTTCGTCTTCGGTTGCAGCGAGCGGATAACAATAATGGAAAGGATACCATTGACAATCGAAGTACAACATTTAAATGTTCCCACTTGGTTGTCACGATTGTCACGAGAATTTGGCCATCGCCGGTGAGACATAATTTATCGAGACGTGCGGAAGCAGCCAACGAGTGGTGAGAGGGCTGTGGGCTACACCACCTTCACAACATTCCGTGTGTAGATGTTTACGTTCCACAGTTTCCTGCCCAGGTGGACAGGTGCACAGGTGGAATGTTTTCATCCGCCGCCAGCGACAGCAGCATCAACACATCACGTTCCAGCAGCACGCGCCGGAATACCGACGCTCGGTCACAATGTTGCATACTTTTGTGCGCTCCTATAGTAGCTCAAGTCGCGCGGGAGGGAAGAGGGGACGAGTCGTGCGGTTTTTTGAAGTTAGGTCCACCAGTTCCGGACTGCTCCTAGCGGAAACATTTTCCATGCGTATCATTAACCTGCTAGACGGGAAGACGGGTGGGGGAAATGGGACCCCCCCGTTAGGGTAGATGCGGACGGGAAGAGAGGACGCGGTACGTGCGTTCCATGGTTCGAAATGTTAGACATCAATCATAAACCGCCGACGGTACCATCGCGCGCGCCGAGGAATGTCGTGCAGGTGCGATTATCCTGCGATCCGCTATGAATTATGCAGACGGACCGCGCCCGCTAACGGGTCGGAAAAGTACGTATTCATGTTTCGAAATTGAACCCGCGGGACAAACGAGGATGTTTTTCGGTGTTTTATAAACGCATCCTCTTCGGAGCACGCACCGTATTGCCGTCCTTGCGCTGCTTTGCTCCGTCCATCCATCCGGCCCCTTTCCGTTGCCGTTGTTGTTGTTGTTGTTGTTGTCGTTCCGCTACCCGGTGAGGCGGAAAGAATGCGAGGATGTTCCGGCTGGATTTAATTCTTCCCACTCGTCCAGCTCGTCCCCCACCCCGCTCCCTGTTTGCTATTGTACGAATAAATCACGTGTGGATGATTCGACAAAAAGTACCGGGCGCCTCCATCGTGTGAACAGGGAAAAGCAGTAGCAGCCCTGTTTCTTTCGCTACTAGGAGGAAACCCGGTTTCATTTGCATGTCTGTATTTAAAGCGATAAATAATCAATTTGCAGCGGTACGCAAAGTGTACGGAACACCCATGTCGAATGGCGTGTATTTTTAAAAACTGCGCTCGCCTAGTGGGGCAGCTTCGGGAGAAATAAATCAAATCATCAGCGCCGAACGGGTTGAGGGGTTGGGGCGAGTTTCATGTGTCAAAGCACTTGCTTACGCCCTCTTGGCCAACGGCAGTTGGTTTGCCACACACTGGTGGAAAATGTCGGCACTTCGTCTCGGCACACCTACGCCGACCGTTCCAGCAGCGGGGGCACAGTTCGCGATAGTGTTGGGCCCAGCGGTATGGGCACCCCCCCCCCCCCCTCCCCCCATGTCCGCAGTTCATCTGTTGGGAAAGTTTTAATAAGAAAAGTTGGGCAAATTGAAACTTTGCCAACGATGACGTGAGCGACATGCCCAATGGGTCGCACAGTTGGATTCAGTGGACGATAAAAATCGACCGACGGCGCTCGTCGCAAGGGTTGAAAGTGTTTGGGGAAGGATTTATTATTAGCGAAACAAAATCTTCTGAACTCTGTACGGGTTTACAGTCATGTTTTACGATTCGTTTGAATATGCTAACATCAAACATATGCACTGCAAATACAAACGGCTCTGCGGTCCGTCGTATGCAATCCGACTATATTCGACTATATCCGAATGAACTATATCCCACATGGTTACTTTGCAGCGAAAACCTATCTTTCTGACTTCGTTATTTCCGTTACTTGGAATATTATCAGCCATCATTTTGCGATTACTCATTACGAAACTGTTGCTGTCGGTGGATGGATTGTCGGGAAAATGGTACACTATCGATTGGACGGCCACAAACTAGCGGTTTTGCAGAAATAACTCACCGAAAATTATCACACAACATGGGCATTATGATGCACTGCACAATAAATTACGTTTGTGCGGTCTGCCCGGAACAAATGTCGCGCAGTGAATGCTACAGCTGCAGTTAGTGTTACAGTTTGCGTACAATGTACGACAATTCACAATGCTGTCCCGCGACCGACGAATTTGTTCCCCTCGAACCCTATGGAATATCGCTTGACTTCGTGGTTATTGAAGTCAATATCAATGTAATATAATGTTGGCTCTTACATATTGTAGTAAACTTCCTATATTCTTCCATTTGAATATAACTCAATCGTTTCCCTCCTCGGATTGGACCGTTTCTCGTGATTGTACCAATAACGTAATTGATTGATGGAAATTGATAAATTGTATTGTATCAAACACATATAAATGAGGAATACATCGTTCAACGTGTGATGTGATCGTTGTGGGCAAACAATTCATGAATATTAATTCGTCGCATTGATTCCAGTAAGTGACCGTCGGAGTGCCGACCGTCGCAGAAATCGGTCGCCATGGTTTCGTTTGTTTTACTTTTCCGAAATTTTATTTCGTTTTCAATTCATTTAAAAATAAGTATCCCCCTACGAGTGCGGAAGGGGAGTTCGCTTAGGCTATCGATTTTTCTCCATTTGTCTTCGTTTTCTCTCCTAATAGTTTCCAAGCTCTGGTCTGGTCCAAGTTTGAGGTGCAATAACTTCAATGGCAAACCTCGGCCGTCATTTAGTCAAACGGCCCCGTATACCGGTATCGGTGAGATCGGAAGGTTCTTCCGCAGTGGAAACTCTCCCTGTGGAATCCTGCGGGAACGGTGGCACTTTGGGGGCCTGCTCCAGCATCGTGGGCGTTTGAAAAACCTTTCCCAATTAAGCTAAAAGGGATCATATCCGCGCACACATTCGCAGGCTCCTGCTCGGGCGGTGCGGGATTCGGGAAAAAATTACCGTCCCATCCATCGCTCCGTCTATCTCGTGGTGTTCGCTCGGTGGCCAAATTTGGCCGATTGGCAAAGTTCTTCCGACCAACTCGGAAGCTACCGGCTATGGTCGCTGAATAAATCAGTCAAATTGGAGAAAAAACAGGTGCGAGAGGGGCAAACGAAAAAAACAAAAAAAAAAAACAAACCCCGACCAAATGTTGAAACCGACCGGGACGGGCAACGGGGCAAAGAGCCGGCGGACAACGATCCGTCCGGCAGCGTCGTTGGTGTGGTCAAATAAATCTTATTAATTGGAATCCTTCGCGAGCGTTTGGGGATCCGGGGAGGGAGGTGGCTCAGGGCGCACTTCACATGATCGGGGGGCGACTTTTTACGTTTTTAATCCCATTTAAAAAAGGCGTACATCCATCGCGATATGGGGAGAAAACCCATCGGGAAGCCGTTAGTATTGTTGCCCGAAGCCATTTGTGGCATGAGGGTTGGCCTGGCTAGAAACATGGAATTAGGAAATCAAATCACACCACATTGAACGGATCGACCTACCATTTACCATTTGGAGGTTACGGCTTATCTCGGTTGATCCTGTAGTGAAGATTTGTTGGCTAAAAGCAGCTAGTGTTTCTATTTTATCCATTTAACTCTGGTGATGGTAATATCCTTATCAATTGATGGATGTGGAGCTTTCTGCAACAGTAATGGCATGTAGTTTAATGTAAGGTTTAATGTAATGTCCCTCGGGAAAGCCGCTCCTAATACTATCTTCTTTTACAACTTCTTCTACTAAATGGTGGAACTACAGTATCCCCTTGCTAACAATGTTTTCGATTTTCCATTCGTACGTTAGCATCATTCAATGGAATGCAACAAGTACATTCCGTGCACTGGCAAGATTTGACAGAAAACTACAGACTGCCCCATCCCCGGGATGTATTTGTTTCTGTCAATTTGCATGGAAAATATTCAATTACATCCTAACACCGACAGCAAACAGCTGTAAATCGGCCGCAGGTTGCGTACACCTCCGCCGCGTGCCGCATTAGCCGGTTTACAGCACGTAACGGTGTAACTTCCGAATCGGTACCGAATCTGCTCGAATCGATTCCTAGCCGACGGGCGGCAGGCACTAGGATTGGATCGGTTCATCAAAATAAACCATCGAACAAGGATCATACACACAGACACACACATAGTTGGAGCAACATTACGACATGAACATTAGCAATGCAGCAGGCGAGTTGGTAATCGGCCGATTTTCGCTGCTGCAGCAAATGGCCTCGGGTCGTATCGGTTATGTTATGGGGCGGCCCGGGCGTCTCGCTCGCTTCATTCTTGCCGCTGTCATCTGATTTCCTTCGCTCGTTTGTAGGGCGCTTAGCCCCCTCGTGCTCGCCGACGGCCCCACCCCGAACCATTGACGGCCATCACCATCATCTCCGGTGCATCGGGGGCGTCGTTGGTTGCAGAGATAAAAGCGATCGCTTCTCCGCGCCCGTCGCCCGCCCGTGCTTACGGTGGGTGTCATATTTATGCACTTGTCATTGGCACAGGACATTGAAATACCGATACCGGAGTGTGCATGTTAGGGCACCCACTCCACCCACAGTTCTGTGGAAGAATCTCGCCAGACAAGGGAACACGATCGGAAGGCACTGAAAGGCACATGCCGCTTTCACTTATCGTTCCGGCCATTTGTTGTGGAATGTCTGTCCTCCCGGAGCCAAACGACCAGTTTCTACATACATAATCGGTCCGGAAAATTGGGGGG
>JAOEFI010000003.1:34867226-34889705 GCA_034621735.1 Anopheles plumbeus
CCATCTGGTGCGCACACGAGCCTCATCTGTGCTTGCTGTCAAACACGTGTTAATTTGGAGGATTACCGAACATTTGCCGCCCCGTTGCCCCTTGCCATTGCCTACCCCGGGTGTAATGATTATCCTCCCACATGCATGCCTTCCCTGTGCGCCGGGAACGAGCGAAACTGCAAACTGCGACAACGCTATTCGATGCCTGGTTCGTTATTATCGTCGCCGGGACATGTGTGTGTGTGTGTCGGTGGGCCCCGGTGATGTTAGTTCGGTAATCCTGAGGTTGTGCCGTGCGGTTCAGATCGGCTTTGGGAACGGCGCATATAGGAGTCGCGCCGAAGTGTGGTGGTTTCTACAAATAAATTCAATTTGACACACGAATTATGATGACACCCGGCCCGGCAGAGCGGGGAAGGAAGGAAGGATACTTCGTTACCGATTCCGCCGTCTAATCCGGTTCTGGTTCCGGTTCCGGAGAGGAACAGCGGAAGCCGGGGGCGACCGGGAAGTGGGTGAGTAAAATGGCCTCGATCTAATAGTGCCAAGGGTAATCGCACTAACGACTACGCCAACGATCATTATGATGACGGTGGTGGTGGAGGCGGATGAAGATGATGCTTCCGCCCCGAGCATCACCCCGCCTCTCACTCCACGGGGTGGTAACTATCAATCAAAACGGCGAAAAGGGAATTAGCACGTGCTAATACGCACACCAGTGGAGGAGAGGCGCACGTGGTGAGTGTATAGGGATGATAATAAATCTCGCGCTGGGTCGCACCGGTGGTGGTGTGGGCGGAAGGACGAGACCGACCTCCAGGAGGTTGTTTCCGCGAGCTTCGTTCGGATTTCCGGTCGACCGGCGATGGTGCGAAGCGAAATCATTGTGCACCTCGGCTCCAAAGCGTGCATTGGTTTCGCATTCATCAATTTCTGAGCCTATCATCGTCAGGATAGTCCTGCGTATCGCGTGGCAAAGCCGCGTGTCTGGCAGAGAGAGAGAACATTATGACACGTGCTGCCTGGTGCAAGGTGAACCCGATTTCTGACACGCTCTTTGGTGGCGAAGATTAGAGCAATAGAATTTATTGCGCGCCCGATACTGACAGCATTCGCGCAATGGTTCAGAATCAGTTCAGGTTCAGAATCAGTCCGAGGGAATTGTCAAGGTGATAGCACCGTTATTGGCATGTGTTCAACATCGTTCACCACAATGAGTGTGATGTGATGAAACGTCCCCAAATTGAACAATGTCATTGAACTTTGCCTAGGAGGATATACCCTAGCTCAGAAACAGAAGAAGAAAAAGACATTGAACAATTGGGATGGGTTAATACCGCGTAACTTCTTTTATTCCCTTCTTTAGCTTGTTTTAGAACATTCGGTTTTTTACGGTTTTCTTCACTAACGTTCGCGAAATGCTTATTTTTGTTTCGGTGTTACTAGTGTTCTAGCAAACAAAGCTAGAATACATTTATTTATTTTATTATCGTGAAACATTGATGATTTAAATAATCATATTCAATTGAACAAGAGTATCACATGGTTAGACCTTATTAATAGATGCTGACTTAAACCAAAGCACTATTGGCGTTATGTTCATTTTAAATTTTGGTTGTATTGTGTAACATTTTTTAATATGTTTACTGATTTGATTTTGTTGACGGTATTTTATTTGCATTTTGACTGATAACAACTACTGCGTAATGAGGTAAGTTTTATTTGATCAACTGTCCACCAAAACTTGCAAACCTTCGTGGATGAATTTGATTGCGAGAAAGTAGAATACTTCCTTTGATTGATGGCTTCATGTAGAAGCCTGGTAGAAGGCGAAGTTTCGCGTCGAATGTACAATGTAATATTCTGCAGGGTGTTAGTATAAGTACAGAGCGAAATAAAAACACTCGTACTCAGCCTTCTTTCCTGCTTGCTAGAGCGTGATGGATTATTATAAATGCAACTGGTAGAAGCCACAGTGAAAGTGATTGATAGCTTGCCTAACCCTGACTGGATTTGGCTGAGCACCAATAGAATTTTTAAAGCTCAGTCTAATTAAAAATTTAAGCTCGCAGGACGATTAGAAAAACCATATTTCATGAAGACACTTCCTGGGGCTGCCGCAAAGAAAAGGCATTTAAGACACATTAGTTTTTGTTGGAACAAGGTTGGATTAATCTTCATAAATCAACTTTCAACTCGTTAGTCAAGAGTTGTGTGCCATTCTTGGTTCGAATTCGATTATCTTTCACTATCGGTTAAACAATGTGAAGGCAGTAAGTGGTTCGTGAAGTTTCCCGCTGTGTTCGACCTCAGGAAACACGGAACAGAAGATGCCGGGTGCAAAATGGGATTGCAAAAAAATTATATTTCACTACTGATGGCGCAGTGACTTTCTTCCCGGCCGGAGACAAGTGATGGTGGTAAAACTGTGTGCCATTCTTGGTCTAAGTTTGTCATCCATACGCCATATACCTCGTCACTACGACTACGCCGTCGATGGCAAGAAAGATGGCGTACTAGGTTGAAAGTTTCTTCTCGCGGTTCTTGAAGAAAAACCGCGCGATGGGCGCTTGCAGTTTCTGGATGATATTGGAAAGAAGGTACTTGCGCAATGGAGGAAACTGAAAAAAGATGCACCAGCAATTAACGCTGCAGTCGGGTGGTTCTACGGAGGCTCGTTTGTGGAACGGATGGATAATTTTTCGGTGGGTAGAAATAAATCACATCCTTCTGGGATGAATTGCATCGCTGGGACGATATGTGTGCGGTTGGGTTTCTGTAATAAATGTCCCGAATGAAATCCAAATCGGTAACCAGTGCCTTTAATCAAGATTGTTACTTTCTTACATACAATACGAAGGACAAGGTACAACAAAAAAAGGATCTTGATAAAGTGTATATCACACGTAATTTATATGAGCGTGCGGAAGCCTAAGAATGCACTTATTTTTCCACTGTAGAGTTTGTATGAGCTGCCGTCACACGGAAAGCTACTCCCGAAGAATTCACGAGCCTCCTGCGAATGGTGTAAGCCCCACCAGAAAATGGATCGTGTCGCCACCTGAAGCAAGAACTGAGAAAAATTGCAGCCTCACGATCGTTTGGGGCGCACGGCATGCTTCATTTTACTACCACGCAACTATACCGAGCGATTGCGCGAGAATGGCGAGAATTTATGAGCACACGTGCGAACGAGCTTTGCTTGTGTACGAACGTTGTGCACGTGTTGTGCGTTCTTGCACTTTGTAGTGCAAGGTAATGAGCGGTCTGCCGACCCCAGCAGGTTAACAGGTACTACCTGGTCGACGCGATGCAACGATACCCGAATGAAATTGCTCGTCCTTCTTGCCTGTAAATTTAAGGGTATTGTTTCGATTAACCCTGTAGTGGTTCGTATAACAAAAATGATATGATTACCATATGCTGTAAGAAGAATGAGTAGATCTAACTTATTAATCCAATAGAGCTATTTTAGGGAAAGTTCAATTCAAAGAAAGTATCAACTATGCTATAGTTTACTAAATGACTTTTACCGTTTTCATTCAAGGGTTAGTTTAAATGGCTGGCAAACCGGCATCCTACACCTACACTCGAGTGACCCCAGGGAGCGCAGTTGATATTGCAACTTTTGTTCATCTTCTTTAGCGGCACTTTATTTTCTTCGCCCTTCCTTGCATGCATTTTTCCACGCAAGACGAATGCACCCTGACAAGACGCATTGCCCGCATTCTCTAGCAAACTGCTTCGTGTATGTGTGAGTGTGAAGTGTGTGGCTGCGGCCAATGAAACCGCAGCCGCAGGAAGTCATTTCGAAGTATCAGGTGTGGTTTCTTATTCCGCTCATAACCTTTTAATGGCAGTTGTGTGGTTGCATTTACGGGGACTTTCTTCTCGGTCAGCATCAACCCTCCCTCCCGCTTACCCCGTGGGGTGGCATGTATGCCGGGGATGGGAGATTGTGTTGAATGCAATTTTACGATGATGAAAATTACCGTTTATGCCCGGGTGGCTATAGTGCGAAAATATGACACTCTCCACCGGTAGCACTCGAACGGGACAAGTAAGTGGACTGGGCTGCGCGTTGTTGTGTGCACCGGATGGCAACAGCCTGCGGAGAAGATTATTTTCTTTTTAATTAAACAGATACAGCGGGTGCTTGAGGGTTGTTAAAAATTTCTTTAATTTTCTGCCTGCCTCCAAACGGCTTCGTGATCAACGGACGAGCGAAAGGCGGTGCATTTGTGACAGCTTGGAATAAAGAATAAAAGAAAATTAAACAACATAAGTTGTAACACGCTGTTCTGGCGAAATTCACTCTGCCCGTTGCATTTATAAGAGTAACCGGTGTCCTGATCCGGGTTGAACTTTTAGGCCGGATATAGTAATAGCTTAGCTATGCTCGGGTCGAAGTGCAATCGTAGCCTACAGGAGTTTTTCTCGTGGGGACTGCGGACTAACGATTCGTTGTGTATCTTTTATTCGCAATTGCTCATTCCCGTTCTATGTTTTTTTTTGGATCTATGAAACGAACACTGTATAACGTGAATTTATCAACATTTCCGTGGTTTAATAGTTTAAAAATGTGTCAAACTAACTATTTATTGGAATAATAGATATGTGTAGCAAGCAGGAAAAAAAATCTTGTTGAAAACGATGTGCAAACCTCTGTACTAACAGTTTAGATTTATCATCACAACTGTACATGAAGTAATATTCCAAAATGGGTCATAATAACGGCTCAGCACCTCGTAAAGGATCAGAATTATGCTCGGTCTTAGAAATAACGTATTGGCCGTAAACATTTCACGACCAAACTCGGCTGCTGTACAGTCTGTGTAGTGTAGTGCCCGGATTGCGGAGGATAATACTCATACGTACTTAGGATAGAGACGACGAAACCGTACCGAAGGGCCGGAGTTATGAACTGTACTCACTCTCTCAAACATACACTCGTACCCATGCTTGGTCGTAACTTTATTCCAACATTACGGAACGACCGGCCATATTGAGTGGCTGCCTCATCCAACGAGCTTATAATGCTGTTCCGTTTCCATGTAAAATTTGCCCCTTTTGAATTTGTAGTTTCATTCGCTCCTTTTTTCTATGTTTTGTTGTGTTTTTGATTCTATTAAAACCTGTCTGGCTTAGTCCAGCGATTTGTTTGTCCCCTGCTGCTTCAGTCCTCCCATTATGGCAGCACGTTCTCTCCATATGACGTAGCCGTGTGCTTCCGCCCGCTCACCACGAGTCCGGAGTCCACCTGGAAGCGGGTAAAGTGAAGCATCGAGTCGTCGAGGTTTAAACAACTCTTTCATATGCACATTACAAGCACGCGTGCTTGTAAAGCGACGAGACCTCTAAGCCCTGGCACGGCCTGAGAAGGAGATGGCATGGGTTGGAAGGGGGAATAACCACATTTTGTAAGCATACATCGAGACTAGGAACTATGTGTTGATGACCGTCTGCCCTAACGTAGGACAGACTGCGGGTAGAGATCCATCCCCATCGTGTCTGCCCGTTGGAAAGAGTTTTTCCTGAAGTATGCAAATCGGCACACAATAACAGGTACATTCTTTTTTTCTCTCTCGGGTAGTACACAGCGATGGAGTGTTTTTAGTCCTCGTGGAACCGTGTCAGGAGCAGATCTCCTATGTAGATCTCTCACCGCTCGGCAGCGGGGGCTACCCCGTTGAACTTGAATGCATATTTCATATTTGGAAAAGGAAAAGAGAAATGAAAATTAATATAAAATAAAATAAAGTGAAACAACCTGGTGACAATTTAAAACATCGCACGTCGACATACACGGAGACCACCACGGGGGACATTCCATAGGTTCGTCCGATTTTCCTCGACACGTTTTGTTCACATCCTTTCAATTTTTTTTCCAGCCCACGGCCCACTTCTTCTCCTCGCTTTAAAACGCGCTCTACCTCACTTGAAAAAACTGGAGCAAGGACTTCGTCCACTCAAAACAACTCGACGCGGTTTGCGTACGGTTGTGCATATTGCAAATCGACACAAACCCCCCATTTTATGCAGAATCATGCTTCGCCACCACAGCGCCCCGCCCTGTCCCTGTGTGTAGTGATAGGATGTGATGCAACGTACCAAAACACCCGCCCAGAATGCATTTGTTGCACACTTCGCCACCCGGGAAGGGCCGCGACGAGAGCGTGAATCGTGAGTGGCGGAACGTTGGCCCCCGCTGGAAGTTGGATGTTCTTTTTTAACTTCCACCACTTTTCCGGCGCGTGTGGTGAAGCTGCAAATGTTGGCGCAGTTGCCCTCCTTTTCCGACGGACTGCTAGCCCCTCGCCCAGACTAATCGATGTTGGTGGAAACGTTGCGATTTGCCTGCGCCATAAATCTCGCTGCAGCAGCCGGCGCTGTACATGTGCAGTGTGCTGGATGTGGGCTTCTATTCAGTTCCCGAAATGTACTTCTCTTCCTTTGGTGAAACACCACGCTACCCGCAAACGGAGCAACTTCGGGGCGATGGAGGGAAATAAATAATATTTTGTCGAACAGATTTCCTCGGGCGACGTCTCGGATGGGTGTCCGTCGATATGCAGTCGTGTTGGGAGGTGTTGTATTTCAGCCACCCCAATTCAGGGGTTCCTTTCAGTTCTGGGAAACTGTTCTGGGAGAGATCTGTGTGCAGCTGGAATACGTGGAACATTTTTTGAATGAATAAACGGATTAGTTTTGAGAACAGAATACATACATATTTCCTGACATATTTGTAGTGAATCGAGCATGTTAACCAGGCGAAAATTATTTGAACTCATACGTCTTAAGATAGTGACACATTTATTGTTTTTTAAATATTATATTAATTCAAACAGCCGTTGTTTGTTACTTGATTGCAATTGCACTGAATTTTTCCGGTTGAAATGACAAAACGAAATGAAACTTCTTTCGGTTCGGTCTACTTTAAGTTGAATTTGATCCCGCGTCACATTTCGTTTCACTGTGGCAGCATATGAGCCGAGATTGATTTAGCATCGAGCACCGAATACGGTCGAGCTTTCTAATGATTCTTGACGAGCATTTTCCTGTTACCGGAACTTCGCCGAGCGCCATTTTCCGATGCAAGATGCACTTTTCGATGCTCATTGTTTCCTGAGGCATTCTACGGTAGGGGAGAAAAGAGAAAAGTGCCGTGGGCAAAAGGAGGGAAAACTCCCAAACCCATTAATGTCATCCCCATCATCATCATCATCGTCGTCGTCATCGTAATCATCGACGGCCGCCGTCAGCATTGATCCATCGGTGAGCCGCTCGGTGTTTGAGTGCCGATACTGTAGGGGCTCGAGAAAGAGTCTCACCGACACATAAAAAGGGAAAAAAAACAAGAAAAACTAACGAACACACTTCAGCGACGCACGAAATCCCCACCGATCATAAATACATCGCCGTGCAGCAAACGTCGAGTCGTACTCGCACGGTACCGGTGAAACGGGCACCAAACACCGAGCGGATGCTCTGCACTGCTACAAAGTTTCTGAACGATCCACTTTCCCTAAATCCCACTTGAAGAAGCATCCCGCACCCAGATTGCTCGCACGAAGCACGAAGGGAAGGAGAGAGAGAAAGAGAGAGAGACCGATAGAGACTGCAGATTTCCTTTCCCTGCGTCGTCGTGTTTTCTGTGTGCTTGAGGGAGATTTATCTTCTTCACGACAATGCAAGCGATTCGCCTGCAAAGAGCGCTTCCGTTGGTCCCAATGCACCGGTTACCATCCACAGGTACGCAGGTGAACTGCATCCTAGCCCGGGTAGTGCATTCCTGTGCAGGACGAGGACCGGTGGAGGAAAACGGGGCAAAATGGGGCAGCTGTATCGATTGAACGGCATCCTTCGTGCGAGGTCCCACGCGAACGCGCTGGGATGTGTTCGTTTTGCTCGCAACGAAGGATCCTGGACGCACTAAGTCATCCGGCCTTTGTGATGCCGTTCGAGCACCTCTGAGCGGAGTCCGTCGAACAATTCGTACTCGTGTAGCGATCACAGTGTGGAATTATGGGTGCCCGTCGCATCTATTCGAGCTTAATTGGGAAGACCGGGCAATTGTAGAACTTGAAGCCGTTGGGCAAAGTTTGTATTTATAACACAATAGAATTCCGAGTGCTTAAATGAGAGGGCGTTAGCTTAGCCTGCTGATTCAAGGACTTTCAAACAAAATACAGAAAAATCATCACAGATAAGTGCTGATTCCGACTACACGAATAGGAAACAGCTTTTTGTATGCTAGCTATGTGATATGATAGCTGAATGAGTAAAAAAAAATTGATTAGATGGAATTAACTGTTTGGAAAATTTGTTCACATCTAAAGGCTCACTAATGCTTGATATATACTATAGGACTTCACCAGGTGACCCCATTTCAAAAAAAAATTAACTATTGAAAAACTGTAGAAATTTTCCTAAAAGTAGTAAGATTGGATTTAAGTTCTTTATGTCAAAGCAAACAGATTTATGATTCCTCCGCAAGTTAAGCTGAGAGCTGCATTCAACTTTTTCATGAATTTCATGATGCAGTAGTCCATAGTCTATAGAGTGCTAACCTGTTGATTAGTATTTCGAAATATTTGACAGATTTAATGACTCATTTTTCGATGTGGAGAAAAGTTTATAAATGAGTTATTATTCTTTTGCATTAGCCTTTAACCACATTTCATTATTGTTAATGTTTCCTCTGAAGCAACAGGTCGAAAACCGCGTAGTTATGTGTCAGGGCGAGAAGGCTGTATATATAGCTATACTCGTCCGCCACATTCATGTACATTACACTATAATATTATAGCAGCGAGGTTGATTGATCAAGTGGTTTGATTAAGGTCTATTTAAAACATATCACATATCACAATTTCACATGGTTTCACAAATGTTGGAGTTAAATTTTCTGCATAGAGAAAAATCGAACCATTCGATATGCAGGAATTCTGAAATAATTATCATGTAATCATTTGAATGAAATGAATGAATGAAAAAAAATTCCCAGAGCGAAAATCTGAAATCCGAATCAATCCTAAAAATAACCTGAATTAATGAAACACAATTCCGAACACGAAACATAAACAACTGGCCATTTCTATGTGTAACAGTTGATTGAGCTGGCAGGAAAAACGTTTCCCATTTCTAATGGTATTATCTATCCGGGGGGAGGGGGGGGGAGTGGTTGGAGAGAATGGAGTTTCAAAAAAGTTTCATCGCTGCTAGTACACAGCAAGCCCGCCCAGTGGCAGGAAAAACCCAACACTCAAACACTGCAGCTCGATCGGTGCCGGTGAGTCGTGCATGACGAGAAAATCGCAAATCCGGAAGTAAACACCACCCAAATTGCACTAAATTACCAGCGGAGCAGAAAGTGTTAAAAGTTCCCAATCGATCGTTCCGAGCGGATGGACGAAAATGAACCAAAATCTCCAAAATCGGGGGACCCGGAAAAAAACGGCCAAACGGGTGAACAGGGGATGATTAAGTGGAAAGGGGAATAGCGAAAACGTGCTGACGACCGACATGGAGGAGAAGAGGCGCTACCAACTTGACCGGAAATGGTGTGTCTAAATGGACGGATCTTCTTCCAACGCAACTGAATGCAACGTGGAAACCGGTTTGATGGAAGGAAAAGTCATGCTCTGGTTAGTTTTTTCGCCGACCGCAACTGGAAAAAGCTTCCTCAAATCTTTGCCTGCGCATCGTTCGTTGTGAAAAATAGGCAAAAAGGGAACGCCCGAACTGGAACGACTGTACGTGAGAGCAAAACACGCGGGGCCATGGAAACCCGGAGCTGGATGTTTGTGTTTTTCCACAGCTGCAGCTACAGGAGCACTGTTTCCGCCACATGAACCGAAAACGCAAAACAACAATGGAAGCGGAGGGCGGAGGAATGACAGAACGAAAAAAAAAAAAAAATCGTGTACCCTCCCCAACATCATGTGCCCCCACGATGCGATTGATGCTGGAAGGACCTTTTCTCAACTTACAACTTTCGCTTTTGTGTTGCTCTGCGTTTGCGCTTCGGATTACTTTGAAAGTGATTTTTAGTCACTTTTTTCTTCTGCGTTCCCGGGTTCCAACTCCGTTCCAGTATGTGGCGAAGATGAATTGCTTCGTATTGATTTGGTTGGTTTTCTGTTTGCCGTTTCGTTCCATTCTCGAAAAGCTTCCATTGTTCAGTTCTTACCCCGTTTGCGATTATCGTCGTGTCCTGTGAACCGGAAGAGGATTAGAGGTTTGGACTGGCCCGGAAGATGATGTTTCTTGCAGTATGACGAAGATTCTGTGCAAAAATTGCTTTCTTTGGTTTTTCGGTGTATTGATTGCACTTGTATGGAACAAAAATGTGTAGGGCGCATCGCTAAAACATAAACTGGCGCACATGTTATTCAATCGACAGTTCTCGTTGTCTGCCCTCGTTTCCTGTTGATAAGTTTACATAATTACGTTTACGTATTAGCAATGATTGGAGCAGTACATGGAAGCAACGTAGCAAAGTTTTTTAGTTGTTAAATGTATTAGATATCATTAAAATATAAATCTAGGGAAGAATGTTTTTAGGGATACTACCAATGAACATGCAGTTGCATCCCTGCAGTATTAACATAGGACGATGTAGCACGTTTTTAGGACTCTCCGTGATTCGACATGCACAAAATGATTACAGTCGGTCGGTGCCAGGATTTTGCCTTTGTCTTTAAACAAATCTTCAAACCGATCGAACGCATCCTTCTGGGAACTCTTGCTGGTCACTGCAAACCCGTTCGACGAAATAACGATCGCCAGACGAGTGCGAGTTCGAAGGGACCCATTTCAAAGCTGTCTCCTATCTTCTCCGAATTCGTGGGTCCTGGAGCTTTGCAACAAAGAATTTTCCATCGCCACGGAGGCCGAAAGCAGAAGGAACGCCACAGGGAAGGAAAATAAGTTAAAAGTTTTTAATTGAAATTTGTAAATCTTTCGCCCCGGGACGTGTTTTCGATTCGTTTAGTTGATGGTTCCGCCTCTTTCTTTCGCTGCACTCGGTTTCAGTACCCGGTTCGGGATGGCTCCCGGGCAGACCATACAGTCAACATTGGAGGCCCTTTACGTGGCCATCGATAAAATGCAGTGCAATGGAATGTGCACTTGGACTTGCAGTTTGGGTGCCGATTGGAGCAGATAATAGAACCAAAAGGAAAATTAGGGAAAAGAATAAACTGAAAACTAAGAACGAAAAGTGAAGGTTTCCGGTTTGTTGGTCGTTTCGATTTTTGTTAGAGAACAGCGAAGAAAAGCTGCAAGTTTGTTAGAGAACAGCGAAGAAAAGCTGCAAGTTTGTGAAATTGTTTCTCCATTCTTTGTTGAAGTTGGAAATACAATTTGAATCGAGTTCCTGGATGCAAACTGTGTACATTAAAAGTTTAGCTAAGCAGTGGAACAGTTTTTTTTTCGAAGCGTTGGTTTGTCACAACATGGCATGATGCTTTTTCAGGATCTGTTGCATTTGGTAATAAGTCATGCATTCGCTTAGGCAACAAATAAATACATCCCAACATAAATTTACTGATGATATTGAATTAATTGATGTGAGTTACTGTATTTAATTTTACTATATTCGTCACAAAAAATCAGCTTAAAAGTAACGTAAGGTAGACAGCAAAGTATAAACTTTTATTAACACTTCTTCCCAATAAAACTCACTTCCACTTCACGTATTTAATTTTTGTCATAAAAATCAGACAAAAGTAAACTAAATCCCCAAGTTAACAGCGTGGAAACGCATTAAGCTCACTGAATCAGAACCAACAGAGAGAGAGGGAACTGCATTTGATGCGGGTATCAATATCCGGTCAGTGGAACCCGCACAGCCAATGATGGCGCATAACGAAGCATGAATAAGTGCAACAAAACCAAGCTTATCATGAGTGCTCGATGCCACGACGGGCTTTGGTACTTGTAACATGAATAGCAATGGACCAAACGGGGTCGTGCCGGACGTTGGCCGGACGATGTCGAGCGGACGTCTTGCTAAACGGTCCGTTTCCGGGCTGGAGCAGCATTTAAAGGACGCTTTGGTCACAACGATTGGCCCGGATGCTTGGGACCACCAGATTGATCCGGGGTTTTCCATCACATGGAGGTGTTCACATGAGGAGCAGCCGTTTACGATAGCTAAAGAGGGGTATGCGCACATTTGAACGCCAAATTGGTTGAAATCGAGAAAGTGATCAAGCATAAACAGAAGCTAGTTGGTGAAGGTTTGGTACTTTTTTTTCCAGCTTTTCCACCATTCGATCAATATGAGAACGTTGTACAGAAGAATTTGTTTGGAAAATGAATCAGGTTGATGTGAGGTTCACCGCAGAGAATTGATAGCAACAGGATAATAAAAGGATTAGCCCAAAGTGAGAATTATTAATGTCTTCTTTAAATATGTTTAGTTCTTAAATAGTTCTTCTTTTTTAAATAATTTTTCCTTTCTCTCAAGCCTCTTTCCTGTAGGAGGACGAGAGAGTCTATATCATGTAAACAACATAAAGCTACCTCTGTTTGGTTTGATGAATTTTAGTATCAGAAATATTCCTGTAGATAAAAATGTAAACATATCAAAAATGATTGGGTTTGGTAAATTACCACCTCTTTCATATTTATAAACATCCAGCTGGCTTATACATTTACTCGGCAAACAAGTACGAGTGCGTTCTCTCTAGAGATGTCCGATTGCAGAACGAAAGAGATAAATCATTGGAGAGGGAATTACTTTTTCGTCCGGCCAATATATTGCAGGAATGTTTCACGCACATCAAAGGACATCGCTGATTGGAAACGGAGAAATAGTATCAATTAAAATAAATGTATTCGACCACACGAATGGGGTTTGGAGAAACTGCGGCACATGCACATAAAACACATCTCACATCTTCTAAGAGCCATTCCGGGGGGCGCTGCATGACACGCCGTCCGCCAGTTGCTCAACTTTGGGAAAGTATTTCCCTCGTTCTCCGAATCAAAGTTGGTCCACTCGACGGTTTTCATCCGTCGGCTTCATCTCGCCGGCTGACATATGTTCGGATTCCTTTGGAAGCGTACGGTCCAGTTATCAGTGGCCTTTTCGAGTGGCACCGAGGCGGAGCAGATTTTCCACCGAACTTTCAGTTTCTCAATCATCATTTTCCGACAACTTTAGACTTCACTCATCATATTCCCCGTTCGGGCGGTGGAAAAAACAACTTTCATGTCTCGCCCGGACGGTGGAAAACACCGGGAAATGAAAAGAAGAAAGAAGCAAAGCCCCACTGGAAGCGGCGATCGTCGAATGGAGGGAAATGAACGAATTCAACTGGGAGATAATATTTATGGCATTTCTTCGAAAACGACCCAAGCGTTACCGGCTTTCCGTGAGCAAGATTTCCGTGAGACGGAGGACGAGAGTCTGAGCAGAGCTGGCGGCGGCGGCGGCGCACACTCGGTCCACTGCACAGCCAGCTCGAGTGTTGGCAAGTACCGGGCAAGGGAGGGGAAAACGTCCACCGGGTTTCTCCGTTTCCGACTCGCCGATGCACCCGGGTGTTGCGAGGAGGGAAAAGTGGCCTGGAAGAGAGTGTGCATTCTTCTATTTGCACACGGTCCCTTAACACGATTCGAACTATAAACTTTTCCCCCCCTCGTTCCCACCCGGTCGCTCGCCAGGCGGCTGTGGGCCGGAAGGCACCACGGGTGATGGGTTTCCCATCTCGGACCTTTCCCCCGCTCCGGCTGGAACGCGCACCAGCTTGTCAACATACGGTTCACCCGCACTCGATCTCGCTGGGAGCGATTTGCGCTGTGCATTTCCGGGGAAAATTCTTTCGGTGCCTGTTTTGCGCCCTTTTCCACTCACCATATTCCCGATGCTAGTGCACCTTATAGTTGTCCTTCACTTTGTCCGGACGTCGAAGGCAGAAGTGTGATTCTGTGTTCCTCCTGCTCAAGCAAATCGAGCGTAGCTTTGTTTATTTCGAGTGTATTTGAAACTTTGTGCATTCGGTACGACACATTTTCCAAGAGACATTACATGTTTGAGCAGTACTTTTTCTACTATTAAGATTATAAAGAAGGAATCTCGTATGAATCACTTGATATAATAGATTACAAATATCATACGTGTCTATATGACATGTTGATCGTAGGCAGGAGTTCCTTTCTAATGTGGGTGGAAAAGTATTCAGTGAAGCCCTTACTTTCTAAATTAATGTCATACTCATTCATCTGCTGCTCTTCTTATACTCATTTTACTTTTAATTAGTTACTCAACTGTTACGTAACGGAACGCCAGGACAAAATTACAGAGGACTTCTGTATTTGAATAATTCTTCGATCATCAACTTTCTTTCACTTTGATTTAGACAGTGAAAAGTCTCCAACTCGAATCGTAACACCAAGTCGGAAATGAATTCGGATTCTCATAAGATTGAAAACAAAAACAATTATTTCCCTCCAAACAAGAAAACTGCCAACGTCTAATGCCAGCACTGTGGTCGTATGTGGGAAAGCGCAAGTTTTCCAAACGCGTTTCATAAGGCCTAAAGGAATATTCCGGCGGATGACGGATAACGCTTCCGTGGAGGTGATTTGTGGTATAATCGCTCGCACTGACCCGACAAGTGCGAAACCATTTCGGGCGAAGTGGTTTTCAACTTATCACTTCATCGAATAGGGTTTGGTGGTTGCCTCGGGAAAATGTACCCACCAACATGCATTACGGGGAGAGCGGCGTAGAAGCATCTCTCAGCAATCAATGAATGATAACTCGCCCTCCGGAAAGCGCTAACTGAGAGCCATCCATTGTGGAAGGAAGGTGGCGTTGGATGTTTCGTTTTCATGTTTCGACACTTTTGGAGGAAAATGCAGTACTGAACTGAATGTTATGAGACGCAATAGAGGTTTCAGCGAACTCTCGGTAGAAGTTTTGCAGGGAAGCAAATCCAGCAGCTTCGATCAGACCTCTTTGCCGACATGGTGGAAACGTGATGGAAATGTGAAACCGAATCGCAAAGCCTGGAAACATTCGGACCGTTAAACTGGCTTTTCATGTCGTGCTTGTCATAATCTGGCGAGCTCGGCTACCGAGGAAGATAGGACTAGGCGCTGATTTGAGCTTTTCAATTTCTTTAGACAGCCAGAGAAGCTATCAGCGTCAAATTTGGCTGCTAATTGTTGGTGATCAGTGGACGAGCTGACATCTACAGGGAAGGACACACAGTTCAAAAATCCCAAACCTATCGACTGGCTACCATCGCAAAGAGGTAGCAGCTGAATAGAAAATGAGGGACGCTTTACGACCATTTTCCCGGAACATTTGGATTGTCAAAAGATGTTCCCTACATATTCCGGACGGCCGCTTGACATGAGGTGGATTCAATTCGCCATACGCACGGGACACCCAGCACCAATCGAACCCTTTCTTTTTTCCCCCGGAAAGATTAGCGAAAAGCGGCAGGCACTTTGGCAGGCGTTGAGCTCGAGTGGCTCGCGAGTGCATCATTGATGATGGAGTGGTTTTAATTGCCACGAATCACTCGAACGCAATCAAACGACCGATTCGGTATCGGAATTTCGCTTTTCCGATCTCAGTTTCCACTGCCCAGGGTAGAGAGAGAGATAGAGAGATAGAGAGAGAGAGAGAGAGAAAGAGAGAGAGAGCAAGCGAGAAAGCGAAACAGCAAGCCAGAGTGCGCTGTATTTCATGTACATTTACATTGCAAACCCACGCGAACGAAACTGTATGGGTTTGTGGTTTTTGAGTAAAGCTCCGATGAAATAAAATATAATGAACTTGCACCCTTCGGGCATCAGTTTCTACAGCCGCACGCCGTTGATGTTCGGAAAATGCTACCCATTTTTCCACGCACTTTAATTAGTTACCCCCCACCGTGCGGATGCACTTTTCGCTCCGAATGATGATTAGTTTTTTTCGTGTTTTAATTTCTGTTGCGCCCGAACGCATTAGTGCATGTGGTTGCACATACATTATGATAAACGGATGGCGCGGAACTCAATCTAAAGTTAAACATCGCGTGGGGGCACATATTAAACAAAACAAAAATCCTGGTAAACTTTCCCCACCTGGGGGGTTGGTGCACAAATTGGCAAATTATTTCAAATTACTCAAAACCGCACCACCGGTCGGTTAAACCAGTAATCTTCTAGATTTCCCACGTGACTGAATGGCTTTTTTTTGCGACTATAGGGACACTGTGCGGACGGTTGACCTATATGGGTTAGCGCCAGTGGTTGCCAGTAGGTGATTGAAGTGGTGAAAACGCTTCCCATTAGCTGTTTTGCTAAACAAATGAAATTATACAGGAACTGATAGCTTCAATGTGTTTTGTAATGTGTTTTCAAATCATAAAATAAACGAACAGTTTAAACGAAGGAGTAGTGGGGTTTATTGTAGCAAAGAGCGTATATCTTCTAAAAAGGACTGTGATGTTTTGACTAAAATCTCTGATTTATCAAAGCTCGGAGTTTTTTTAGATATAATGGTGGTTCGACGACAAGACCTTCTCATGTCTCATTTCCACTAATTTTGCAAAAAACATGCGTAATCCAATTATAAATCAATAGTTCATTAAAAATATGCAATCAGAATATTATCTAATAAGCAACATCAGTGTATTGCATGAATTCCTTTAATTGATGTAACAACATATCGCTGACCAGTCTATCAACCATCAAAAGAATACACACAATAATACACATGTACATCAGACCCCCATGTCGAGTTAGTTTATGCCATCCAATTATGCACGTGTTAATTGTACAGGTGAAAGAACAACCGTAAATCTGTAACCACGCACAATGTGGGAACACTAATTTGTTCAGCAACTTTTTTTTGTCTGCCAAAAAGCTGAAGCCAAGGCAAAGTAAATATTCTTTCCTTCGGCTTCGCAGCAGTCAACAAGCTATGCTCCGCCGCGAACCAGCTGAGCGCAATCATCGGGAAGCGATATACATAAATAAATATGACTTTGGTCGTTTGGGGAGCCACCATTTAATTTTGGGGATGCCAAAGAAAACCAAACTAAAAACCCTTGAAAAAAGGACACGTGGACGTAAGGCGCCGGCCAAAACGCTGACACTATTCGTCGCTATTTTGATGGCCACTTTCGTAATGGGCTTTCGGAGAGCAATGGAGGGAAAACCTAAATCGAACTAACACGTGCAACTCTGTACCGGCGCCTTCTCTGTGCGCCCTCGGAATCATATTTGCTTTTGGACGATGGACGAACACGGTGGCAGGACGAAGACCACCAGGAAGAGCTGAAAAGCTTGCTCGACATCTTGCCGCCAGGTTGCGCCAGGACGAAGAAGCAAGGGGGGGTGCAAAGTTTTGGGGGTTTTTGCCCACCCATGTGTTTGCCCCACGCTTGCCCTTATCTATGACATTTGAGCTTTCCCTGCCCAGTTTCACCAACCGCTTACCTCCGACTGTCCAACGTCGGCGCCGTGCGGTTTTATTTGGCCAGTGGTAGAAAAAGAAATGGCCGGCACCTAGCGAGGGAGGGGTCCGGTTGGGAGGAAAGTTTCGAGTCGGTTGACGGGGATATAAAAGGATATTGAAAGATATTGCAAACGGAAATGCGCTATTACACCGATATATTTTCTCTTGTCGGAACTTTCGATAGTTTCCAGTTGCCGGTGCCAGGACGAACTAGACGATGCCTAGAGGCCATCACGACTATGATACGGCTGACGACCTGGCTGTAATCTTGCGGTTCTCTACCACGCTTCTTGCCCCATCTCCCCTCGCTCTCTCGAGCTCTTTCTCTCTCTCTCTCTCTTTCTCTTTAGTGCTGCAGTTGAATTTCCGGTGTCCATCACGGCAACCAGCACACTCGGGATACTTGTGCCGTGTCGTAGCCGTTCAAAGTCACCGTAGCGAAGTGGCTAGAGTGGCTGCGTGCTTGGGCGAGAAGAAAATTGGAAAGTCATTCGCCGAAGCAGAACAAACTTGCGGAGCACTAGCGCGTTTGCTCAAGTTCAAGTGAGTCGACCAAGTCGGATGGAGGAGTTCTGGGCCGAGACAGAATGTTTCAAGTTGTTTCTAAAATATTAAAAACGCCGATTAGAAAGTTTCCCATTGCAAGTCAGTTGGCTTAGTTGGCTGATTGAAAACTGCAACAAACTGATTAGCTGTCGATGATTGAATAACTGTTGGGAAACATGCCAATGTTTGGAAAAAAGGGAAAAACTTCGCCGAATCTTGATATCGTTAGGAATCGGATTGCGTTCTTCTTTTGTGCTCTTGCGAAAGTTTTGTGAGTGTGAGAGAATGAAAACTACTCAATTGGAACTGTGATGAGTGTAATTAATAAACTTAGTTGAATAGACGATGGAAAAATTATTCTTTGGATAATTTGCCATGTAAAAACGAAAGTGTAATAATTTAAATACCCCTAATTTAAGAGTTTGCAATAGGTAAGCAAACTCTTAAATTCAATATTAATATTTGATTTAAAAAAAGTTTTAACAGAAAATCTATAGTTTTTAGAACAGTAGAAAAAAGAACAGTCGAAAATAGAAAACCCCTGCAAACTAAGAATCACAACAAAATAAGTGCATGATAAGTAAACGGAATGACAGAAACGCTCGATGCTATTAATCGCGAAAGCGCATAATGAACCTTCTGTTTTTCGCCAAAATGTAAAACTGGCGGATTACGTGCGGGCATGAATAATAATGACATGTAGAGTAAAAACCGAAAAAAAAACAAACTACCGATTGTAACTCCCAGCAGAACAACTGGTCGGGAAAACCGGTCGAGACGAAAAAGAAAACGATGGTAAATAAACAAAAATTACTCTGTCGGAAAGTAAAACAAGAGCAACAGACCAAGAGCGTAGGTTAAAAATAATCCTTCGGACATCCTGTAGTGTTTGCCAGAGTGGGATGGGGGAAGCGAGGGGGAGGTTTGCGACGTTCGAAATCGCATTCGTCGACATTGTCGGATGAATGGAAATAACAAATTGGACAACTCCTCGGGGAACGAGTGCGGGGGACGAGCCGAACGGCGGAGAAGCTGCATTGGCAAACGTCACGGGCAGAGGGCGATTCCCACGAGGGTGCGGCACGATAACGCGTACGCGTATTTAACGCAGCGGAGCGGAATAATTTCCGCTTGACGAGGGCATTACGAGGACACGACCACACCAGCACGACCAGGCGGGATGAGCTTTCCACCCCGCAACAACTAGCAATCCATCAGCTGTGATGAAAATTTGTTTATTACGTGACATCCGCCCCCCCGAATGCCACCCTTCACTGGCCATGTGGCTACCGCCGCGCCATTCCCACCGGGCCACGGGGGATGGTTGGGAATGAAAGTTGACCCTTTTGTTGCAAAAAGCGAATCGCTGCATTTAAGCGACAAACGGCGGCCGGATGGAATAACGGAGCGAACAAAAGGGGAAGCAAAACAAAAAAACATATCACAAAATAACATTCACATTGATGTCCATCACTCACATTTATTCGTTTCCATCCATTCGTGGGGAGCGGGCCGTCGTTCCCGGGGGACCGTCACTGTCACCGTGCAGTCATCCGGTCACTCAGTCACCTCAGTCCCGGGGTCAGCTGGAATATGCTAGTCATGCGGAATGCGGATGACTCGGCGGCTCGGCTGTGGAAATGCTATGCTGAATAAATAAGTATCATTACGCCCCAGATTGAGGATTCGGCACGGGAAGCAGCGGGTCAGTGAAGGACAAAAGAAATGTTGAATGTGTAACGGGTGGAGTGATACGACTTTTGTTGGTATTTGTATACGTCAGCTTTGCGATAATTTTGGCACAGTCCTGGGGTGGATCCTCTGTCCTAGCGTTTTAAATTTTTATTATTTTGGTTTGTTGAAATTCGGAAGAACCTTTGTACACTTTTGTAAGTATTATGTCGGCCAGGTTAGAGCGCCGAGAGAAGTGGAACCATAGCTCTTTAAATCCTTAACATAAAACACCAACTCATATGGAAAGAAGAAAAGGAGGGAAAAAGAATGAATGACAGACTTGGAACCACAGATCTCGAACAATCTTTTCGTGTCGAACTCGGATGGACAAGTATGTATCTTTATGTTGAACATAATTTCTGCAAGCAAAACATAGTTGAATGGCAAATGATTTGACAATCGATTTTCATCAAAGCAATGACACGATTGATTTCGAGAACACAAATTCAAAGAGCGCAAAAAACAAAAAAAATGGGCATGACCATATCACAGGTTTATAAAGGAACACGCTCACCCGTAAACGTAAACGTATTACCAAAGATCATTCTTCTGCCCAAAACTCACCTCATCCTTCTTTTGTTAAACGCTTAGGAAAATAGCCCCATTTTTATATAACCAAAGCATGTGTAACAACTACAAACGGGCTCCATGTCTCCCCCCTGCACATGGCGTACAAAGTGTTCCAGTAATAGGTGACCACTACCTGGTTTTACATTTTCATCGAAGCCCCACGCCACGCTGGAGTTCGGCACACGCACCGTAGCACCGCCTATTTGCATATAATTTACACCAAGTAACATTATGTTAATCAAACACCTAAGTCATTAAAGTAATGTAGACATGCGATCAAAAGTCAACAAAAGTGGGATATACAATCATCCTCTCCAGCGCACACCTCGCCCATCTACGAGGCCATCCCAACACGACGCATCGTTGTTTCCGAGACCGATCGAACCAAGCCTAAAACCAACAGTCACTACTTGCTGCGTTTAATCGCTCCTTGCTATGTGTGTGTGTGTGTGTGTCTGAGCCATGAGTGATAGGCTCGGTGGGTTGGATGATGTGCGTGCATGCCACAAGGTTGGGGGATGTAGTGATAACATTGCGTTTCTAGTCATGTTCGGCTCGGCTGTTGTATGTTGATCAATAATGTTTATCATCTCGATAGGTTTATTAAGTGCTCGTGCTCGGTCCTCCACGCACAGGCTCCGGCCAAGTCGTGCAGTGTGGAGAGTAGAGGACCGACACCATCCAATACCATTTGTGTCCAACAAGTTGCACTCTCCAGGTTTACCGCCGGTGTTTCGCTATACCAACAATAAATGGTAATGGATTAGCTTCTTCTTCTACCACAGCAATATTCACCATCTTGTTGGTTTACTATACTGATTTTGTTGCACGCATTATTTCTGTCAAGTATTTCTTAACATGAAGTCTAAAATGTTTAACAACCTTCTATCTTGCGTTTTCAATTCAAATATCAATATATTGTCATAGCAATTCAAGAATTAAGAAAATTAAATTTTAATGTAGGAACAATTAGCTGCAATGCTTTTTACAACAACCCTTACAACAAACAAACAAGAACAAATGAAGTACTTTAAAGACTTGTTTTAAAGCTAATGAAACCATGGAACTTCACCAGTCGGCACATTTCGCTGCCCGCCGATGTGCGGCTGATCCACAAACAACCGTTGCAGTTGCAGCTCGGCGTAGTGAAGTCCATAATTAAAGCAAACATTACTGCCACGGCACGGTTCGCTCATTTCCAGCAAATCAGCGGCAAATTCATCTAGCCGAGCGTACCGCTTTTTTGGTCCTTGCCCCTGGCCCCTGGAACCTGTTGCAGGCGCGAGAAGGTTTTCGTCGGGAAACAGATTTTCTGTGCTCTATTCGTTCGCGCTACTTTCCGCACCCTCGCACCGGACGCAGGCCCCCCGACTTTTGTTCCACCCAGGCGAACACAACGAATCCCGAACTGGATCCCGAACTGGAAGCGTAGAGAAAGTTTTGCGCCATTTAATTTGTAATCAAATTATGAAATTACTGGCCTGCGTAATATGCTGCACCACGGCCGGTTCTACAATGCGGAGAACGCCGGCGTTTCCTTGTCACTGAATTAAGGGATCGTTTAAAACGGGCCCCGTCGTCTCGCGGTGAAGTTGTTGATTGGTAATTTGCGAATGAAAAAAGCGCAACTGTTTGATCAATCAAGTTCAAGGGAAGGTGAAAGAACTTCATTGGAGCATATTTGTTTGGGAAACATAGCAAACAAAGTGTATTGCTAGTCCGGAACTCATCGGATGCGATGCTTACCAGGGGCATTTATTCTTCTCGCGAGTCGTTAATGTAATGGACAACCCCAACAGCCTCGGGCACGGGATTCATTCGAGCGATTGATCTTCCTAATTGATAATATTTGTAATTCCTGGAAATCGTTGATCCTCCCGGCCGGGATTTCAATCGCTGCTAATGCATTTGTCATCGAAGCCGTGTCTTTGGGAAGGAGGGTGGGAGGGAAAGTGGGCCCATGGTGGTTCTTGGCCGGCAGGACCAGGGACTCGATGGAAGCGAAATTAATCTAATAAATTAACAACACGGTCTATACTTCACTAGAAATCACGCTCTTACATAATAGGCTCAGTCCTGAAGGGCTGATGTCCGTGTCCTGCTTCCTGATTCTTGGTATTACATTCACAAGGGATGACAACACACCACCCCTGTTCCCGCCGATTCCT
>JAOEFI010000003.1:34897030-34909856 GCA_034621735.1 Anopheles plumbeus
AACGGTGCACCACGTGGTATGTTGTCATGGTTAAATCCAATGAAAATATGCGGTATTTGTTACATCGTATGGTTATTGCACAAAGTTGGAACATTTATCAATTGATTGATTGAATTGCACATTGATATTTGAAGTTTTCGAACAACATGATACCGGTATGATTGTTTTATACTGTACAATGCGCCTAAGTTACATTCGCTTGTTAGTACTGTCATGTTTTGCTTTATCACAGGGCTACTTTATATGTTGCTATCGAATATAATTCATTTTTTTATTATTTTAGTATGAAACTCAAATATATATTTTTCAGCCTTTACCAATTGACTCTTTTCAAATGAGAAAAGCAATATGAAATGAGTGGCATGAGGTTAATGTTCAATGCGAATTGTTCACTGGATGCTTGCCACATGTGCACTCTGTACTACATGAGGTTCGGCTTTCTGTTTTCTATTGAGCATCTCTTTTCCACAGCCATTTATGCTACGCGCATTTCGTGGCTTAAAGTTGCTCCCAAAGCTCGGGCGTTGTGATTTAACAATAATGAACCGAATTGAAAAACACAAACGTAAAGTCTTCTGCTCCCCTCCTCGCTCTTATCCCATCTCCCAGTTCACGTGCGTCGGCATCAAGTAGTGTAGTGGAATCTGGTTTCCGTCATCCACAGCCCCAGTTGAACCGGAGCACTGGGCAAACCATTGTAGCAGCTGGGTTTTGCGTTCGTATTCGCTCGAAATGGAACGATTTTGTTTTTCTCGTGGCCCGGTTTCAATGAATTTTCCTCACGACCCACGGTTCCAACCGCCCCCGGGAGTGGACTACGCTTCCAATAATTTTCCTTTAAGCGTAACGTTTCCACAACACACCCACCCTTCGCACTCCACCCTCCTCGCCGTCGCCTACCGCTTCGGAATAGACGAGCTTATAAATTATGTATTTTACATCAGCAACATGGATGCTGCCAGAGGAGAAAAATATGCTTTCTCTGCATGTAATTTGTCTTCTTCCCGGGACCCGGACTAGCTGGTTCCACCCGCCACCTGATGTTCTGCCGGGTTCTAGGAATTTTTGCACCCGGACGCCGGCCTCGACAAGGAACTCGAGAGTCTCCGGGTGTCGGATGCCCGGACACAGAATTCCGACCGACTGGACCGACGGGGAACAATTTGGCCACATTTGGTAGTCGCTGTCGCCAGTTGCCCCTCCCCCTCCCCCCCCCGGCCCCGGCCCGGTCCCGGTTGCCACGAGGTTGTGCGAGAATGAGTTGGTCGAAAAGTTACTCGGAAAAGTTCGAGGCGAATAGAGACGAACGCACTCATGATTAATTCACTTGCAACAATTCTCGGGAAAATTGTAATAAGTAATTTGATCGAAATAAAATTAACATTAATAACTCTGCCTTCCCGGGATTGTTATTAATATTAGTTTGTGTTTAAAGAAATCAATGGTATTGAAATTCAAGCAAATGTGTTCCATACAGCGAAAACCGTGTGTCGCTAGTAGGTGCCGATGTTCCGGGACATCATTTGCACCTTGCATTCGCTCGCGTAGGACGAAGGTCAGCAAACGGAAGGGGGCTCGCAAACGGATCGAACTTGAAGAGAGCTCAAAGCGATTCGAGTGCGATCCGGAATGAATATAAATGTTTCTTCGCTCATCTGCACCAGACGCTGTCACATCGCGCCAGCCATTCGAACGGTTGAGCGTCGAAATTGCACGTAAGAAAATTTCCCAACCTCCTTTGCAAAGCTGCAACCGGAAGGGTGATTCGGAAAACATGTGGAACCGTCCGTTGGATTCGGTCGTGCCAACAGAAGGAAAGAAAAAGAGCACTGCCTCTGCATCGTCCGAATCGAATCGCTCGTGGACACGCCGTCTGCGTTTGCGTTTCGGCTTCGGAATGGGGTGGACTATCAAGTGCTCTTCAGGGAGACGGTACGATGTGTGAAGTGGCGCAAACACTGCTGACCGGCGCGGGATAAAGGACGAGTTTTAATCGTTTATATAATTTACCACGCATCCGGGATAATCGCCCCGTCCCAATCCCCTACACATGTTCAAACACTTAATGCGGGCGATTTTAAATTTCGTTCAACAATTTAGATCCCCAACCCCGGGTGGGAGTGGAAATTCGTGGGGCGAACGGACGGGAGGGGCAGGGTTTTCGGGCCGCTCTGGAATGCTGTCACTCGGGAAGCCTGGCTGGACGATCGCTTGGACCCGCTGCTTGGACAAATGGTTTCTCCTAACGGAGTTTAACCGGCGGAAGTCTTTTGCCATATGTGGCCCTTGGTCCTTTTGCAGGACGAAGGAGCTGTTAAAAGCGAGCGTTCGTCGGGCGGGTTATCTCCGGTTGGGTCTCGTATCCTGCCGGGACGGGGCCATAGCCAAACATGGCAACAGCAACAGCTGAAATACCGAGCGATCATTTATTTCCCTCGGACAATTCATGAGTTAGTTTTCCGAATTATAAATGGGCCGATGGCCGCTCCGAAGGGGGATGAAATATATCTGACTGACGGGAAGTTCGCAGAAGAGTGTTCGTATAGAAGCCCATCGTCCAGCATAAGGTGCCTGGGCATCGGGGGACAGAAAAGGTTTATGGAAGAAAAATCGTCTGCGAAAAATGACAATATGATACCGATACAAAGTTATCAGATCTACCGTTGTAAAAAATAGGTTCGCATCCAACTAATGTTAGTAGACGTTGCCTATTTTATCAATGTCGGGGAACCTTCAACAAAATAAAAACTCACCAGTTCGGGGTTATTTCCATGAATACTATTGCGGAATATGTTGTTCGTAAGCTTCGTCCGCAGGATCATACTGACAATGACTTCAAGTTGCCGCCAAACAGTACAAGGAAATGTATCTACTTCAAGTATTATAAACAATGTCCGAATCGAGGATTCCGTACAGGTTAAAAACATGTGCAAACAGGCATCCTCACACATCAACATTTAAATCCACGGGGACAATCTTGCACTGGAAAAGCGTGTCTCTAGATGATGTTATGGAAGATTGTCTACATTTTTCCAAATTGTGTAATCTACTGCTCATTTTTCCAATAGTAGGATTTTTAGACTATTAAAGGATGTCATACTGCACTGTTGCAGCATTGGTGGGATTCTTGAGCGTCTAATTGGTGCATTGGTGGACGTTACTACAGGTAAATGGCGTCAATTCGTGGGTTCCTTTCCACATTTTTTAAAAAAAAATTTCAAAAAGCACATGCTAACGTTTTTGCCATTGTCCTAGACTGCTTCGAAAGTGTGCAAGTATTAGTGCATAGTCGAATAGTATTCACGATTGAAATAATAATTTTTTAAGACTCTCTGCTTTTGCACTATACCGAACATAATCCGATTTGAAACATGACACAAAGTAGACTAATAAAGATGGTGGCCTTGCTTTGTTATTCTCGTATATTCCATCATAATTGGAAATAAAAATATGGCTCGCCGGAAGGGAACAGCAGTAAGCCGTACGAGATCGCTGGCATTGTTATTCGGAAACTAGCATTTCGCTCGACTTGCTCGCCGGAACGATGATAGCAACGTGGAATGTTTACTGCGACGAAGGACTCCGATATTTTGAACGGCGTCGTCGCCCATTGAATGCGTACACAAACGCATCGTGTTTCCGTCTAGCTCCGAAAAAAAAAACGGTGCAATGTCAGCTGCCCGGAACTGTGTGCAATGCACCAAGAAGCAAAATAGCATTCGAGATCGTACGAGATTTACCATAATATTACATTCACTTAAGTGTATTAGATGTACTTAGGACTTCGTGCCACTTATCGCATCACCGCACCCGGGGGAGGAAGGAGAGTGCACGGCTCGGGTGCAACCGCGTGGAAAATGTTGCACGAGCTCGAAACGATTGGAAAGCTGAGACCAATCCACCCATGTGAATGTGTTTTCGAATCGGATACAGTTTCCTTCCGTTTTTCCTTCAACAAGAAGAAAACTTTTTCCTTCCTTGCCATTCTTTCTTTCTCTCTTTCCTACCTTTCAATTCACCACGGCGATAAAGCCCTCGGCGAATGTGCACTGATGGTGTATTGACAGCATCCATATGGCCGGAGCGGAGTTCCATAGTTGATGCATCGTTACGTGCGCTGGAGACCTCCGAACGAAAAAAAAAACCGATGCGGAGCTGCCAAATCCATTCCACGGTCTTAAACGGTTGCCATGGTGCTGGCGCTCCTTGCGCCGAAAGGAAGGAACGATCCGGGATTTAGTGTTCCTTCAGACGCTGTTAGTGGATCCTACTATCTCGTACCGAGACGATGCGTTCGAAAGCTGTGTTGTCTAGGAACTAATGCTCTTAGCGCAACCTTCGGGGAAGCGAACGGGTTTGAAGAATCGATTGCAGTGAACCGGCTTAACGATGGCAATCGATAGGGCCACGAAGATTGCGCGAATGCCACTGATGAAAAGGGTGGATTCATTTTGATTTTCTTTGAAAAGGCAATTCTGTTTATTTTCATCGTTATTGCTGGAAAGATAACCGGAGTGTATGTGGCATTGAATTTCCAATTCGGTATTGTTCACTCGTTAGGGAAGTGTTTGTAACTTTCAAATTATTATTTTTTCCTTCCCCAGGAAGGAACTCCTCAACTCTGCAGTCTAGTTTTTGGTGACAATTTAGGTTAAACCATTATTTTTTGTTGATATAAAGATAGGGATTAGAAATAGTAGAAATTCCCCCAGAATATTCATACAAATGAAACGTTCTCCCTGGAATAATAAATTTGGAATTAACTTTCATGAAGTTGCTTTTAACTCAATAGAGAAGGATTATTAATATATTTCAGCAAATCATCCTCTAGATCATCATCCTTCCGCCAGCACAATATAGTGGGTGCGCTGTACTTGCCCTTATTTGAAGCTAATCTACTCGACACCAGCAAAAAAGGATCCTATTGAGTAGCTTCCAGGAGACGCACAGGAACTTTAAATCTGGAATTTCTTCGTCTAAGCCGACCACGGGCTAGGGTGGCTGCTAGGATGGGGAAGGTGGACAACTAATACCGACATCCAGGGCATCCATCTTGCATGACAATCATTATGAGCGATGGGAAATGTGCACCGGAAGCGTACAGCCCGGAACTAGCCAACGCTTCCGACGGGGAAGGAAGCAACAAGTCGCTTCATCTTCGCCCCCACCGTCATCATCATCGTCAGTGGCGTGATCACCGGGATCCCGGCCCCATTATCGATATACCGTCAATCGTCAACGATTGTGTAGTACGCGTCCGGGGGACATTATGCAAAGGAGCTGCGTACACGATGGGGTGGGATTTTTCAGCATCACCCGTCGAGCCATCACGCCCGTATTACAGCTCTTGCCCTCTATCTCTCTTTCTATCGTTGGTTCCTTCTTTCTCGCTCTGGGAAAGGCCACTTAATTCCCGAGCAGACATGATGAATGGCCATTATGGCAAATATTTTCACCAAACAAGCATTTGCTCATCACTCCTGTTCGGCAAAAGATTTCCGCCCGCTTGCCCGCGAACCTCCGCTCGTCGCTCCCTTCCGAAGGATGATTTGAGTTTCACTTCCAGCTGATCCTTCTCTACCCCCTTCTCGGTTGTGCAGCTTGGGAATTCCAATCCTAGTGCTGCTAGAGCGCTACGTATTCCCCCCTTTATCGAAGCACCTTACAGTCTGTTTGTGTCCGCTGTGGGATAAAAAAGGGTGATACATACTTCACTCCGGAGCGTAAAGATGGAAGAAATGATGTCGATGGAGGGATGTGGACACGGACGGCGAGGGCAAAAAAGGATGCTTCCGGATCCGATAATGATTTTGAGACGTGCTCGATTGGCCTCCGGAGATTCAGCTAGCCCAGTGTCGATCCAACGCTCCGGCCCGTCGGCCAATAGTTCACTTCCAGTTCTGCGACTTTTGCCAGGAATTTCCCTATCTCCGACAGGACGTGCCCCTCGCGTCAAAGTCGAAGGCGAAGAACGAATTTTTCGTAATAGCGTTGTACGAAGCGGACGCAGAGACGAATCTTTGCCCCCTCCATCGCGGACGGCAGGCAACCGGGGCGCAATTGCATCGGAATGAGCTTTCGGACGAATGGGCCGCCCCGGGGCTGTTACCTCTACACACGCTGTACGTACGGGGCAACATATGGGGCCGTGATCCGTGGGTGGATGCGATGCTATCGGTTGGTTGCACTGATTCCGAAGCCAATTTCGACGGCGCCTAGAAACGTGCCCAAACGTTTGCCCGGTGCCGATTTCAATCACAGCCAATTGCATCGATGCGATTGCCGATAAATTTTCCCCAGGTGCACTTACAGGCCACTGAAAGTTGGAAAATTCTATTCCATTTTTTCCTCGACTGTTCATTACCAGCCAATATTAGAGCTGGTCGATAAGAAAAATTACAATTGAACCATATAGGAGCAATGGTTTAACTTCTTAGTTTTTTTTTAAACATCTGCCTGGTGAACTGGTTGTATAATGAAGTTTACAAACCGTCAACGACGTTTGCATCATTACTAGTGCTTAACTTTTCCTTATAAGAATCGTTTGAGTTTCAGATCCATCCAAGTGTTGCCCAAGTGTAAAGCAATTCCAAATCAACATAATATGTATGTTTAATACCATCGGAGTTCTTGAAGACACGATTTTATATATTAAATGACGACCATTTGAAGATCATCCGCTATATTCTCTTCACATTCTTCATCCTTCAGCCGTGCGCTAAACTCTAATACATTCGGGGTTTTTTTTTTGCTCTTGCGAATGCATGACTTGTACTCAGCCACAACTTCCTCTTGCTCTGTCGGTGAATGGTCGAATTCCGATGCTATTTTCCGCGGCAAAAAAAAAGAAGTGGACAAAGTTCAAAAAGCGCAAAGCTGAGCGTTGTGTCATCGTGAAAAATTCTTCCGGCAATTTTACCGCCGGCTATCTGTCGTTATTTCCGCATTTCGCCCAGAAAATTCGCCCGCCCATTTTCTTGCCTCCGTTCCGGCTTCCGTTCACCGCTCTAGGAGGGTCTTGTTTTCCTCGCCGACTTCTGAATCCTTTTCCCAATGGACCTATAGGCCTGCAGACGGGAGTTTTTTTTTTGTACATTTTTCCCTACTTTTTCCCAAGTGCAAACTTTGCCTTTCCGTTAACCCGACACTCGGCGCACTGTTGCTTCTGTTCCGGTTTCGGTTAGTCGGTGTTTGCGTTTCCGCTTCCGCTTCCGGCTCGCCGGTTCACGATCGCCTTAATCAGACTGCGGATTCCGCTTCCCGGCCACCACGTACATAATCGCATTCGCCGGTCTGACTCGGTTTTCACTCAAACTTTTGCCCACCGGCGATGTTTAGCATGACATCGGATTGGGTTGGTGGTGCACCCGATACTGCACTGCTGCTGCATTTCAAACGAATCAAACGACCGAAACGAACGAACGAACGGTATTGCCACATGCCTCGATTATGTCTACCAAACCCCGTGGCTGTTTTCTTCTAACAAGCATAAAACTGTCAGAGGACAAATTTAAATTTATAAAATCAAGCCAATAGACACGCCGGCATTTCTTTGGAAGCAAACCCCACCAAAGAACTGCGGAAGCGCGCACCAAAAAACGTTTTATGTTTTACAAAAAAAAAAATCCTACGATTCGTAAAGTTGACTATATTTTCAAGAAGTTGCTCCAATTTGCTTAACGCAAATAATCAAGTAGATACTGTTAAATGGGGACTGTTAATTTTAAACGACACTGATTTTCTCGTAAGTGAAGTAAGAATACTCCGATAACTCTTGTCGAAACTGACAAAAATTAATCCACTCCCTGTCGTTCAACTGTCGATAATCTTCTGTGGCATTTCTGTGACTCGGGAAAATACCATTTAGAGCAATTTTAGTTTTCCAAATCACCGATCCCAGTGAACAAAGCGATGGCTTTCAACTACGCTTGAAAGGTTCTGAAAGGATTTAATTACGCCACTCATCGTCACTCAATTGTTCCAGGACCCTAGAACAACCAAACCAACTACTGTCGATCATGGTGCAATGCAAGCGAACGAAAAAATGACTCCCTAAATGCTTGCAACCAAATCGTTGACGGTTGACAAAAAACAAAACCAAAGGTTGGAAAAAAAAGGGAAAATCGTGAAAGCAGTGCCAAGGCAATGGTTTGTTTACAGTTTCTCCTATCCGGGACCGGGACCAATCCGGTAGCAAAATGAAGCCGATCAGTTCCCATTTCCGCCTCGCGGACCAAGGCTATCAACGTACCATATATCCTATGTCAACAGCTAGTACCGGTACTGCCTTCAGTTCCTTCTGGTCGGTGCGTCCACTCCGGCACTCGACGCTCGATTTTCGGCAATGATTAAACAACCCTTCAGTCATAACAGTTGATTTTGCACTCTTCCACAACCGCGCGAGGGAAAGATTAAAACAATTGACAAAGTCGTGAAAAGCGCGATACACGTCCCACGGGCAGAGTTTTTCAGTTCCATTGCCGATCGGCACGATACGGGGCGGACTGGGAAAATAGAGAATAGGAAAACTCGATAGTGTGTGGTAGCTTCGTCAGTAACAAAAAATTTAGCTATCTTTTCATAGCAGTCCACAATGGCCATGGAACAAAAAATCAGAACCGAATGAAATCTGTTTGTCGAATGAAGCCAAACCGTCAGTACGGTTGAACTTGGGGAAGAAATATTGTAAAACAACCGTTGTACGCTCGAACTACAATATATACAAAAACTATTTGAAAGCATTTTTTAGTTTGGCATTGTTATTGTACTTTGATAAACATAGACAATTTCAATAGCGGAATATTTTTTTAAACGAATTGATTATATGAATCAGTATTATACGATCATGAAAATTACCTATAACTTACTTTATTAGTTCAATTGCGATGCTAGTGAAAATCATTCTCAGCAAATTGACATGCCTCATACTATAATCAAATCTACACCTCATCTACATATGAGCTTTTCTAGTAATTCTGCAGTTATGCAGTTTACCCGAAAATAGACAACCATCAGAAGAATGCTGAGTCGAATAAAACTACGCGATAAAAACGAATATTTCGAAACACGAAACTTTTGCATACTTTTGCATTTCACTTAGTGCTAATCGTCAAAAACTGATTCGATGAAAGTTTCCTTTTTTTTGTTCAACCAATTTTGAATTTTTCATGTTCAGCAAGAACATGTTTGCCCGATCATTCTCGCTTGTTTGCTAGACATAAACAAGTAGCACTTTGCATAGTACACGAGTTGATAGGAACGACGGTGCACAGCACTGAGATAGTACGATACGAGACAATACGTTCTATCGAACGAATGTGTTTGCATGAACACACCATTTATATTTATCGCGAAAATGGAGTTCGGTCAAGTTTGACAAAATCCCTGAAAATTGTATCCGTTTCTCTCCATTTGTTTTCGTTTTCAATTCTATTAACTGAAATGTTACCATTGGAGAACTAGTAACTGAAATATTTACGTTGAATAGAAAGTATGATAACAGTAGATGAAAAACAGACCTACATAAGACATGAAGTCTTCTCTGTTACATAATTTCACATTAATATATTTGTTTTACTGTTTCATTCACAAACGTCATATATGCAGGTTTCCTCATCATAACTTGGTCGTCTTTTCCATGTTTGTCCACAATTTATTCCATCATTTCCTGTATACGGCCGGGCCAAGCGGAGTCGGTCAGCGTCACATCCGCAACACATAAAGGATGTTCCACAATAATTGTTCGGAAGCTGCAGGACGACAGCAGCAGCTGAAAGTAATCAGTGGCCGAAAAATGAAAACGAAAGCCCACCCCACTTTCCAGCATACGCAGGCAGGCGTTAATGGGGACGAGAAAGTTCATTTCTCCGAGCCACACATCCTCCCAGCACGAGGGGAATTTTTCCAACTCTCGCATTGCCTCGTGTGGGTCGCTTTCGCGGTTTTGCATTTTACAACAGGAAACTCGCTGGACGGACGCTTTTCCCATGTCCGTTGTGTTACATCCACGTTCTCTGATCTTTGTCGTGGGTTTCATGCCATAACTGGACCGAATATGCAGCCCGCAACTGCCACCACAGACCCGGATGGATGATCAGCTTGAATGCTACGGATAAAAAAGGGTGAAACGTCACAGTTTAAGGACATGTGGAACGCGAAACAATGGACGTAAGGCATCCTGTTTTTTTGTTTTGTTTTGGCAGGCTACTTGGTAAACCTTTCAGCTTTTACCTCCGGGTTTAAGATATATAAACAAATCTACTAATGGATGTTTCGGATCTTCTTCAGTACAACAGGAAACCCCAAAAAACCAGACGCAGCAAACAATTTCTCTCGCGAGGTTGTTTAGAGGAAACCAGTTTCAATTCAGTGCAACCAGCATATAGAACCGACCAACTCATGATATGCAGCATGCAGGACTTCGGCGCAACTGCAAACCGAATATAGAATCGTAGTCCGGTCGAAATCAATCGACGCCCTGGCCTCCGACGTCAAATGAGCCAAACGAACCCAATGTCGATGGTCGAACTAAGCGTGTTTGCATTGGGGGCCCTGAAAAAGATACGTTTCGTCCGACCGTTGACCACCGACAGCGTACACGCACGATCCTTGCACGGGTGCAGCTCGGCGTTCGGTTCCGAGAACGGAACCGTTGATTTCCTGGCCGAAAAATCGTAAACCCAATTGCTGCGGCCCGATCGATATTCGCCCGCCGGCCGTTGCAGCCGCTGCAGCCTATCGTAGGCAATGGACCAGAGAAAACCTCATCTACCGGCTACGGGACCGGGAAATTGGAAATTTGATTCATCTGCACCCACCGTGTAATGTGCGTGTATTTTTGTTTCCGCGCGGTCACGCCTCATTGTTCGCCGTTTGCCTCCCGGGGTTCCGTCCGGAGAATGTTTGAGTTTCGCAAGCTGCACGTTGACCGTAAAACTAAATTGCTTCCATTCCCAAGACCACACGATTTGATTCGATTTGTTTCGACCATCGTGGAAGGGAGAGGCCCAAATTTACACTCGACTTTTTCTTCAGATTTTCGACATTTCCAGATATACAACGTTTTTTGGTCTATTGATATTTATTACATAGATTTCTCTATCTTACGTTAACAAGCGAGTAAATGTTGTAAACTGTTGTATAATTTACTCATTGAGTAATTTAGCCGATAAACTCGATATTATTTTATTATTCCAACTAAATATATCCTGATGATTAATTAAACGCCCATTTCATTAATAATAACCCTAAAATATGAGCTTTACGAAACCATTATTATTAAACCCAATAGTACAAAGCAACAATTTGATACAACAAGTGTGTTTTATTAATAACATTTAAATTATAAGCTCGTGACCCACGGGAATGCTATTCCAGTTGAAAAAAGATCCTAGATGGAGAAGAGAAAATTGCCTTGGCTTTGGAACGCTATTATCTTCATCTTGCCAGGTGCAGCTGTATGTTTGATGAAATTTTCCTAAAATTGCTACAAAAAAAAACACAAATAAGTTGCGCTAGTTCCAAACGTTCTAAATAACAGCAAGGATTTCTGTGTAGCATCATATTTGCTGGCCTGGGATTTGACATGAAACAAACACATTTGTTGAAGGACTGTTTTGTGTAAGGTAACGCATGGCTTACCCACGGGCAGTGCATCGCTCCGAGGTACTTACAATCTCCAAAACAAGGTGATGTTGTGAATAAAATTCCTTTCCATTTTGTTCTACTCTGCTAGGACGATCTGCAGTTTTATCTCCCCGAAAGCTAGGGAGCAAGTACCATTAGGGACGAGTGCGATATCCTGGGCGCATCTTTCGGTTGCTATACGGGCGCCTTGGAACAAAATCTTCCCCAGTGAGCGTGTAGCGTGCCTTTGTAGATACAACACATACACACACACACCGAAGCCACACTTTACGCTGGAAATAAAATACCAGCACGAAACTCGTGAGACGGCGGAAGAAAACCCGACGGAAATGTGAAACCTCGCTGGTGCAAGATCCGCCCGAAGACAAAGCAGCCTTCACTGATTCGTCACTCAGCCGGTCGGCCCCGGAAGGCACTTCTGCAGCACCAGAATGCAAATTGGTGTACGCGGAAGTGCATCATTGCGTTGGCAGATGAAAGATAGATCTTACATCGCATTTCATTTTTCTTCTCCCGTGCTTCTCCATTTTTGCAGCAGAAGTGCAACAGCACATCGGCGCCCGCAGATGCACTTAGGTGCATGTCGGTTCTTATGCATGCCATTACCGACGCGCGCACTGCCGTCCCTTCGGGCGGGCGGGTGTGCCGTGCCATTGTCAAGAGCTGTGTCGGTAAGTTTTACGAAAATGGAAATGGGTTTCACGAAAAATGAATCTTCAGCAAAGAGCTCGTTTGTATGCGAACGAATGCACGTGGAACCGACGTTTGGGACGCTTCAAAATACCTTTTTCGGCATCAAGTAGTGCAAATTAGAACAGTTGGGGTTAATCTTGTTTAAGTTTATCTTAATAGATGCTCTACTCGATGTTTTAAAGTGCCCCAGTTGTGCTTTGTACTGCTTTTAAGCATGTTTGGGTTAGAGGAACTGAAATATTGTGTTAGTTGAACCTCTTCCTTCCTACGGTAATCGACGATTACTACGGGAACTGTCACGAGCAAGCCACGAATCCTTACAAAGAAAGCAAATTATAATCGCACGACGCTGACTCCAGCATTCCGGTCTGTCGACTTTTATTGGCTCAGCGGCTGGCAATTTGCATCGTAGACGCTCGCTGCTACAATGTAAGCAGGATTTTACGATCGGTTCTACAAAGTGTGCATCCCATCAAGAGGCCCCGAA
>JAOEFI010000003.1:34909956-34921983 GCA_034621735.1 Anopheles plumbeus
CTATCACTGGTGCCATAATTCATCTCCATATCTCCACATCCATTTGCCGTCGCTTTGCCTTGCGTTGTGTGTGTGGGAGACACCGGCTCTTCCAATATCACCTTGATCCGTCCGGTTCGGATCGAAACCGTACAGGATTTATTGTCTCCGGGTGTACTTGGTGCAGGGAAGGGTAGGATCAACGATCCGAAGCAGGAAAGTAGTGTCGAAATGCACGCCTTTGGTCGGTTGTCGGATGATGGGAAATAAGTGTGGGTAGAGTTTGTTCCAATCACGCATAAATTAATCTTAACAGCTTGTATCGCAGGACAGAATAAGCAATCGGGAACGCGTCCACCGAAGACATTGTACGTTTCCGACTGATCGAGAAGAGAATGCAGCGGTGCATCGAATGCATCGCAAGCACGCAGCGATGCAGCACGAAAGATAGACCAGTTTGCCTAGGAAATCTTCCCATATCGACGATCGAACGTTTGACAAACGCGAAATCGGATAAGTCCGCCGCAGTGAACATTATTTCGTCTGGTGTTTGCCAACCGCAACCCATTTCTACTTTACTGCAAAAGTGTGTGTGTGTTTGTGCAGTAGCTGTAGTGGATGGCTTTATTTCCACGCGGTTTGGAAGACGATCAATTGTATCTTCCTCCCCGCGGACGATGCCGTCTAACCATATAATAGATGTCCTTGCGATGAAATCGTTCCGCGTTTTACGGGACACAATATACACGAATCAATCCTGTGTGCAAGCGTTTGTGTCTTTGTGTCTTTGTGTTTGTGCAGGAAAAACATGGATTGGTATGTTTTTTCTACGGTCTACACCAAAACAGAAAATCCACGAAAGCAAATCGAAAACCCGATTTTGTTTAGAGCAATTGAACGGAGGCACACAGCCACACACACTTTTCCTTTACAAACCCGTAACGATACTATCAGGACGAACTGGAAGGAGCAGTGGAGGATGAAAAGAAAAACGAACTCTTCGGCAACACTGTTTCCACAGCGGGAAAACGCGGGACCGATTTGCATCGACGGGAGCGGATCAATTTAAAGGAAGTGGAAACAGTGGATAGAAAAGAGGGAAGCGGACAAAAAGTTAGCGAACGTCAAACAAACCATCAACAAAAGCACACATAAACACACACACACACACACACACAACAACGGTTGCCAGAAAAAGCAGAAACCCGATAGAGAACAGTAAGTAGATAAGTTGCTGTACATTGAACGTAAATTGGCGGTAAGCCGATCGCGACGCAGCATGGAAAGCGTGGAAGATGCTGCCACAGATTTGAGGTTTTCCGTCGGGCGAGAAGATTGATGCACGATGCAGGCGAGCGAACGGGTGGAAACGAAAATGTTTCTTTTCCTCCGTGTTTGGGTTTTTTTTTCCTTATTTTTTTATGCAACACCATCGAAGCGGATTTTAATTTTCACGAGCAAAACATCGCATCTGCATCGGAGCACTTCAACGATGTAGGTTGGAGCCGATGAGGGGTACGTTGGTGTTTGAAAATTAAATTATTTGAACGTGCGATACAAATGTAGCTCAAACTACTACCATTTTAATCATTTATTTTTCCGATCATATGCTACGTTTACGACCGAAAACGGAACTAATGTTTATTTAGCAACCACTATCTTCAAATATGAGCCCCCGGTAAAAAGTATCGCGGAACGAAACTCTAACAAACCGAAGTGATATGGGAAAACTTTTACCAACACTTTATGAGTTTGATGAATTGAAAAATGAACTCCATAAACCGTTTGTGGCATATAATGTGCGGCCGTGAATCCCATGAAACATGAGTGATAGCCAACATTGGCTATAACATTTCGCCGCCCCTCTCCCATATGTCGGGCTGTAAAGTGAGAGTTCGGGTATGAGAATCTTTAATGTGACCGACCGGCCAAAGTTTCGTCCCGCTGCACGACGGTGCAGAACGGTTCCTTGATGCATTGTGCCCCATTCGTTTCACTTTATGCCGTCGTTATGTGCCAGAGTTCTGCACTTCTTCAAACGAATTGCATTTTTTCGACGGTCTTTTTTTTTTTTAGGTTTTGCCATGACTCAAAAGTCGCTTTTGTTGTTCCGTTTGCCGTCTCTTTTTTGGACTTTTTCATTTCGAGTGAAATGAAAATAAACCACGCGCAGTTTACACGGAAACCAGAACCATAAACTTGCACCTCTGGCCATGAACGCGAACGTTTGCTGCTGTGAGTTCAAAACTGGACTCGGCGACTCGCGTCTTGGAAAACCCGAACGGCGATGCGTCGTGTTGTTGCTCGTTTTTGGCCCACCCCGTGTAAGTGCAATTGTTTCGTAAACGAAGGTTTGGAAAGGAAACGAACGAAAATGGAAGTGTGTTGGGTTTATTTATTCATAAAAATACGGAATATAAATGAAAATTTAGATTTGTACTTTTGCTCGGATGTTTCACGTCCTGGCCAATGTAAATTGAGAGTTTTTCTCAACTAAGGTCAGAGGTTTCATCTGCTGTGTTTATATGTTTATTATTTCCATATTTAACAACCATTTAAAATTATGAATTCTTTGTTCAAGTTTTACTCTAGTATTTTACATAGCGCTTAAATTTTTGCCCATTTTTTAGAAATTCTGTTCAAATAAAGCCCATCTATAATTTGATTAAATTTACCAACTGATCAGTAGTTCCATGGTCTTCTCAATCAATCCGAAAACACCTTGACCCGGTATAACACGAACACCTTGTCTAGAGGAGATACTTTTCCAATTCCGTGAGACTGACATTAACTGCTCCTTGATGAAATGACCGAGAAGGGAGGAAGGGAATAGGTGGAAAAAAAGCCCCACTACCCGTAGTCGCTATCCGTTGTCAAAGTCAAAAACCACCTCGTGTCTGGGACAGTGCAACATCAGCGGCAGCAGTCGGCCAACCGCATTCCCGTTCGCGGTCAGAAGGGATTCGTACTAACTTCCAATTCCACTCGCACCGAGCAGGATCTCGTATGTTCATTTGTTGGGGTAGGTAGGGAAACAAAGAAAACAGCATTAGACCGCCGGAAGCGGGACGGGCGTCAGGAAGACAACCCCTCCGGGCGGCCGACGTCCATATGCAGACCACCGGTTGGTTTCATATCTTCCCAGCTGTCCCTAGCCGTGCATTGTACGAAAGGACACTCTCTTTCTCTCTCGCTCTCTCTCTCTCTCTCTCCGCCTATCTCTGCTTCTACATATCTTGAATCGCTGGTTTGTAAGCCAAAGGTTGTTACGGCATAGGAACCGCTATCAGTGTCATCCCCAGCACCAACACAACAACGCCTCAGAGGCGATGCCAGCCGTCGGATAGCCGCAAAAGAATGCAAAACGTTGCATTTTATGAAGTTTCCGGACCCGGCTCCGTCCACCAACTGGACCTGGTGCAATTCCGTGGCTCTCCTGCTGCTGACTCGGCGTCCGGCCATTCCGTCCACCGTGGGTGGCTTCCAGCGACCTCAGCCCGGGACCGTGCTGGTTTACTTTGTCGGTAATTTATACTGGAGCACAGATATGCAAATATCGGTTTACGGTCTCGGTGAAGTCGCATCGAGGGGAACGTCAGAACGCCCCGCCACTGGCCTACACCTCTGCAGCTGCTGCTCGCCAAGCTGCGGTGAACTGCGTGTGGCCACGTGAGCTTCCGTATTCTCTGTCATCCGCTGCTCAGTTATGATTTCAACCCCGTCAGCCGGTCCCGGTCCAGATTGGTCCTGCCGGGTCGCAACTCCAATCCGATCAGTACAGAAAGGCTCACACCTTGTCCGGCTACCTGTGGAAGCCTGACCAGGGAATGCATTTCTAGTTTTTCCTACGTCCTCGCACACTGAACCGTCCACTGCTGATTGCTTTTTGGAGGGGTGGGGAATTTCTGACCGGAATGATCCCGAAGCCGGACAGGAAGTGTGAAAATTAAACTTTCACCATTTCTGCTCCCAAATTCATGCATTCCACGCAGGTCATGGCGACGGTCAACGGTCAGTGAAGGTCCGGCTTATATCGAAATCCTCGCACCGCACTCGATCTCATTGATCGGATCGCACTTCATGAGCGGGAGGGTTAGAACCCGAGGTGCAGGTTGTCGAGGGACGAGCGGTGAAAACTGTGTTCCAGGAAAGCCACTCAACGTAAGGGTCTATCTTATCGGCGTAACATGACGTTCGAGCGATATTCATCCGACTTGCAGCTCGTGTGATAGCACAAAGGTGTCTATGGAGCTGAAAGTAAACCATTTTGTGGAAAAGCTTTGAGTGCATCGTGATAGACTATCTTCCCAAAATTACATGGGTTGGTTGGCTCGTCACAAATGAACGAAAACTCACCCAACTTAGGAAGGCTTCACATTTCCTAAAACGGGTAAGGTTGAACATGTCCCTGCATTGCATAAAGTTAATATAACCAAATAGAAGTGTAAAAGCATCTCCGTGTTCATAGATGCGGTATTAGCCAACGTTCGGATCCGAAAAACATTGATTGGCCAGATGGCCAATAAGTTTATGCATGTCATTTTCTTGTTAAATTTTCCCGATAACAAATTTGCTGCAGATAACGAGCAGTTCAAAACATTCACTCTTTTTGTATGATACTAAGAACTGTTCTCTAAATCATGGCCACTACCTGATAGGAATGCAATTAACGAAACTCGCTCCACACGGATGACTTTTATCCGTTCTTCGGGCAATGTTTCCCCCGCCCGGCCGTCACTACCTGCTCTCCAGCAGAAAATCGCGCAACGTGCCAGGCAAAACTTTGCGCCGCTCGTTTGAAAAACTTTTCACCCGAAAAGCGCATAATGCATCTTAATGAGTTTTGCAAGCCCGCCAACACAACCCTGCATATCATCCCCCAAAACCGGGTGCCCCACCGCCTGCTTTTTGCGCAAATTAGAAATTTTAATCTGGTCACATATGTGCATTAACACTACATCTTCGTCACCGCAAACTCCCTCCGCGACGGTGGCGTCTTTCAACATCATTATCGTGTGGCTGAAGGCGGACGCGCGGCACAGCATCTGATGTCGGCTCATCCTTGCCGATGAGCATCCTGCTAAATTATTGCCGAGCGACAGAAGTGCCAGCCGAGCGGCAGTTGACGCACGGTGCATAATCACCGCGTCGTTGACGTCGTCGTCGCAGGCCTGCAGCATAACGCAGTTGCATAATAATATACTTTCGCAAAATTGTCACCGGCCACCGGCACAAAAGTTGCAACAGAACGACTTGGGGAGGGGCATTTTCTGCGAGGTTTTTTGTTCCACGTTTTCTTGCAAGGACCGATTTTTTTTTTACGCTAACCATTTGCATCGAGAAGCGATAAGGAAACGGCTCGTAGAGAAGCAGTGCTACAATGCGAATAGCAAACCGCTCATTTCAGATTTCTTTCAAGGACGAAGCGGGAAAGAAGAGAGCTTTTTCCAGATTTCATTCTTCGCCATTCTCGGAAATTCGGCATTTTAATAACTGCTGCATAAACGAAGCGTACTAATGAAGTATCTTACATTATTATTACCATCAGCCCGGCGAGAAAGGATTCTAAACTAAATAATAATTGCCCTACGGTCGGGAAATGCGTCTCTTTTTTTTATCTGCCAGTGATAAGAACAATACGCTCGCATAAAAGCGTAACTCGAGCTCATATCCTTGTTGCGTCTCTTTCGAAGTTACCGTTTTTGTCACGACTTGTTTTATTCTCTCACCGGTTCTGTGAGGGAACATAAATTGGCAGGACAGAAGATGAAGTGCTTTCTTCGTCTCAACATTTTTCTCGCTTCCTTTTCTGGGAAGTGACAAGGAAAGACTTCAATTTAACGACGGATAATGGCGGTGCAGTGGCGATAGTGACGTACCACGAATTAAAAGCGACGGGCCGAGGTGGAGGAAACCTCTTTTAGAACGCATGGAAATGGGACACAGTTTTCCCGAGCGTGAAACAAAACTTGCGAAGCTGTCGGATGGAAAAGATGTCCTCCTTCTTTCGCATTTACACGCGCTTTCTTCATGGCCTCCGGGTGTGATCCCATCTCGATATCCACTTACTTCCACACAAACTCTGGGCTCAGTTTTTCCTGGACCCGGTCTCCCCCGGGTGAGACATTTTCCGACAGGACACACCCGAAAGCTGTCTAACGTTTCTGAAGACTGCTCTTGAACGAACCACAACAACAACACAAAACGTACAGAAAAAAGGAAGACAATACATCTCGGCCAGATATTCTCGCCAGAAGTGTGTTAATGCAACAACGGACGCACTCGAAGAGCGAAAGATGAAACAACTTCAACCGCGAAGGAGGGCGAGGAAAAGCGAACACTGGAAAAATGGAACAGGAAAACATGCACGAAACTTCCACCAGTTCTCTAAGTGCTTCGGTAGCCTCTGGCGGTTTCCGGGCAACAAATTCCACTCGGTGGAGGAGGGAACGGGTGGATGGCGCGGGAAGCACGAGGTGACGGGAGAGCGGGAAAGAGCAGTTGAAAGCTCAAGTGAATTAAAATTTGCATCACACAACAAAGACCCTGACCAGCACCAACAGTACCAGCCTCTATCGACAGCAAAACAATGGAACAGTGTGGAGAAATTTAAAACAAAAAACCGAATGGCGCGCAGATACGCACGCACACATATAAACAATGACAGGCGGTGGCAAAAGCAGTCGAGTTCCGGTTCCGTTTCCAATTTTTCCATGTGAAAAGAGAACCTTCTTCGGGTTCGCCTTCAGCGCCGTTTCGGAAAACTTGAGAAAAAGAAATCGTTCACCGAAGGAAAGTATCCCCACGGGCGTCCCGGCGCACGGCAAGGAGCGTTGGATGTGCTGCTTTATGCATCGATGCCACGGATGAGACGGAGTTCTTTTTATAAAATATAGCCCCGACTATCCGAATGGCAACTTCCCCACCCTCGGGAAAAATGCACGGGCACAGGCACGGAGGTAGAACTCACACAATTGGGCGAGGAAAAGTTTCGGAAAACGATAATGCAGTTAACTAGCGTTAGTTGGTGCGTTTTTTACCACCCGTTTGCCCGCCCCGCGGTTCCACCTACCCACCGCCACCCTCGGGAGAATACTCCCACCGGGATGGGGCTCGTTCGCTGCTCGCTGACGAAGTTCCGTTTCCGTGTCCGGAATCGAGAAATTAAAGTTTCACGAGAAGCGAGAAGTATCCTTCGGAATGCGAATAACAAAAAGGGCCCCATCAACCCCCCATCCACCACCCAGTTGTGAGTGCCCCCCGATAAGCATCTGTAGCGGGTCGCTTTCAAAAACGGGAAGAGAGGGAAGGTAAGGAACCGGGACAACGGCGAACCATTACCACCGATATGGCCAGGACTATCAACAATTATATTGGGGTGGCTGGTGCCTGGCGGGCTGCTAGAGTGGGGCGGGGGCTATCAAAGTGGGATATAAGTAAGCGCCGGTGGAGCACCGTATCGTCCGTTCCCTTCTTCGCGGGGCGATTTTCCGAAACAGCTCACGCTTTTCCACCGCCCCGGCCAGCCCGCCAATCCCACGAGATTATTGCATAAATGAACATGATGCCGGCGCGAAATGCACGAAAATTGCCCGGGTTTTTGTAATTTGAATCGCAAAACTGGGTGTACACACTGGGTATGGTCCCCCCGATCGGAGTGACGGAGCCGCACTGGGCCAGCGAACTTTACAGGTTCGTTCGCATATTGGTGCACAATTTCAGTTTGGCTGCGGTCATTAAAGGAACTCGTAAGCCGATTCGAACAGCTGTAGCCGTTTTTGTGCATTAATTTTGTGTAACTTTGTATCGCCGGTTAAACGCGATGGGAACTTTTTGTTTGCGAAAACGATACAATTACATACGACCCCGTAGAATGTTGCTGTTCTTTTTGTAGAGATTAACAACAACTGCGATCGTTTGAAATTGGTTTTCATGGTATTTAATTATTTTCCAAAGTACGTTCGATAACGAATAAACTTAACTTAACAGAAAACGAATCCGAAACAAATGTCTTCTTGATAGACAAACAACAACTCCTAAATGCTATAGTCCATGGTGCAGTTGTGCTTAAAACCCTTACTACTCACATAAGTAAAAGGAAGAATTGATTTATTTAAAACAAATCTAGATATCTTTGAAGCTACAGCTTTTTAACTAAATAAATACAAAACGGTTTAATATTCGGTTGCCTCGTTTAGAGCCGCTGCTTTCGAAAGTTATAATACTAATACTGCGTATGAAACTTTAAAAGAAAGGGTCACAACATGCAACATTGACCACTGACATTCTTTTTGATCCCAACTTAATTTTTGTTTATGGAACACCGAATTTCCCTCCCATATCGATACGGCTCAGTTTTGGGCCCTTGAGAGATAATTTTATGGCGTTTTCTTCCACGTTCAATGCAAATAAAAATGTTGGAGTGTGTTAGACTGTGGATGAAAGTTGCAACAACAATCAGAAGAAGCAGCCACGTCGCTTGCATTGTCCGTCGCGCGCCCGTTTCCGCTCAGCTCGAATGCCAGCTTCAATGAAGCAATAGAGCGACCGCTAGCACCCTTTGTATATGGCACTCGGAAGTGCCGTCGCCAGGGCTTTTCCCCCCTCCGGAAAAACTGAAGAGTGAAGCAAACTTTCCAAGATCCTTTCTCGCAGTGTCGGGGCGCTGGATTTTCCGGCCCGCATTGCCCGAGCCGTGCAGCAACGCCGCCGTGTGAGCTGCATTGTTCCGCTTGTTGTAGCGAACGGCGCTGTTCGGTGGAAAACTTCCGTTTGATTTACAATCTCTTTATGTTTATACAAATTTTATGCGAAGTGCGCAATAAATCTTGGCCCGCTGCCGGTGCGCTGCCCTGCCACTCGCCACTCTCCACTAGCCTCGGTTTTATAGAAATTTTCACCATCACCAACACCACCACCACCCTTGGCCGTTCGACCCATGGTGCGTTCTCGCACATGCCACCATTCATCGTCGTCCATGACACGTGCAATGTAGAAGTGGGAAGAAGTGGATGGCGTCCCGGGATGCAAAGACCCACGGTCACGGGCTAGGAAAGGGATTAGGTAGATGGAAAGAAAGCTCATACGCGCATCATATTGGGGCTGTCGTGTGGCACGCGGAAAACTATCGCCAGCGCGCATCCCATCCCATTCGGACCCACGTGCATACAGCGGCAGCAACAGTGTGTGGCAATTTTGTATTGCCTTGCAAAATGGCACATGATATGTGAGTCCATCATTTTTATCAAACTTTGTCAACATCCTTCGTTTTGAAGGTTAAGTTTCTAAATATGTCAATGTAGTTTTCCTCCATGAACTTAGCAAAAGTATGTATATCATTTTATGAAACCAAATACGTCTTTGTATTAGTAATCGTGAAGGTCAACACCAGACCTGATAATGTGACTGTAAGTAATTCGATTGTAAAAGCATTCACATAAATACTTTCAGCAAAAGGTGTTTAACAGTGAATGGGAAATGAGCGAGAAAAGATAAGCAAGAAAAACCGTTGAAATCTCTTGACAGTTTGTGTAAACTATCACATTTTCTATCAACCTTGAGGAGCGGCTATTTGAACTATCAAACAAATCGTTAGATGCCACACATGCGATCGGAACGATGAGAGTAGGTATCACCAGCTTTGTGTCACACACTGTACTGCCTCGGGTGTGAATTGCATTGGCCCATCTCTCAGATCCGGGAGATGGGGACATGTATCTGGCGAAGGGTACCAATGTTGCCGAAAAAGGGCTTTCACCGATCACCCATAACTGCACTTGCTTCTTGACGCCGATTGTGGGACAGAAGAAAGCGCAACTTTGCGAAACGGCAACTTTTCCAGCCGGCATCAACTCGCGTCCGGCACCGGGCTCTTCCTTCGGTTCTGCGTTTGGCAGCCACGGTTCGATTGTTTGTCTTCCGTTTGCCATAAAATGCACCCCCCCCCCCCTTCCCCCCCACATACCCGTCGTACCGTGGTTCGACGAAGGCGTCGAAGGGTGTATCCTTCGAGCGAAATGGGATGAATGTCGGAAAGTTTACATTCAGTTAGTATATTGGACGAAGTACAAACCCCTGGCACGTTGCGAAACGACTAGAGGGATGTTTTTTTTCTTCTTTAATCGATCGTACAGAAAAAAGCCAATGGTACGCACTGGGGCCCGGACTCGGTTCGAAGCCCCCACGCGGCCGATGGATTAGATGAGCCCGGAAATATTCTGAAACGACGCGAAAAGCCTTTCACTAGAAGCTGCATCGTAAAAGGTCTTTTGTAAGTATGGCTTCTAGGATAGAGTGGACGGTTTCTTCCTCACCCGAATAATGATTAACAGCCACCACCATCGACGACCGAACCGCTACTGCTGCGTTGCTACGCGTATGCCTCGGTACGTAGTTCTGTTTTGCTTTGTGGCCACACTGTGTAGCAAAGTAATTACGTGCGGCCATAATTCGCCCCACCAGACAACGCAAACGGCGAAGATCCTGGCGAAGTTTCGTTTCTAAAGCGCAATTAATGGCCCTTCCGGAAGTGATGAAGTGAGATGTGGGGGCGTTAGCACTCGAGAGTCAAACCACCATACATGAAGGCTGCACATAGCTGAGAAATAGTGCCAAATTTTCGGCCGTGCCTGAACGAACGAGGCCATATTTTGGTCCACGACGTCGTGGCATCGACGTGGCCGGTGGAAGGAGCTTTTAGTGAAAATTACCGAATAGCATAGCATAGGCCACTCGGCAGTCGGCTCGTCGAACGAGGAGACTTCTATTTTCGCAGAAAGCCTGGTTGGCGACACACACACACACAATTTGCGGTAGCGGATACGCCGTCGGTGGTCGGTCGCATTAATTTACGGCCACTTTTATGCGATCGGGAATGTTGCGAGCCTCGATTGGCCCGATCGGTTGAGTGTAAATATGTAGCAACACGCGAACCGGCTTAATGCATTGATGAACGCACACTCATTTGTCATCCATTCCGGCGGCCATAAATTATCGGAACATACGGATGCAGCTTCGGAAGCGTCGATAGAAAAGGAAGAATTATTGAGATTCCGAAGATTGTTATGTTCCAAACAAGCACGGTCCTTGGGCTTCAAAAAAGTCGACTAGGCATTCTAACGTATTTTAAAACTTTTACTTAAGTTGCTTAACGACCACTACGAGGCCAGCTCAACGTATATTTGAAACAAGGCAAGGCACAAGGTATATTTGAAACAAGGAGATTATTATTTACAAATTCACTGACATCAAGCCACAAGCACACGCTGAGAGCGCAAACAGATGACCATCAGTGTAGAGTACTCGTTTCCTGTACAACTGCACACAGGAAACTCACGCTTCCCTAATTTAATCTATTTGCTGTCCATTTTCTTAGTGAGTGCGGTACATTTTCAGATACGCTTCCGCATCTTCTGTGGCGAGTGCGTCGTTCTGGATGACAAGGATGAATTGGATTCATATTTCCCATAACACCTCCCCATCCAAACTCTTAAATTTGCATTCTGTCGCGCCGAATGGGGCTTACAAAAATGCATTCTCTTGAGTGCATCGTCAACTGACCGACCGAGCTGACAGCGCGTAACATAAATGGTTGCAGGCCACATGACGGGCACATGGTATGATTTTTGGCAAAAGCTTTCCCACATACGTCCCCCCCTCGGTCCTCTAGTGGTGGAGTATGTTCGTTGTTGAATAATTTCGCACCTCCACCGGGTTCCACCGGGCCAACCGGGACCCTCCAGAGGACTCCGACCAGGGTACCCCAGCAGGACCGAGAAGTTGTACGTTTTCAACTTTTTCCACCTCACGCCGGCCAGTGCCGGTGCCTTGCTCGTGTCGGCCAGAGTCGTTTAAAGTCAAGATACATTTTAATTAACATGCAAACAAGATCATATTACGGTCCGGTACACACCGGAGTCACGCAGCAGCAGCAGCAGCAGCTCGGTGCGCCCAGGGCAAGCTGTCCCTGTTGCTCGGGGGGAGAATGGTCGCTGCAACACGGACCGGTGGAATTATGAGCAGCTAAGGCGCAGGCACAACACTCACCAG
>JAOEFI010000003.1:34951237-34974324 GCA_034621735.1 Anopheles plumbeus
GAAAAAGTATGTATCACCCGTTTTCGTTTCGTTGGAGTGGGCTTTTTGGTTTTGTTTGGTATGCACTCCCACCCCCGAACACAACACAACACGTTGGAAGCTTTGCAGTTTTTCGCCCCGCGGCAGAATTAGATTAATGACAAAAGTTTGGTTTTTTTATTTTTTATTTTTTGTCTGCCCCATCTTCGGCGGAGGGGGCGCGTAGAAGATAAGGGTTTTAACTTTTTTCGAAAGATTGTTCTTTTAGTTTTCGCCCGGCCGGCGGAAGTCGGCCCAACTCGGACTGATCGGGCGCCTAATCCACTCAAGGACAGAAGAAAATGTTTTACTTTGGGGCCGTTCGACAAAATAGAAAATAAACAACGAGAGAAGTCATGGAGGCCAGTAGATGGCCGCACGGACATGATGAATTGGTATTAGCTTTAATCATCATTAATTGAAGCACGATCGAATGATGATTGATATGGGAAAAGAATGCAAGGAAGGTCAATGCGCCAAAAAACAAACTGGTCATAAATAAACATTTTACGGTGACATGATGACAATAATCACATTATTCTGTATAGAAAAAAAACCACAACATACTTATACGAGTTCTGCAGTATTGCTCAATAGTATCATTTTATTTTTTAAGTGAATAATACACTTGAACGTACTGGAAACTAAACGGTGGAAAAAAAAAGCAACATCATTTCAATGGAAGTATAGTTTTTTTAAACGCCAAAATAAATCTACAATTGCATAAATTACCTGATTTTCCTCAATTAGTTTAGCGCAATCAGTAATTGAGCAGAACATATTTCCCACGAGAGAGTTCGCTTCTGGCAGTCCAAAATCTTTACTATGAATACCTCCATCTCTACACGTGTATACAATATGGCCGAAAAGGCAATCGCAGCAGAAAAGTTCGGCAAAGATAGGACGAATAGCAGCAACAAAGCATAATCACTGCCAAAGTTCACTGCCACAGGCGCCTGAAGAAAGTTCCGAATCCGATCCGTTTGGGGTGTCCCCAACGAAAGAAAGCAAGCTGGACGAAAAATAACTGTCAAACGTTTTCCACTGGAGATGGGTTGACAGCACGCGACCGTTGTGTTTGCTGTTCGCCCAGCAAAGGCGAATTGTTTCCGCGGGTGATAAACCGTTACCGAAAAAGGACGTTACCGACCGCCGTTTGAATGCTAGGCGAATGGATGTAAGGACACTGAAAAAATCCTCCACAAAAGAAAGGACAAATAAGAGCCCGAAGCTGATTCGGGGTGGAAATTTCGCCCAAACACGTGAGCAGCGTTGATCCAGTTTTAAAAGTACTTTGATACGTCAACAAGCTATTAGTTTCGTTAGAGAAAAGGGGTAGAAATGGGTCGGGTGCGTGGCCGAGAGTGCTACAAACAAATCATAAGGTCCTATTTTCGTCAGGGCGATATCGTTCCAGTCCATGGTTGTGCGACGGCTAGCGTGCTCGATCGTCGCACGGTTCCGGTCGGTGCGAGCCGGTAACGACGTCAACATAATTTAGCTTGCCCCAGTCCCGAGGGTTCCTCAATTCGGCCAACCGACGCGCCGATCCGAAGCAGTGTATCCGATTGGCACATTGAAGCTTGCTTCGAAACGTTCCTTGCGAGGAGCGGCATTGCTGAGGTCGACATTTTCCAAGCTTTTCATACGCGACACGAAGCTTGAATCGTGCCTGTGGAGTCGAACGTTCGCTCTTTGCTCATCAGACAAAAAGGACGAGAGCTAAAGGCATTCAGTGAGTTTTCCCTTTTCAAACTCACTACACACAGAGAAAACACATCTCACTGGGTAGGGGAAAAGATTCTCCTTCAGCGCTGAGAAAAGCGGGGAAGAGATGACCGTTTCCCTTTCCTTACACGATGAGAAAAATTTAGGTTGAGATGAGTATTCCCCCTCCTTCCACTATGAGAAAAACGGGGATAAAATGATGTGCATTTCCCTCACCGATGAGATGTGTTCTGCGAGTGAATACCATTTGAAAATATTCACTCTATTCACCTCCACTTGCACACATTGTAACCAATCCCTTTTGCTCCTTTTTGGTGAATGCGCAATTCATTTTCACGGCATATATTAATTTCCTTCGGTTTGTAGTTCTTTCTAGTTTAGTTTAGTTCTTTCGTCCTTCTAGTATTGCCTCGATTATTAAATTTTCTTTTCACTCACTGTTTCACGAAACAAATAAACGAACTTTATTTTCATATTGAGTGGTCAATAAGGTGTGTGGTATGATGGTGTGGTATGAAAATATAAAATAAACACACTTGACACCATTTGCAAACTATTCTAAAATATTTTATTTTCAGTATTCAATTAAAACACTGTATTTTGACACTCAGAAACGCATATAAACGCAAAAAGCAACATACCAATTTAATATAATATAATTAAGTACGAGGCACCCTCCAAGGTAGAGAGCACATCATGTGTCCTGTGTATGCTTTTCGATTTTTTCGAAAAATCGAATGAGCCAATAAAAGAATTGGTATAAAATATTCAAAAGCGATCGTAATGCACTTGAATACACTCCCGCAACCTTCCCGCGAGATCAAACGTTCAGTCGACGATCTCTTCGATAGTTGCTTCCTGCTGCTTGAAAACATCTGGCGCCATATCGGACTCGGCGTTCTCCTGAATCAGGCGATACTCCTCCGCCAGCTTCAGACACTCCCGGGCACACTCGATGGCCTTCGCGCGCTGCTCGTCGTTCAGCTGCGTCACACCGTACAGCATCTGCAGTAGATCCGTGTCGAACAACCGCGATGCCAGTTTCTGGCTCGTTTTAATAACGTTCCTTATGATCACCAGGCCCCGATGCTGCACACCGGGACTCGGATTCGCCACCAGCGTGCGTAAAATGTCCAGCCAGGATTCGGCTTCGAACATTTTTTCGCAGCAACTCTCCGACACAGCCGTAACGTAGGCGAGCGCTCCCGAGGCGGCCAGCGCCGTGTCTTCGTCCTCCTCCTCGCAGAGCAACGCGAGCAGTTTCACGCGATCGTTCGCCTTCTCCAGCCGTTCCACCACGTCGGGCGACTGCACCATGTTGCACATAACCTGGGTGGCCGCACGGCGCAGCATCAGGTGCTCCTCGCCCATGTACGCATCAATTTTGTTCAAACCCTGTTCCTTCAGGATGCGCTGCCGGGTCGATTCATTCATCGCGGCCAGATTGCACAGCGCCATCAGGGCTTCGAAGTTTTCCAACGAAGTGTAATCCGGATGCAGCTGGTTCATCAGCGGGCGGATCACCTCCAGATTGCGCTGGCCCGGGAAAGCCACCTCCGGGTTGATGGTGATACCGATGCGCGACAAGGCCTGCGCCGCGTGGCGCTTTCCATTGGCCGTACCGTTCTGCGTCATCGGAAGAAGTACTTTCGTACCACCCTGTTGCACCACCTTGCCGCGAACCTCCTGCTCACTGCAGAGTGCGTTGAAGACGCGAGCAATCATCTCCTTCGAGTTGTCACTCTCCGTCTTGCAGAGAACCACCAGGCCCGACGTAACGCCTTCGTTCGCCAGTACTATTATGCGTGCACTAACAAAGTCAGGATCGTCCAGCTCGTGCTCCTCAGGGATGTGATGCTTGGCAAACTTGGCCAGTTCCACCAACTCTGGCACCAACTCCTGCTTGTCGTATGCGTTCACAAGATTCACCAGCGTCGTCACGACACCGTACAATGCCGACTGGTCACCGGTTTTGGCGAGCTCGATCAACCCCTGGATGGCGGGGCGATCTTCGATCAATTTCTCTTTCACCTCCGCATCGAGCGTGAGGTAGGCGAGACCTTCGGCGGCGAACTTGCGAATGTCCTTATCTTTGCCCGGTTTCACCAGGAACCGACGACAGGCTTCGGCCAGCTTTTTGGTGGACCCATCGGCGAACGGTCGAATAGAAGCATCCAGTCCACCGGAACTGCCAATTTTACACAAACCGACCAGCGCTCGGACGCGAATTTCCTCGTTTTTCGAAGTATACAATTTCTTCAATATCTCGGCACCGGTCTGCACGAGACCCTTGGCTTTGTCTCTCTTCGATGCTGCAGCAATTAGACATTCACAGGCAACCTAAACATGTAATGAGAGGACCGTTATAGTTTCATTGTAACAACCCAATTGTCAACTTTTCTGTTACCTTCTGTTCGAGCAAATTGTCTGACTGGGCCATAACGAGAATCATCTGCAGGACACCTTCGCGGGAAATGATGGTGTTACCGACATCCAGCGGTCCTAACAGCAGCGACGTAATGGCCACCGTGACGCGCACCTTCGACTCGTGATCGGGTGTAAGCAGTTTATCCTTCACGAATTCGGCAATCTGCTCCGTGAACAGTTCGCGCGCCGCGTCGTAGTACATGTTTTCGTAGATCCGCGATAGACAAACGGCGGCAATCGTGCGCGAGGATGGCGTAATGTTCATGGCACTCTCGTACTTGTATTCTTCCAGCTCGGAGCAGACTTCCATCAACCGCAGCAGGCCCTTTATCTCGACCAGCCGCTCCGCCCAATTCAATGTCTTCCAGTGGACGTTCCGAATGAGCAGCTCCATGATGGAATCACGAGCCATCCCCGTGATCGTACGGTCGGTCACGGAGTACAGTAGGCACGTAAGGAGGGTATCGATTATTTGCTGATGCTCTTTCACCAGCGCATCGACCGGTTTCGATTCCTCCTTGTTTTCCATTCCCGATATTGAATTGAGAACTGTTTGCATACAGTGCTGCGAGGCGGCCACCCGCTCCTCTTCGGAACAATCCAGCATCTGTAGGAACCAGGGAATGCCAAGCTCGTTGATTACCTGCTTCGTACGCTCCGGGCTCTTGAGGCATGCTCCATCCACGGCCCGGATCGCGTTTGTAATGATTTCATTGTTTTTCTCGACCTTCACCAGCTTCCCAACGCGCGTGATCAATCCTTCCTTCATCATAACGTCTACACCGGCCTGCTCCCGAGACAGCACAACGATGTTGCTCATGGCTTGCTCTCGCTTGTCCTTCGGGGCACCGATGTCGAAAGCGATCTCAAACATCTGTGTCACCTTGTTGGAAGTCTGTGCCCGCTGCCTAGCGCGTTCCTGCACGATCGCATGTAACCGTTCCAGGTGCGGTTTGATCGTTTTGTTGTTGGGATCGTGCGAATGGATCGTGCGCAGATCCTTGTACGCTTCCTCGAATCGCTCCAATGCCTCCAGAGCCTGGCAACTACGGAAAAGAGCCTTCGGGTCGTTCGGACAATGTTTTAGCGAGGTGGCGCAATCCTCGTACGCTTTTTCGTACTTTTCTAGCTTCAAAAAGGCCGCGGCACGATTCTTGTAGAATACCGGCAAGTCCTTGTGCTTCTCGCCGGCGTTGATAGCCTTCGTGTACCACTTGATCGCTTCCTCCCAGCAGTCTTCCTTGAACTCCGCATTGCCACGTTCTTTGAAGGCGGTCGCTTGATCGACATCTGTCGGAACTTTTCCCTCCGTTGCAACCATTTTCGGTAACTTGTTATCCGTTCCCACCGACACTAACTGCTACTTGCAATGTTGTTCGATCACTTTCTTTTTATCCAATCTCGTTCAATACCACAGTGGGTTGCCGATTTATTAGATGCTTGCTACCGTTCTAGAGTGTTCTACCACTTTCTCCAAACCACGAGACAACGTGCATCCGTGCAATCTGGCTAAAAAAGATCGGCTAACATCGCTGCCACCTTCGAGGAGGAAAGGAAAATTGAAAAATGTCTATTTTTAAACCAAAATGCACCGCACCCCTCGGCACCGTACACGCTTCTGTCGTTGTTGCTTATAGTTTAACCTTTTTTCACTTCCACATCACGTAAAACGAATTAAATGAAAGAACTCCGTACAATGTTGGGTCGGGCACTAATCTTTTGGGCAAATATAATATGTTGAATATTGAGGAACCGTTGATGAAAGCACTGATGAACCGGATAATTCGTCAAGTAAAAACAGATGTTTTGTACCGGCGGGAATCACACAAATACCTTTCGTTGATGATGAAGAACAACAAATCCGTGTCAAACTCGTGACAGCGATGGCAGGTGTTTTCCCGAAAGTGTTTTCTATCTGAAATAGGTTGAACGAAACGAGAACAGAATGTGAACAAGGGAATAGAATGCAAGAAGTAGCGTAGATTTAAAATAATCTAGAAAGTGTGACGACTATTTTCATCCAAATTAAACGGTAAACATCTGTTTATTGTCAACAAATTGCAGCGCCACCTAGGATTCGCTAGCGTAGCGTTGTTTGTAAACACCATATCGCAACATCTTCTGTCATTTCATCACCCATGTGGTGTTGACAATAAACAAACCAAGTGCGGTTGTAGCCGGGGCGGGTTGTAGCCCACAATAAACCGAAAATGTCTCGTCGCCCGGAACACACAGCTCCTCCGGAGATTGTAAGTGGAACAACAAACCTATGGACTATAACCAATTAAGTTCACGATTGTGTTTCAGTTCTACAACGAGGATGAAGCGCAAAAGTACACCAACAACACACGTATCATAGACATCCAGGTACAGATGTGCGAGCGTGCGATCGAACTGCTTGTTCTCGACCCGGACGACGACGCTCCTCAGGTTATTTTGGATATAGGATGCGGGTCCGGTTTATCCGGCAGTGTTTTAGAGGATCAAGGACACGTGTGGATTGGTGTGGACATATCGCAACACATGCTGGACGTCGCGTTCGAGCGTGAAGTTGAGGGTGATCTCGTTCTTGGTGATATGGGACAGGGCATGCCATTCAAAGCTGGCACATTCGATGGTGCGGTTTCCATTTCTGCCTTACAATGGCTGTGTAACGCAGACAAGAAATCGCATGTTCCACCGAAGCGATTGTACCAGTTTTTCAGTACCTTGTTTTCATGCTTGGTAAGTTTATTGAACATGAAGTTCATGAACTTGCTCGTGAACCTAACTTTTCAAAATTCACAGACCCGGAATGCCAGAGCGGTCTTCCAGTTTTATCCCGAGAATGCAGAACAGATCGAGCTGGTAACGTCGCAAGCAATGAAAGCAGGCTTCTACGGTGGTCTCGTAGTGGACTATCCGAACTCTAACAAGGCGAAGAAATACTTCCTGGTGCTGATGACCGGCGGTGTTGCAAAACTTCCGGCTGCTCTCGGAACGGATGAAACGGAAAGCCAAATTGCCTACAGTCGCAAGCGAGCAGAAAATGCCAAGAATGCTCGTGGTAAACCACTGAAAAAGTCCCGCGAGTGGGTCCTGGCAAAAAAAGAACTGCGACGAAAGACTGGCGAAGATACCCGGAAAGATTCTCGTTACACTGCCCGGAAGCGTAGTGGACGCTTCTGAAGGAATAAAACTATTAAAATGAGAACAGCTGGTTCCATATTTGTGGCGTTGAGCACCAATTGCGTGTTGTTATTAGTCCTACATAATATTTACACATAAATAATACATATTTACTTATGCCCTTTACTAACAAAAGGCCATTTCATGGATCCTTCTTGGGTATTGCTTTCGGCACATCGTAGGTACCCTCTTCGAATACAATTATACAATAAACTATGCAAAGAAATAACAGCGAATATATGATGTATTCATGCTGCAATCGTGTCTTGAATATCTCTTCCCTCTCCTCTTTCCGTTTAAACCGTGCTTCAGCTTTCATCTTCTGCTCAAACCTGCTTCCGTAATGGTTCCGTGACCATTCGTCGAAATCGTAAATTGGCGTACGACCCGATGCCGTAGGTGCTTGCGTCCGGCTCATCCGCTTCTTGTAGAATCGAGTCTGAGCATCGTCCTCCTGCGGTTCGGCAGCCGCACCCGAGGCATCGTCAGTGTACAGTCGACCGGCCGTATGCAGAATGCCCTTGTCATACAACTTCCTTAGACGATAGTTTCCGAGCACTTCGTAGGCCGTTGTAATGTCTCGGAACTTTTCCGCGGCTGTATCACTTCCCTTATTTTTATCCGGGTGATAAACTTTGGACAGATTGTAGTATGCTTGCTTTATGTCGTTCTGGGTGGCATTCGGTGTGACACCGAGCGAATCGTAGTGATTTCGAAGCAAAGCTGTCGAACAGCTGATCCATCGCTTTTGGGTTTCGGCTGTTCCGAAGAAACCAGCTCGGCTGAGCAAACAGTTGAGCTGGTGGCGAGGTGGTAGCATTCTATTCACTGTGTCGATTGATTTTACACATTTTCTATTCATTTACCTAGCTACCGGGGCAATATCAACCAGGCAAATGTTCGTACAATATCAAAACAATTTCTCAAAATTATTTCATGTTTATGTAATTTGACATTGCGCTCATCGCCTTTTGACGTTTCTTTGAAAACAGGGTCTAGTACAACCATTGATGCACAGTAGGAAGCCTCCACACAAATTTCGGGATGAAAGTTTAACTATTCCTAAACTTCGGTTTTAGCTAATTAAAGGACCTGAGGAATGTAGCACTTGTGCGAATTATGATTGAATCGTATTGACAGATTTGTCAATTGTTGGCCAAAAATGAATGAATGGCTTGAAGTTATTTCGACATGTCTATAAATAAAAATCACTACAAATGCTTAGAATTGGTAAATTGTTATGATGTGATCATGTTATTACTATGATTCGTGCTATGAATCATGCTTTGATTCAAAAACGAAATTGGAAGAGGTCTATCTTTAAGAGCAGACGCATCGCCAGATATGTAGGTTCACTACATACAGTCCCCTTGCATTCACAGTCGCATAACGAATTGACCTTCAACAGAATGAAATTGTTGTTTCGATTACATCGGTTGGGCAATAATTCGATTTTGCTCAACACTTGCTCAAGTAGTTGCTCTTTATTTTGGTGAAAAAAAGGCTCGTGAAGATGAAACATCAACGATGATGCGCTTTTGATGTGAGTGGTAGTTTCAGATTCCAATAACCATCTCAGCTTCTCATCTGCATTTCGTTGTTTCAGAATCGTTTGTTGCATCGCACGTTCAATATCTCCACACACAAACCGGAAATTAAAAATTGCAGAACAATAGGGTATTCTGACCGGCGGTCGGACCCTTTTAACGATTAATGCATATTTGGATCTGTCTCCCATCAACTCCTCAATCAGAGCTTCCACCCTGTCGAAGGATGTGCAAACAAGGAAGCAAGATGGAGATAAGGCGTCGTAGCATGCTTTTGTAGCCAAACGCAAGTCATTCAACTGGCGCTTAGGCACCCCGAGCAAGATCAACCAGCAATGCGAGATCGCCTTTAGGTCACGCCACGGGCAACCATTGCGCTCGGAGCTCTATCGCCGGAGAGGTTGCAATTTGAAGGTGAGGCGGTTGCTGGCACTGTGAGCCACGATCGTACCAGAATGAAGTGCTCTCAAACAGCAACTAAAAAAATCAATAAACCGGTGGAACCGCGAGCCTTTACGTGCTTGCGTCTCGAGGACGCGATAGGGTGACGCCTCCCTGGCCCTGCGATCGGGTTGCACGGGTCTGTGAATATGTAGTCGCGAGCTACTGGTTTGCCCTGGACGGGAAAGGGAGACACGAAGAAGCCGACTGAGAATGATGCAAATCAAATATTCATGCTCTCGGCTCTCCGTGCCGCCGCGAATGAAGGAGATGAAGAGCGGTAGGCCTTCAATAATCGAAAATTAAGTGATATTATACGCAGTTGTGAGCGGGACGATCGATCAACTTTCGGATCACTTCGAGTTGCCGGCTACCCCAACAGGGGTGGGCCGCTTCGGTTCTCGTGATTATTCATCATTTGAAAAACGTGCCGAGAACAGCGTAGCAACGGCTACTGCAGTATCCATGGACCCTACTGCCGATGTGTGAGGTGGCCGCAAATTACGGTGCAACAATTACAATCGACCTTCTATCGTGCTCCATTTGGTAAAGCTCAGACATTTTGGGTGCATCTTCTAGAGCATTTTTGCAACCGCGACAGCGCGCAACCGGCCAAACCAAAAATCACCTGTTACGGCTCCACCGAGGGAATGAAACATGCTAGTTCTATCGCCCTCTCTCTTACTCGTTCGAAACTCCATTTTCGCTTCTCATCGAAACGTGCTTCCGCGAGAATCCAGCGATCACCGCGTGTGTCATCCAAGGTCGTAGAGATACTGTTCTCGAATGTGGACTTCCCTTTCGGTGGAGTTTTCTGCCCAAAACAATGATCCGGTTTTCTCCCTTTCTCCCAAAGTTTGTCCCGTCTAGATACAATAAATTATACGCGCGTTTAGAAGCGATGACCGCGTTGCGAGGCGCAAAACGTTGCTCTTGCGTCTTTATCGTCCGCGATTTTTATTGCGTTGGTTCGTTTTTCGAACTCCTTCCTTGCGGGCTGCAAAGCAAGAACCAGTGCCGGAGGGGGGCCAGTGGTAACCTGCAGGTAAGCGCAGAAATTCAAGAAGAGCACAAACAAACGTACATAAAACGAACCCAGCTCAGCACGAACGCCACAACGTCGCACACAGAACGAGCGCGGAAGTTTACGAAGCGAAAGTGCTTACCATTAGTTGAGGGGCTCGTTGGCCAAAGGAGGAGAAGGATAAGCGCGGTAACACGCGCGCCAAGTACGCTTTGCGCGGTCAGGGCAAGTCAGTCTTGGCCCGTTGGTCGGTTGGAGAACGTCGTCATCTGTACTTGATGCTGCGCCCGCGAGAAGCAAGCCATCCGCGCTCGCGTTGTTGATATTTACTCTTGTGAGGTAGTTGGCTTTTTATTGGTTTCTTTCTTTTTTTGTTCGCGCTACGTTTGCTACAATTGTGCCACACACAAGAGGGTTCAAGCACGTCTCGCGAACGCCCGCTGCTACTGTGGCGGTTTAACGTCGGCGGAAATCCGCGCAACAACGAGAAGCGCTGGACAAGTGAATCATAGCAAAGTGTGATAGTGGATCCGTTATTGCACCTCTTCGAGAGCTGGGTTGCAAGTGCGAAGTACGGCCCGGTAATCAACGGCGAAAACGGAAAGAGATAGCTAGCAAGCTTAGGCGAAGGCTCGATCCGCGATCGCGTAGCAACCATCTCCTTTCGCGTGCTCTCGGTGCACCCGTGTGGTGCAATATCTATAGACAAGTGCAACGGTCCGTCCAACGCAAATTACTTCGACAGGATAAAGAGCACTCGGAGTGAAGCGGGTTTTTTTAAGTGTACTTTAAACTTTCCAATCGACCTTCAAACTGGTGCGAAATCGAAAGGAACAGTGTGACCCACAAAAGAACGATAACTATATCGAAGAAAATAACGGTCAAACGATTTAATTGTGTTGTTCAGGGGCCTCAGGTGTGCCCTGCGATTAACCCCAGTCGGTCTATGCTTATCATCCCCTTTCCGGTGCGCTCGTTGGCGGTACAATATACGCAACAACCACAAACAGGAACAAGGAAAATCGAAATGTTCGTGTATCTAATCTAATCGCTTCTGTACGATGTTTTCGCCGAGCCCGAAATTCGATCACCGTCGTTTTTGTTGACTTTGTTCGTCCGGTTTAGCAATTTTTCAGCAACCCCAATCGACAAAGCAGAAAGAAAAAACAGAACTGATAAAAGCGCGGTGTGCACTGGCAGTGGTGCAGTTCTATCAATCGATAGAGACCCACCTGGATTTCGCATTGGACCCAGCTCGCGGGACAATTTGGGGGGACGCACTATCGAACGTGGCTTATCGGTAGCGGAAGCCACACAGGCGTAAGGGTTGGTAGCACCGTATAAGGGTGTTGCGCGGTTGGCCAACAGCACCGAAACGGCGTACGCGCGTTGTGCGTCAAACGAGAAACACTCTTTATGCTGAGCACGCACTGCGGGTCGCTTTTCAGCTACTGCCGCTGCATCGAGGAAAAATCAGACATCTTCCGCATCGGCACGCACACCACACGAGTAGCATGGCAACCGCGAAGATGATGACGCCGCGGAGGTGCAGCTCTTTGTTCGCGGGGCTAACGGTTGTTCTACTCTTCTGCTGTGCTTCTTCGGGTGCCGAGGCGTACCGGCTGGGCGTGGGACGAGCGGACTGTACCGGTCCACCAGTGGAGATCGGCTTTGTGAGTATGTGGAGCATGGGAGGCGGGGTGTTTGAGTGCTGATGAACGTTAGCATACGACGATGATCGGTGGCTCATTTCCATTTTTCACTTCCTGCCGCTTCAGATGGGCTATGGGGAGTTCTCGCAGCGCGGCCAGGGCATCCATCTGCGGCAGTACGCCCGGGCGTTTATCTTCGAGGACGATGACGGGTCGAATCGTGTGGCGTTCGTCAGCGCCGACGCCGGCATGATGGGTCACGCGGTGAAACGTGACGTGCTGGATCTGCTTAAAGCGCGCTTCGGCAGCGTGTATCGCTTCGAGAACGTGGTCCTCAGCGGATCGCACAGCCACAGCGTCCCGTCGGGCTTCCTGATGTCCTACCTGTACGATCTCGCGTCCCTGGGCTTCGTGCCGCAAAACTTTGATGCCCTCGTTGAGGGCATCGCGCTGGCGATTGTCCGTGCGCACGAGAGCATGCGCGATGGGCGCGTATTCCTGTCGGAAACGACCGTCAACGAGGCGAACATCAACCGTAGCCCAAGTGCGTACGAGAACAATCCGCAGTCGGAGAGGGACTTCTATCGGGACTACACGGATAAGAAGCTCGTGCAGCTGCGGCTGGTCGATGGCAATGGAGAGTTGCGCGGAGCAATCAACTGGTTTGCTGTGCATCCGACGTCAATGAACAAAACAAACCGGTACGTCTCCAGCGACAACGTCGGGTACGCCTCCGTCCTGCTGGAGCTGGAGCGGAACGTAGTGAAGGTACCCGGAAAGGGCGAGTTCGTTGGGGTCTTCGCTTCGACGAACTTGGGCGATGCGTCACCGAACATCATGGGTCCGAAGTGTGAAAAAACGGGTCTAGCGTGCGATATGCTGACCTCGTCCTGTCCAGCCGGAGCCGGTGCTTGCATCGCATCCGGCCCGGGAAAGGACATGTTTGAGAGTACGAAGATCATCGGCACAAGGCTGTACGACGCCGCATCGGTAAGTCTTTAATCAGCTGGCAAGGTCACCAGGAAGCCAAAATTCAAAATCCGTTCTGATCTTTTCGTTTGCAGAAACTTTTGAGCGCCAATGATGGTCGAGAAGTAAAGGGTCCAATCAAATTTGCCCACCAGTTCATCGACATGACGAAGATGGAAGTGTCGTACGTTGATCCGAAGACGGGAAAGCTAGAAACCGTCAACGGTTGCTATCCGGCCATGGGATACAGCTTCGGAGCGGGCACCACGGACGGGCCCGGGGCGTTCGATTTTCGCCAGGCTACGCTGACAGATTCGTCGTTCTGGAACACGGCTCGCGATATTCTGGCAGAACCCACTCCCGAAGACAAGCTGTGCCAGGCACCAAAACCGATCCTGATCGCGAGTGGGCGAGCCAAGTTTTCCTACGAGGTACAACCGAAGGTGGTTCCCACGCAGTTACTGCTAGTCGGAGACTTTGCCATCGCGGCCGTTCCCGCCGAGTTCACGACCATGTCTGGAAGACGGCTACGGGCGGCAGTTCGCCAGGCATCGCTGGATAGTGCCGGCGAAGAAGTGACGGTGGTTATTGCAGGACTTTCTAATATGTACACGAGTTACGTGGCCACACCGGAAGAGTATGCCATCCAGCGTTACGAGGGCGCCTCGACGCTCTACGGGCCGCATACGCTCACGATCTATTTGGAACAGTTCCAAAAGCTCATGCACGCGATCAGACGGAGCGAAACACTCGACGCTGGACCGATGCCGCCGTTTGAAGATGACAAGCAGATCACCCTCTCGACGGGAGTGGTGTTCGATGGCCACCCTTTCGGTTGGTACTTTGGCGACTGCAAGCTACAGCCCAACGAAACGCCGTACCATCGGGGCGATACAGTGCGCGTAATGTTCATCTCTGGCAACCCACGCAACAATTTGATGCACGAGAAGACGTACTTCACCGTGGAACGGCTACTGCCGGAGTTTGAGGAAACTAACAGCGTGGACCAGCATCCGCGCCGCGACGTTTGGGAAGTGATTGCGAGCGATGCAAACTGGGAAACTAAGTTCAAGTGGCACCGACGGTCGACTCTCTTCGCGTACAGCGACATCGAGCTGGAATGGGATATTACGGAACAGGTCGATCCAGGAACGTACCGGATACAGCACTTTGGCTACTGGAGGTACATTTTGGGTGGCACCTTCCCGTACAATGGCACGACTAGAAACTTTCACGTGGAATAAGAAAACGGTTAAACATAAATTTAGAATTATTGTTGTGCCAAATTTATGACATTAGGGCAATTTAGTCATTGTTGCTTGTGTAAAATTGGCTGATAGCATCGGGTACCTGCGTGCAACAGAAAGTATTCGTTCAATGTGGAGTATTTAGGGGTTGGGAAACGATACGCAATATATGATAGGTAGCAATATGACGTGGACAACTTTGAAGCCACACACAAGAGATTTTACTGGTTCGGTTGCAACAAAACTTTGATATTCGTGCCAAAAATATTAAGACTTCATGTTTCTTATGCGCTGTTAAACATTTTAAGCTAGTGAAAGTTATAGAAAGTAACACAAATATGGGATGTTTCGGATAATGGTGTGATTGATCTTTCATAAGCAAATGAATTCGATCAATGAAATTGATCGGGCTTTTATTCACATATACAAAATTATTTTCAATAATAGAACCTCCGGCTACATCGTAATTGAAGCACCTACCAATTGATGACAAAATGCCTCATGATTGATGTATGAAAATATTTTGTGATGATATCGACAGAAAGCATGGTGTTTCAAAAAATCCGAATTGCTTTTTGGAAATGCGCGAGTGGTTTGTTCCATTTTGCCCCGCTCTCCCCTATAAATAAACATCAAACAATCCGAACTGTGACAGCAGCTGTCAAAGCCATCGAGACCATTTCGTCATTCGGTAGAACAAACGAAAACAAAGCCTACGACGAAACAGATAGAAATTTTGTCTCGAGATCAATCTCGGCTGAGTGCTGCTTGCTTCTGTTTCACTAGTGCTTTATAGTATCCATCGGCAAGGCGTTTCATTGCAAATATGCATCAACAATTACTGCAGGAGACCATCAGTTCACTTCTCACGCTTAGCTCCGATGAGCTAAGAGATTTGTTGGCTGACGATACAAAGCTGGACGAACAGGTTGACGGAGTGGTAAGAGGAATTGTTGTTTAGGCGTGACTCATATCAATCAAAGTTCAACGCAATTTTCCATATCCTAGGTCAAAACACTAGAATCGTCGAAGGATGTGATACTCGCTGAGAATAGAAGCATAGCGGAGGCTAATTTGGAATTTGAACCAAAAATGATCGAGTTGCGATCGCGGGTGCAAGAGCTTACCACCGAAGGTCAAGAACTCGGTCAAACCGTGAAACAGAAATCAGCGGAGCTAAGTAAATTCGAGTCCCAAAAAGCCTTCAAAACACCGTTTTTCTAACAATACATCTTTATTTTAGAATCGAAGTCGAACAAAACAAATCCTGAAACAGTGCTCGCATTGCTACAGACTGCGGCTGCCGAAAGCGAGGAAGAATCGGAAAAAATTGTGAAACAATTTTTAGACAGTGAGCTGCCCGTCGACGCGTATTTAGAGCAATTCACGAGAATCAGAAAGCTGATGCACAGCAGGAAATTGAAGGCAGAGAAGATGGATGAATTGATTCGTGCTCGAACCAGCGACTCGCGCTACTATGCAAGTTCGTTCGGCCTGTCCGTGGGCATGTACCCGTCTCCGTCAGTGCAAGGTGGATTTTATAGTCCAACTTCCTCTGGATCGCCGGCGTCCATGCCTTATCCCATGGGGTCCCAACCGATGGCGGGACAAATGCCGATGGCGATGTTCCAAGCTCCACATTTCTGAGGAAGTTCATTAGAATGCACCTTATACTGAGCTGTTGGAATGAATTCATAGTTATAACCCAGCAAGTTAAATGTTATACCTAGCGTGGCGAATGAACAAACGTTTCTCAATTTTGCCAGATCTTCAAAGAGCTCAATGCGATGGTGTACCCTTAATGTGCTGCACTGCTACACTTTAACACAAGAGTTTATTTAGTTAAGTTAGTATGATAGTGTATAAACAGTGATTCATTTGGGCGAAATATTTTATTTGCAGAACAAATCGAGAGAACGAAATAAATTTAAATAAAGAGGAGGTTCTGAAGGAACAATATTAAATCCGTTTCATTTTAGATGTTTGTAATTCGACACTCGTGAACAGATGTTCCAAATGCGAATTTTGATATTCGCAATATAATGATGATGATGATGATGATGATTAAAGAGGGTGTGGAAATTTAAAACTTACCAGTGGTTGATAGAAAATGTGTCCCTGAAGCTACAGTATTTAATCCAGCTGATGATATTTGAAAGAAATTACAGTGGTTTAGGATAAAAGTAACGCGCTCTTTCAATTTAGATACACTAGGGCACTTTTTTAAGGCACACTCTACCGAACTACAACTTGGCTACTGTCAACAAACGTCAACTGTTTGACACGAAAGCCCGCAGCATATACAACGTAAACAAACGCACATTGCCGTTGCTGCAGTGTCTTGCAAGAAGTTTCGTGAAGATGAGCTCGAAAAGAGGCGACACCCGTCGTACGCGACCTCAGAAGCACCAAAACACGTTCGCTTTCAAGAACGATTTGCACGACAAGCACACGCCACTCATAAAGCTGATAACCAATTTAAATGTGAGCGAAGTTTGCGAACATTGTAAAACCGTCATCGACTGGAAAATCAAATACCGCAAGTACAAACCTCTAACGCAGCCGAGATCTTGCAACAAATGCGGAGAACGGAAGGTAAAGCGTGCCTACCATATGATCTGCCGTGAGTGTGCGTTAAGTAGCAGGTGCTGTGCAAAATGCTTAAAGTCAGCGGACGAAGCAACTATCATCCCTCCGGAACCGACCGAACAGGAGCAGGTGAAGCTGAAGGCAGAGATGGATCAACTGATAAAGTCGCTTCCGGAGCGAAAGCGGCGGACGTTTTTGCGTTTTATGAACCGTGGCAAGAAGAAGAAGCAAAAGCATACTGGCGAGGAACAGGATGATACGAATGATGATGAAGCCGGGGCGGAAGGACGAAAGAAAGAGAATGTCACAGCACCGCGCACAAGGGAAGAACTTCTGGAGAAGTTTAAAGAGCTTAAGCTGGCCACTGGAAAGGATGGCCACGGTGATTTGGACGATTTCAGCAGTGACGATGAGGATTACGAAGACGAATACAGTGATGATGATTTCTCGAACGCATCCGATACAAAATAAAATCAACTACTTCGCCTATGGTTGGACACCACATTCACCACATTCAACGTATTGCTTTATTTACATAATAAAAAACATAAAACAATGAATACGAAGTTGTAAAAAAACACGTTGTAAAATGTACAGTATAAAAGCACACCCAGTTGTGTATGGAAAGCCCATCCCCCCATTTGTAATAGATTGGCTCTACCAGGTGGAATGCCTTCTCGTAGCCTGTCCACTATCACATCGATTTGCAGCCTAATCTGAATAGCATCTTTTCCATATCGTTAGTCAATCGACAGCGATTTCAACATTCGTTCTGTCGACTCCTCAATGACACCGGAGTTCCCGTTGCGTTGCTGTTCCTCCGCTAGAAAATAGGGTCTTTGTTTGTCAAACTCGTTCAAATAATCCTGGTGTAACTCGTCGATTGATCTCAAATCGCCGCCCAGGTCCGATGGAAGGCAGCTCTTGGGTATCCATTCTTCGTAGAACTTTTCGAAATTGGCATTGGAGGTGTGGAGATATAGCTGGAAATAGAACCGAAATCGTTACAACGAGGCATTAAATCGTTTGATCATGTGGGTTTCCACCAACCATGTTTAGAATTTCTGCGTGGATAAACGGTTTGATGATGTACATAATTTTATCGAAAAACGATACCACATTCATCACGTGGATCGCTTTTAGCTTCGCCGGTAAACCATCCTGCAAATAGCTGAAAAACTTCCGAACCGAACTCAAATTGATCCTTGTCAGATGCATGAGGCCAACGTTCTTCATGTCGAACAGGAAAATAATTCCCGGGCGCGGTCCCTGCGTGTACAGGCAGGAATCGATGGTCATGAAATATGTTTTGATCGCCTCGTCGAAGTGATAGTTGGAAGCCCGCGAATTCTTCAGGCGATGGAAAATCACCGAGTATCCACTGGGAGTCGTTGGAAGTGGAAAGTAATCCCTGAAAGACGAAGATAATTTAGCATCATCTTAATACCGGCCAAATCTTCAGGTGCGCCATTTAACTCACTGATTCTGCAGACATTGCTGGACCGGTGCGCTGAGTGGATCGCGGTTGCTGAATAGTTCTGGACTGGTCTTGCGGACTTCGTAGTAAATTTTCAGCACCTTCCTCGTTTCGTCGATGTTCTTGTCGCACGCGTCCAAAAAACAGGCGAGCTGCTTATCGGTGATGGTGGACGGCACACCTTCGATCGGAGGGTTTCGGAGGGCCTTCAAGTCTTCCTTGGCAAGACCTTCTCGTTCCAGCGCCTCCTCTAGGTCGTAGCCCAAGTCGTGCTCCATTTTACTCATGACTGTTTCCTCGATTTGCTAGCCTATCGAAAAGCAAGAAAAACAGGATCATAAAATGTAATGCATCAGCCCTTGGGCGATTTTTTTCGATATCTCGAACGATATCACTCTAATTACGGACAAGGTTGCGACAGGGCCAGCACGGAATATAGAACTAAGCTAACGTTTCCTAATAATTCATAATTGGGTTCGAAAACTGCAGCTTTTAAGCAGCAGAGCAAACCACACACACTTGTGATTCAATTGACCGAACGAAGCAATTTTGCAACGTTTGCAGTGGTGGTCACCATCCAAAAAACGATTGTAAAAAGCTGTAACAATAATGGTCAACATAGTGCATGTGCGCTGGCACTGATCTATAAAGTGTAACGGCCGCTGATTGAAGAAGTATCGTACAACATCCTGCGTCATTACCATACCCAGCATGGTAGACAGAGCTCAACGCCTTCGCGACCGTACACCGTGTAGTGACCACGCTTCCGTGCAATACTGCTACATGCAATAGAACCGTGCGCCACACGCTCATTTAGCATAGTGGTCAAAGCGTTCTCAGAACGTCTGGAGGGGGCCATCTTACGCTCCACAGCCACGTTGTACGAACGAAGCGCCAACTTCGCCGCTCGAGCGTCACCGTGGAGCAGTAATTGTCCCCGGCTTGGCCGTAATCAACTTCCTTCCTCCATCGCCACACCTGATGACCATCGGTGGGGTCTATTATCAGCGCGAAAATAATTACAAATTCAAATGCACACCTATTACCCTCCCCGGCGCGAACTCCTAGCAAACAATGAAAAGAGCAAGTTCAGGGCTCAGTGCCTGTAGTGGAGGGGGAATGGACACAACACGCTGTTACTGTGCATGAAGGGTCCGCAGAAGGGAAGACACGCGGTTGCGACCACCGCATTTCGTTCAGTTTCACACTCAAGTGCGTCAAAATCATGATCAAACAAATCTACGAAAGCAATTGGTGAAGGGTGCAACTTATTGCTCTCGGTGAAGCGCGACAATACGCAAGGATAAAACTGTGTGCCGGTGTCGTGGTTCAAATGTTTTGGATGTTTGGCTGTGAGTGTAATAAAAACTTTCGAAAAATTCGTAAAAAAATTGAATTTGTATTTATCGAACACGTGGTATACATGACTTGTCAAAACATATGTAATTTTACAAAGGTTTTTCAATTTAAACAACATAGCCATAACAATTCTCACACAGTTTGCATTTCGTAATGCGTTTTTCTTACGACACGTTGGTCACACAAATAAATTAACACCCGATGCAACAATCACAGATTCAGCGCGTATCGTTTAAACAAACCATTCGCCCATCGTTTGGCGTCGGTACTACGTTATACTACTATCGTTTGTCATCAGACTGGACAATTCGGCATTTACTGCGTGGCAACGAATTCAAAGGGGAACAAAATACCAAAATTTGATAAACAACCCATTGAGCAGGTATCACAGGAGTTTGGCGGTGTGCCTTGTGTATCCGGCATGGGGTAAGCTTACCGCGCTTAGAAGACTGTAAACATGAAGAAATATAGCGAAGAAAACTAAGCTCCAGCCGCGTACCACTTTCGCACCGTCGCCGGCACGTTTTGCAGAACTTGGGGTCAACTTTAAAACCTGACTAGCTCGATGGGAGGTTGTGCAACACTGCGAAGTATGTTGCCTGCCGAAACCGGTCCAGGTGACCAGCGCAACCTATCGGAGTGTGCAGAGGTCTAGTCAGATCAGCATCCATGTGACGGTGATGGTGGCTTGGAGCAGTCTGGGAAGGTGCTGCGCCCAAGACATGTGTCTGCCCATCCAGCTGCCCTGCTGACTTGAGGGTGGGAACGGATGTTTACTTTACAATTCTCACCCCTCTTTCGGCCACATTTCGCCACACACAAATCATTTGCTGAAGGCGATTGTAGATGTTTGGAGGTGTTGAATGATAGTTCGGGTACATTTGGAAGGCGAAATGCTTCAACACAACTCTATCGCTGGAAGGGACAGAGGCCGGGACCAGGTGGATAAAACAAACTGTCGCTTTCTAATGACCCACTTTTGTCCATATGACTAGGCTGTTTGTTCACAGTTGAATAAGTCAAATTTTCTGCAGTTTTTGTAAAGTCAGATTGTACTAAAATAATTAGGCATGTGAAACGTGGTGGTGCGCAAAATTTCAGATGCCCTGAAACATCCACATGTTTTGAAACCAGCTGTGTACTCTAAAGCAGCTGTGCAAGCTACGACTACAAACCATTCGTGTGGAAAACCTTCTGGATGTTGCTTCTGCATAAAATCTTATTGGCACACGCGTGTTCTGTAGCACAATTGTCCAGGTGTTAAAAACCCCAAAGCAAGGTGGTTTACACAATTTGTTTCCGTACTGGATTTCTGGCTTGAATTATGAGCCAACTTCACCTTTTCAAATGATCTCTCCCCTGTCGTACAGGGGTTGAGTAAACATGCTTCCCAGAAAGGCACAGCATCCATCGCGGGTGTGCCATCCCCACCAGCACCCACATAAACAATCCAAACTTTCACTCTCACACTAATTTCCCACGATCTGGGTGCTCCGCGGGAAGGTTTATCCTGTCGTTGTAGGAACGGATAGCGTACACCTGGTCCGTTCTCTCTCTCTCACGAAAACTCCATCGAAAAGAACACGGCCGACTACAGCGAAAGAATTTGGATTTGTCTCGTGGACGAGGGCCGCGGGGGTGAATCGTAGACCGACTTTTCACGATATTTTTAGCATCAAACACTGACAGTCACGCTGCTGCTCCCGTACTTTGCCTCACACGCCGAACGGAATGGACCATTCGGTTGGAAGAGGATGCTGTTTCCCTGTTTGCATTCGTATCTTCTTTTGCTCCATTAGAACACCGCCTATTGGAGTTTGGTACCGCCGGGCGTACCACAAAACAACGCGTCCGTGACATAATAATACTGCTCCTGGCGCAAGAAAGAGCACGCAAGTGCACCACGTGGAAAACCGTGGGAACCCACCGTCGTGTGAGGAAGCGAAGCGGCAAGAAAACATCCACTACTGCGGCACTACTGAGGGCGCGGGAAAATGCACGAACCGACCCTGCGGACGACCGTGCGGTGCGAGTGTTGGAACCGAACTGACAAGCATAGCGATCGATACGGGCGTACATACTCTGCGTCCAACGTGCACGGATGGATGGATCGTCACGCTCGGATCGTGAAGAGAGAGGGAGGCCTCCCCACGCCGACGACCCGCGCGAACGGTTTTATTGGATGTATGATGTTGTGTGATTTGCGGAACTCCCTTATCCAGAATCAGAGAACTTTCCCGTCGGTGGAGTGAGTTTTCCCATGGGCAACGCTCCAATCCCGCCGCGCAAGGACACGAGTCATCCGGAAAGGACGCACGGGATGACATCGAGTGAATACGGGAGGTCGGTACACGGAAAATGTTGTGTTTGAATCCACGGGAGGTCCATTCGCTGTTGGAAACTGTGCCCTCGCCTCCTCCTAATCTCGTCCCCGTGTAGCTCCAAATGACGTCGGACGGCAGAACAAGGTTTCCCATTTTCCCTTTTATTAATGACCTGTTGCAATGTACCGTTCCGATGTTGTGCTGCAAGGTTGTGTGAAAAATCTATGCAAAGTTTCGGCCCAGTCCTAGCAGTGGATTAGTTACATTTTATGGCCACTTTATCGCGAGTCCACCGAGAGTGCGGAGTGTGCAACACTCGCCGGCCGCAGTACTACCGCAGCACGAGCTGGCCCACAGCGTCTCGACACTCGAGTCCCCTTCCATCGACGTCGACCGGTGGAAGGGAAAAGGGTTGCCAATGTGGCATCGGCTACCTACGGCTACATTGGATGGTATATGGTTACTACCGGTTGCGCGGTAAATTTCATCGTCAACGTGCTGTTGCTGCAGAATCGGTGTTTCGTCATCGCTAATCGGCCCATGTTTGTGTATGCTTTCGATGGAGATAATGAGCGAAATCGGCAGCGACTGGTGTCCGTTTCATTGCAGCCGTTCTGGGGTAGAGGCCTGCCGTTGCTTTTGATGAGTTTATTGATGCACTTCTGATGTTGATTGTAAACAGATTCGGGAAAGGTTCCGGGAAGTTGCTTGCTTTTGCTCTCAGTATTTCGAAATTGTATAAAATTTATAAAACAAGAAAAGGTCTATTTTGTTATCATATCATTTATTAAGGCGATGTTTTACATAAAACTCGTACGTTGATGTAGATTCTGAAGCGAAATTTAAAATGTACGTGTAAAAACTGCGGTATAGGGTACATTTTATGGTACTCTTTCCTTTCTATTTCAGATTGCCATTCCAGTCCTAAGATCCAATCCGGTGCATACTGTTTTGGTAAACCAAAGTAGGGTTTATTCTCGAACGCTAACCATGAGAAATACGAGGGAAAAGATGCTCAGTTTGGGACAGTAATAAACATGTTTCTCACGTGCCCTTAAAGCATCACGTCCAAGTCGCAAAATGATTCGCCGCGATTCAAACCAAATCAAAGCACTGT